>VWZE01003465.1:74889-113132 GCA_013396675.1 Eubucco bourcierii
TGACTGGTCTGTAGTTTCCAGGGTCATCCTTTTTACCCTTCTTGAAGATGGGTGTTATGTTTGCCCTCCTCCAGTCAGCAGAAACTTCACCAGTCTGCCATCACCTTTCAAATATGATGGACAGTGGTTTGGCAACTTCATCTGCTAGAATCCATAGAGAAGTAGTTTCAACTAGTTCATCACAGCCATAAAACAAAAAAAGTAATACTTCCCCAAAGGGTCATTATCCAAATGTTCATCACCACATCATGTTTTGCAATACCTGTGACTAATAAAAATCATGTTTACACCAGGAATTACTGCAACCTTCTAAAGATACACAAGCAACTCCCAATACTTTCATTGTGCAGAATTTGTTTGAGGAAGGATGTGAGAGTTTGGGTAGGGTTATTGTGGTGTGGATTGTGAAATTTGCAGGTTTGTTTTTTGCTGTTGGGTGGTAGTGGTGGTGGTTTTGTGGGGTTGTTTGTGGGGGTTTTTTTGTTTTGTTTTGTTCTGTTGTTGTTTGGAGTTTTTTTTTAAGCTTAAGATGGGCAGATGAGGGAACCTCACAGGAAATAAGCTTGACAAAATCCTCCCTCTGTTTCCATACTCTGGAATCAAATTTGTAGTGAAATGTCCATCAAGCCATTTGTGGTGGAGTTGACTCTTCCTAAAGTAGAGCTGGACAGGGACCTGCTTGAAAGAGACCAAGGGAGGGCTACAAGGATGGTGAAGGGACTGAAGCACTGCCTTATGAGGAAAGGCTGAAGAGACCTGGGGCTCTAAGTCTGGAGAGGAGAAGACTGAGAGGGAATCTAATCAATCTCTATAATTACGTGAGGAGTGGGTGTCAGAAAGGAAGGGACAGCCTCTGCTCACTTGTGCTCTGGGACAGGACAAGAGGCAATGGATGTAAACTACAGCACAGGAAATTCCACCTCAACATGAGGAAGAACTTCTTGACTGTAATGGTTACAGTGGACTGGAATAGGCTGCCCAGAGAGCTTGTGCAATCTCCTTCTCAGGAAACTTTCACGACACGTCTGAATGCATTCTTGCATGACCTGTGCTAGATACTATGGGCCTTCTCTGGCATGGGGGTTGGACTCAAAGATGCAATGACTCAAACTCCTTGCATCCTGTGATCCTGCAGAAGAGTCCACGTGAGTGATTCTGTAATTGTAAAGCTACTAGAAACTCTTTGAAACTAAGTTTCACAGATTGATCTGAATCACAGAATGGTAGGGGTTGGAAGGGAAGTCTGAAGATCATCAAACTCCAACCCCATAACCTAAAGCAGATCACATAGGAACATCCCCAGGTGGACCTTGAAAGTCTCCAGAGACAGAGACCCCACTACCTTTCTGGGTAGCCTGTTCCAGCACTGTGCTGGTTTGAGACTAATTGGAATATTTTAATGGAGAAAATTATACTAGAGGTTGTGAAAAGGAAACAGTGGTGATGTCTACTTCACTCATAGGCTTGCCAAGATGTTTAAGAAAAGAACTCAAAACACAGATAAGTCAGTCTCTGGGGCACAGCATCTCGAGTGGTCTAGCCTCTGGCTTCTCCTCTCTGCCGAGTAACCTCACAAACCACTTTCCTTCTAATCCCCCTGGTCAATCCTCCAAACTCACCTTGCATGTAAGGCAAACCTTGGGGTAAGGTATAGGGGTGGGGAGAGGGTGGAAGGGTGGAGCCCCTCCTGGGGTCTCTGATTTCTGGGAGGGGAGTTGTGTTTCTGTATTCCCTTTAACTTGTCTATGTCTGTAACTATTCCTGCCTATAGCGTCTATCTCTGCTTGTACATTGTGCTGAACTGTAAATAGAGCTTCAGTCCTTCACTTCCAGCTGGCTGAGTTCTAGTCTGGGTCATTTTACGAAGTGTGGGGGGCAGGCAGGGATCTCCCAAACCATCACAAGCACTCTGCCACAAAAAATGAGGAAGTTCATTCTCAGGGAACTTCCTGTGTTCAAGTTTATGCCTATTACCTCTTGTCCTGTCACACAGGACTGCCGAAAAGAGTCTGGTTGCATCTTCCTAACACTCATCCCTTAGATACTCATAACCATTAATAAGAATTGATGTAGGTTTGCAATGACAGGAGTTGTATATATTTTAGGATTAAATCCCAAGTGCCATCATGACCTGTCTGTGATCTAAACCTACTCTGTCTCATCAGTTTGTTTCCATTCTTCACAGCTACTCTCCTTTACTAAACTGAAAAAGTGTTTCATAATTAAACACATATGCAAATGCTACCAGCAACCCTCCTTGTCAGTGTTCATTCCCACCTCACTAAAGTTGAAGACTTCCTATTAGTGAGAGGTGCCTGGAGTAAGATCTTTATCTCATCTTGCCAGCCAGCAAACTAAAATATTGTTTATGATGCATTTTCATCACTAGGACATAAGATTTCCTTAGCTGGGGACCTCTCCAAGCTTACTCAATTGGTCTCAGCAGTGACTGTTGAACTGAATGTTCACGATTGGTTGAGAACAGAAAATGTCATATCATTGTTAAATGTAAAATTTACCTCTGTTTGAAATGAGTTCAAGCACATCTGAGAATAAAGAGCTGAAAGACAACATCCTTCTTGCTGTTGGAACTGTTCACAAGAAGAAGAGTTACAGTAGCAGATGAGGCTGTCATGCTGTTGGTATAATGAACTATCAAAGAATGGAAGGGGTTGGAAGTGACCTGTGAAGATTATCCAGTTCAAGCCTCTTGCTAAAGCAGGGGCACAAGATCACAATGTCCAGTTTGGTTTGGAATCTTTCCAGAGGTGGAGACTCCACAACCTTTCTGGGCAGCCTGCTCCAGGGCTCCAACACCCTCACAGCAAAAACAAACAAACAAACTTTTCCTGACATCCATATGTTCTTCTGGGTCAAATTTGCGCCCATCAGCCCTTGTCACTGAACACCACTTGTCATGCATCTGAGGTTTACCTGGGGGTTGTCTCCAGTGCCTACCCTCCTTTCTCATGCATTGACCAGCCAATGGCATTCTGTATTGGTTGTGTCACCTTCAATTGCAATACAGAAGATCCTGTTAACGATTTAACTGATGGGTTGCAAACAATGGGTGTGACATGATTCTCCCCCACCACAGTGGTGAAACAGCTTCACCTGACATCTGAAAGATACAGCTTTAACATAGGTTACTCTGCCTGAATTCTGCAACCACAGACAGCATTTGGTTGAAGAAACAACTTGAACTATGCCACATCTGAATGATTTGGTTTCTGTATGCAGCAGGATGGCTAAAGTATGGCAGCTTCAAAAATATTTTTAATGTGCAATTGTTAATGTGCTGAGAGTTACTCATTGCAGTCTGGGGGGAAAACTTCTCTTGGGCAGGAACTCCAGACATTGCTGACAAATCTTAAGAACTGCACACAGCATGAAAATATTGAACTTGTCTCTCTTTCTGCAAACACAATAAAAGGAATTAGCAAGGACTCCACTGGTGATAAACAACAGGCTGTGATATAAAATTCCACAGGATACAAGATAGTAACAACAGCAAAAAAAGAAATTTGCTGTTTGCCTTCACTACTTAAAGGGTAGCAGGTCGCTGAGGAAATAATCTGCTGAGAATTTTTAGCACCAGGTTTATATGTAGTGGAACTGCTCACTGCAAAAAATGACAACTAAGAAGAGGTAAAACCATGAGGGAGGCAACAGAGACACATCTAAGTGTGGTTCTCTAGAAACGTGCTCCAGGAAAGCTCACCAGACATAAGAATAAGGTGACAGTAAAAAGGGGAGAGGACAGGGCAGAGGAAAGAAAAAGACACTGCTGGCTTCCTCAAGACTGGGCACAAACAATAGAAGAGCATTGAGGAACAGTATCTAAATTTGTTGTAAAAAACTCTAACACCAAAATTATTATTTACTCTAAAGAAGAAGGATTTTAAGTGCTCTGATTGATCAATTTAAAACCAATCAATCAAACAGACAAAAAGAACAATCCAAAAAGATAAATGCTGCTCCAGAAGCAGTTCTGTCATTCACAATATTCTGCTCCCTGGAATTCCTTCTGATTGAATATTCCTACAGAAATGATCCAACATGGGGTTTTTGTCACTTATCACTTCATTTTCCTGATAGAGTAGAACAGTTTCTCCCATCTATGTTGCAACATCCACAGACTCAGTAAACTGAAATTTTCAGCAGCGTGCATTCAGTGTAAAAAGAAAACCATCCCACCAAGCCAGCCACCTATTGATGCCGGTGAGGTAGTATTAATTCCTGGGTGGGAAGGGGTGGTCACCGTCCCTGGAGGTGTTCAAGGTGGGTTTGGACGTGGCATTTGGTGCCATGGTCTGGTCTTGAGGTCTGAGGTAACAGGTTGGACTTGATGAGCTTTGAGGTCTCTTCCAACCTTGGTGATACTGTGATATAAGCTGCAGCACAGGAGGTTCCACCTCAACATAAGGGGGAATTTCTTTAACAGTCACAGAGCACAGATTCTCCAGATTGGTTGTGGAGGCTCCTTCTCTGAAGACTTTCAAAGCCTGTATGGATGTGCTCCTGTGTGACCTGAGCTGCATTGTCTGGTCCTGCTCTAACAGGGAGGTTGGACTCCATGATCTCTTTGAGTCCCTTCCAACCTAACGCCTGTGATGGAAGACAGCTTTGAGATCAAGTCCAACTGCTCACCTAGAGCTCACAATTACAGCACTACTGCTAAGCCACTAAACCACATCCCTCAGCACCACATCCACACATCTTTAATATACTTCCAGGTACAGTGACTTCATCACCTCCCTGGGCAGCCTGTTCCAGTGTCTGAGAACCTTTTCTGGGAAGAAACTTTTCCTAATATCCAACCCAAACCTGCCTTGGCACAACTTGAGGCTGTTTCCTCTTATCCTATCACTTGAGTACACCCTCTGCACCACTGCTATATTTTTTCCTGTAGGAAGCATCTCATTCCACCTTATCTTATCCTATCCTTTCCCACGCCTTCAGCTCTCCCACTGTTGGCAGGAATGGAGCAGGTGGAACAGTTTCCTAGGAAAACATCAACTTTCTTCCCATGGATTGTGGCCCTGCTGTGCTGGAGGGTTTGATCCCAGCACCGGAGACTTTTTGGCCCAACCCAGCCACTGTCACTTGTTGCATTTGAGAAGAGACCACCCCTCCACCTGGCTAACTCTCCTTGGGGTGGTTGTAGAGGGTGTGAGGAGGTCTCAAATGTCTCTTATGGAAATATTTTTATGAACATCCTTGGTTCAACCCAACAAATACAGAACTTAAACTGCCCAGAAGAATAAACAACACTTGTTACCTTGGTCTTTGGGATCCATAAGATCAGGCATACATTTTGAGCCTGCTTCTTCCCCAGTTCTTTCAACAGCAAATCAAGGGAGGGAGAGAGATCTACAAGCCAGTGCTACACTAATTAAGCCTGTGATTCACAGGCAGAGGGAAAAAGATGGTATAAATATTTCATTCCAGTGATTGTACTGACAAGGCAAGCTAGTAGCAAGCAGCAGCGATGGTGAGTAATGGGATGTAAGGCACCACTTCAGATCAGTGGTTCTGATGCAGCAGTTCCTGCAGGACATTCTTAGCCCTCTTAACTGTTCTCTTCAGTGAGAGTGTCAACCATGAGGTCACCAAACTGGTTTCCAGGCAGGTACTTCTGGTTGCAGCAACCACTCTGTTAACCTGACTCTGCATGTCTGCAGGCTCCCTTCTGTACATGGGTCATGCACATAAAAGAGATTTCGAACCATTCCAAATTAGAGATTTCCTTTCTGCCTGTGAACAACTCTATCAGCCAGCACAGCATGCGGGATAAAGACTTTTTCTTCTGTCTTTTTTCCCCACCCCCTGTTCAGGGAAAGTATTAACCACAGGTTATATCAAGGTCTTGTAATGACAGGACAAGGGGCAATGGGTTTAAACTGGCAGAGGGAAGATTCAGACTGGATATTAGGAGGAAGTTCTTTCCAGTGAGAGTAGTGAGGCACTGGAACAGGTTGCCCAGGGAGGTTGTGGCTACTTCCTCCCTGGAGGTGTTCAAGGCCAGGTTGGAGGAGGCCTTGAGTGACCTGTTCTAGTGGGAGGTGTCCCTGCCTATGACAGGGGGTTGGAACTAGATGATCCTTGAGGTCCCTTCCAACTTTACCATTCTATGATTCTATAACTCAAACAGGCTGAGAGAGCAGCTGCTACCTACACAAACCCCATACTTCTGTGTACAGGAAGTAGTCTTAAAGAGAAAGGATGAGATGAAGATTTCTCCCTCCCTCTCTAAAGCATTGAGGACACCCCCAAGCAGAAAGAATTCAGGATACAAAACAATGAAGAGATGCTTTCCTAAAATGAGGGTAGTTACACAACCTGAAAATACCTTTCAAAGATCTAACCAGGAACAGTTCTGTTCACACACCCAAGCATTTCTGAATTTACCCTGCTCTGATACTGTGCTTCCTGTAAAGGGGAGTTGGTTTCCCTGAACAGACTATAATGGTTTAAAAATACCCCCCCAAAAAAAAAAAAAAATCCAAGACACCAAAAACATCCTCTTATCATATGGAACTTGTGTCCACAACACAAGAGAACTTGGAAGGTGCAGTCTAAACTCAAACAGTTTTGTGATTGCTGGCAAATATCAGAAACTTATCTCTGTCCTTACAGGGCAGGGTTTAGGGACTTGGTAAAATAAGGGAGTGATATTCACACTGAGAAATGTTTTTCATATCAGCATTTTTTACCCAGATGCTTTTTCTTGTAAATCAAGTTTGGAAATTTCTACTTTTCTACCATTGAGGTGGTGGGATTGAGAGCTCTAGGTGAGCAGTTGGACTCGATCATCTCAAAGGTCTCTTCCAACCTCCACAGCTCTAATACTATGATTCTAACTGTAATGGTAAACAAAAGATATTGTAATCCCAATGCATAATTACTTTAGCTAATAATCTAAGAATACAACACATGATTACCTTAGCTTAGCCTATCTGCAGAAGCAGTGCAGTGAAATACTGGGAAGAAAATAATGTAAAAGAAAAGGGGACAAGGAAAGAAAAAAGAGAAGAGNCAGAAAAAAAAGGAAAAATAAAAGGAGCATAAACCAGAAAACCAAAACCAGTGAGGCTACTCCACACCTACACAGACTCACCATCATCCCTGATGCAAAGAGCCAGCACCCAAGAACCCAGACCCAGCAACCAGAACATGAAGCTTTCCATGCTGCAACCTGAACTTCAAGCCCCATAATACTTTGCTTCAGTTAGCACTTTTGGTTTTGAAGCTGCGATGACTGCAGCATGGTAGGAATAACATCAGCAGATTCAGCATGACACTAACCTATACCATTAAGTACACAGTTAAATAAATTGTATAAAAAGAGATTTATCAGAATTTTGACAAAAGTAGACCAGATATGAATGAATGCCTCAGCACTCAATGACCAGCTGAAGACTTTTATTTTTTTTTTTTCTTTGTTCTTTGTTCAAACTTTTATGTGTGATGTCACAGAGTTGAGGATTCAAGAGAAACTGCAAGGTGAAATAACTGACTTAGCACAATGCTAAGCACTCCAAAACAGCAAAAACAAGCACAAGTTTGGCTTTCCCTCTACAGCAAAAAGAATCTCCTTTTTCAGCTTCTGAATGGAAGACAAACTCCTGGTCACCAAACTTGTAAAACATGGACTTGATGTGTGGAGCACTGCTGGATAAGGAACTGGCTGGATGGTCGAACCCAGAGAGTGGTGATCAAGGGCACAATGTCCACCTGGAGACCAGTGCCAAGTGGTGTCCCTCAGGGGTCAGTGCTGGCACCAGTGCTGTGTAACATCTTTGTCAGTGACATGGACACAGGAATCAGTGCAGCCTCAGCAAGTGTGCAGATGGCACCAAGCTGTGTGGCACAGTCGACTTGCTAGAGGGTAGGGATCCATCCAGATGGACCTGGACAGGCTGGAGAGGTGGGCCCAGGCCAACCTCATGAAATTCAGCAAGGCCAAGTGTAATGCCCAGCCCCTGCTGCAGAAGGTTAAAAGCGATAGTAATTATTTGAATTTTTAAACAAAGGTATGTTCAAATCCTAAAACTGGTAATGGTTCACTTAGTTTGAGACCAGTGTCTTCTTTCCCCACCACAATATAACCTCGGCCCAACCAAATCCTCAGAAGAATATCATTGAAGGGGAAAAAAAAGAAAAGAAAATGAAAGGGAAAAAAAACCCCAACAAAATCAAACCAAAAAATCTGGGTGTGGGGACCCTTAAAAATCATAGCATCATAGAACATCAGGGTCTGGAAAGGACCTCAAAAGATCGTCTGGTCTGCCCTGAGCCTCCTCTTCTGCAGGCTGCACACCCCCAGCTCCCTCAGCCTCTCCTCACAGGGCTGTGATGCACAAGTTTATGTAAGAGTCAACCCTAACACTGGTTGAAGACTGGACAATGGAAAGCATCATTCAAGCTGCCTCAGTAGCCACACCTTATCTGAAGTGACCTCTGACACGACAGTATTGAAATGCCAGCTATGGACAGGCAAGTCCAGTCAAGCAATCTGTAAGAATCACCAAGAGGGAAAGGGCTTGTGTTGGGTTTCCTAGCAGAGGTGGTGATGAATGTTAAAAAAAAACAGGTTTAACACTTCTTTGTTAAGTAAAGTGGTGGAGACTCTGGTCCCTCCCTTTGGCATGCTACATTGCTAAATTCTCTATAACAACACACAGTTTAAAAAAAAAAATAAAATAAAAAGGCAGTTTGGGAATATCAAAAACTGAGATTTATCTTCAAAAAGTATGTCCAAATGCTTCAGCAGCTTAAGGTACAATTCTCCCAAGTATGCACATTCATCCAAGCCAGAGAGATGCCAAAGCAGCCTTTAAGCCTGATGAAGATGCATCCGTGTGCCAAGTTCTCTGCCTCTCCTCAAACTGTCACACCAGCTAGTCCTCTACACAACATCACCTCCAACTCATCACACTGCACTCCGCAAAGAAACCAAACCATCCTGCTCTCCACATGCCAAGTGCTCTACCTGCCCTACAGACTTAACAGCACCACTGAGGTGATTCCCCTGCCCTTGCAGGAACACTGCTGCCCTCCACTTCTCCCAATACCACTGGGCAAATCCAGGCCACCGATGCCAGATTACTCAAGTTGTATGTTTGTGCCAGTTTGAGGCTAATTGGAATGTTTTAATGAGAGAAATTAAATCCTCAGCCGTGAGAAGAAAATAATAGTGACCTTTATCAGTCATTCTTCTGTCAAGAGAAGCAAGTAGTCCAAACACAGATAAGGCACTCACTTCTCACTCACCTCTCAGTTCTTTCCTCTTCTCTGTCAGTTTGGTCGCATCTGGGTTTGGCTCTTTTGCATGAGATCTATGTAACCTGATCTAACCTTTTCCTCTAACCTCCTCCTTCTCTTTCTGACATCTCACCTCAGATCACTGCAAATTTATCATGTGAGCTATACAGAGATTGATCTGGTTATTGCTGGGGGAAAGAGGGGAGGGAGAGGAGAAAGTCAGGTTAGTCAGAAGCCTTCTGGGCAGTCTAACTGTTTTGGGAGGGATTTTGTGTTTCTGTATTAATTTGCACATAACTGTAACTGTCTGTATACTGTACATATATATGCTTGTAAAATGTGCTAAGCTGTAAATATAAAGCTTCATTCCTTTATTTCCAGCCGACTGAGTCTAGTCTGAGGGAATTCCTTATCGGTGGGGAGGGGTGTGGGTAATTTCCAAACCACTACAATGTTCCATTAACAACCTTCAATTAAGAGTTCAGGACTATGAGTGGATACAGACTACGGAGCAATGCTCTGCAGCCAAGTTTTATCATTAAATACTTATTTTCCCATTAATTTTAGGAGTATGGATCCATCAGGGTAGAATAAAGTAGGTACTTATACATTACTCCATGCCAGTTCTGGGTAGCATGGGTCTCCTGCAAGAAAATCTCTGTAAGTCATGGTAAATGGCAAACTTATTATAGTGGATAGAAAGAAATAATTACTGATCCTTCCCACAATCCAGAAGACAGTCTGTAAGACTGGCATTACAGCTATCTAGGTCCAATGCCAAGAACTGAAAACCACTACATCTGATTTTTGTCTGGAGAGATTGGATAACAGCTTTACAGATCTGACTAGAAACTAAGCTTTAGGAGTAGTTTAAGTCTTTCAAGGCAGAAACAGGCAGCTAAAAAAATTAGAGGTCACATTTCAATTTTTAAAAGCTCACTTCCAAGACACTTCTGTGTAAGACTGTGCTGTCAGATCTTTCCTAGTGCCCATCCTCCCACCTAAAGAATGTGCCTTTTCTCTGGCTCTGAGAACTTTTAATTTTCTGAAGTACCACCTTTTCCTCCTCTACATCATTCAGACTCTTTAAAATAGAAACAAGAAAGCTATAAATGCATACGGTAAGCATAGGAATGATTGTGTGCAAGACACTTTTCCTAGATACAATTTTTTATCTTAACGTATTAAGCTGTCTAGAGCACAACCTGGGGCACTCAAATTGGAAGGCTCCCTCCTGGCACTCCTCCAACAAAAACATCAGAGTTTCATCTCCCCTTGTGTCTTGTCCAAGGCTTGAATAAATAACGGGAGAAGAGCTTGGGCTGCCAGGCCTGCCTGAGGCTTTTCCAGAGTGGAGGTTTGGAGAAGGAAAACAAAGCAAGCTCAGAGGCAGTCCTGTGCCTGAAAATGCCTGTGAGGAAGGGTGTGTAAACCCAAAGGGATGGTGAAATGATTTGCACTGCAAGAAAATGGAGAAGGCTTTCTAAATTAGTAGTGACATGGAGGGGTAAAAGAAATGAACTGATTGTGGGCAAGTTCTATCATGGTCATAACAGAGGCACAAAGAAAACATGGAACGGTGCCTTCCCTCTATGGAGTCGGCCAGGAAACCTCTTCTTTCTTCGCATGAAGAAGGGGATGAGGACCTTCACTATTCAACATACACACAAAATCATTCAATGTAATGATCACTCCCTTGGAACAATTCAACAAGGTGCAATAGCTAGAGGAGACTGCACACACCCTACAGCTATGTCAGTGCCCAGGTTTCAGGGAAGTTTGCTGTGTCTCCTCAAGTCCAGAGCTGTCACTATCGCAATACATCTCTCAAGTTCAAGTCTCCACTCCTAATAAAAAACCTTTGCAAAATCCATTCTTTCCATAGCTCACTCCCAAGAACTTCCAAGATTCATTTTCCATCTTCTTTCTGCACAAGCCGACTAACCTTCAGCCCTGAAGATCTCCTCTGTTCTCTAATACAGAATCACAGAATGGTAAGGTTGGAAGGGACCTCAAGGATCATCCTAGTTCCAACCCTCTGCCATAGGCAGGGACACCTCCCACTAGTACACGTCTCTCAAGGCCTCCTCCAACCTGGCCTTGAACACCTCCAGGGGGAAAGTAGCCACAACCTCCCTGGGCAACCTGTTCCAGTGTTTCACCACCCTCCCTGGAAAGAACTTCTTCCTAACATCTAGTCTAAGTCTTCCCTCTGCCAGTTCAAACCCATTGCCCCTAGTCCTGTCATTACAAGACCCTGTCAACAGTCCCTCCCCAGCCTTTTTGTAGGCCCCCTTCAGATACTGGAAGGCTACTCTAAGGTCTCCCGGAAGCCTTCTCTTCTCCAGGCTGAAGAGCCCCAACTCTCTCAGCCTGTCCTTATAGAAATATCTACTGCTAAACTTTGAGAGACAGGTTTTTGGACCAGTATAGAGCTTGAGACATTCATTTGCCCTCAAATGGCCTTCAGAAAAAGCTTTTAGGTACAAATCCATAAAGCTGCTTTCTTGACATGCACTGCATCATGGCTCAAACCGGCATTACATCCTAGATTCCTCCCACCTCCATTCCATCTGAAATAAATTACCCAGTACACAGACTGCAGACATCCTTTCCTGTCTCAGTGAGAAAACCCCTGCTATTTGATTTTAATTTAAGAAGTTGTTTCCTTTTCTGTTGGCATGTTTCAAGGCTCCAGGGAAGCACAGAAATTCCCAGTTCAGTTATGGTACCAACATCTGGCAAGAGACTATTTTAACTCACTGCATGGCTACATCCTGCTCTTCCTGGATTTTTCCTTGTTTTAAGTTAATAAGGAAAATTTTTGGTAGTCACATATCATAGAATCATAGAATGGTAAGGTTGGAAGGGACCTCAAGGATCATCCAGTTCCAACCCCCTGCCATAGGCAGGGACACCTCCCACTAGCACAGGTCACTCAAGGCCTCCTACAACCTGGCCTTCAACGCCTCCAGGGAGGGAGCATCCATAACTTCCACGGGCAGCCTGTTCCAGTGCCTCACCATCCTCTACCTCTATTAATGTTTGGAGGTGTTTGGGTTTTGGGGTTTTTTTCTTGTTATTAATTTATTTATTTTTTATTTTCCAGTTTGCATTTAACTTATGGCAAGGTCTTAGCTATGACGCCATCTACTGCTTTTTAGTTCGCACTTTCTTTAAATATCATTAACAATATGATCTCAATTTGGTTCTACCTATGATTTGTATATATATGTCTCCCCCTCAAGGGGATAAACTGTACTAATGCTGGTAAAAAATGAAGGTGAGGAGAAGGACTGCACAGTTTTTAACTGGTTTACCTTACAGAGCTGCTTCTGGGATTTGTCCATCAAAAACAGCTTGTGTTGTGGCTCCAGACTCCAATTCTAAGCTCAACGGCATAAAGGAAGTGGTTTTACTACTGAGTAAAGATTCAGATACTACTTTTCCTTTCCTTAGTAAGAGTATCTTTTAGAGAAAGCATTTAGTAAAAGTTTTTTGTTATTTTGTGTGTTTTCAAAGATGAGAAAGATTAGTGGACTTCACTCTGGAGTTGAAGAAGTGTTGGTAAGGTCTGGGTTTCACAGCACATAACATTCACAGAATCACAGCAACATCCAGGCTGGCAAAGCCCCTCAGGATCACCAAGTCCAACCCAGAGCCCTACTTTACAAGATTCACCTTAGACCGTAGCCCTAAGCACCACATTCAAACGACCCTTAAATACATTCAGAGTGGGTGACCCCTCCACCTCCCTGAGCAGTTCATTCCAGCCTCTGACCACTTTCTCCATGAAAAACTTTTTCTTAATATCCTATCTAAATTTCCCCAGTCTCAGCTGGAGGCCATTCCCCCTTGTTCTGTTTCCACCAGCACCAGACTCTCCACAAAGTCCCTTCAGGTAGCTGTAGACAGCAATGAGGTCTCCCCTCAGCCTCCTCTCTTTCACACTAACCACCCCCAGCTCCCTCAGTCGCTCCTCATAAGATTTATTCTCCAGGCCCTTCCCCAGCTTTGTTGCCCTCCTCTGGACCTGCTGCAGCACCTCCACCTCCCTCTTGTAATGAGGTGCCCAAAACTGAACACAACGCTTGAGCTGTGGCCTCACCAAAGATGAGTGCAAGGGAAGAGTCACCTCCCTGCTACTGTTTGCTACATCATTTTTGATCCAAGCCAGGATGTCATTGGCCTTCTTGGCCACCTGGGCACACTGCTGGCTCACATTCAGCTGCCTATTACAATCCCCAGATCCCTTTCTGCCAGACAGCTCTCCAGCCACACTGCCCCAAGTTTAGAAAATCCACAGTTTAGAAAATAAAACAAATGTCCTCACAGCAAAGACCAGCATAACCAAACCATTATGTTCCAAACTCATACTTGTCTAGTTCTACAATTTAACACTACATAAGATATTTCTTTAAACTACTAAATAAAGAAAGAGAAAAGGAAACCCGGACTGTGAAAGACACCTCTGCGTTTAAGCATTGCTGTGCTAGTGCAAAAAGTAAAAGGATCAGAATGCAGATAACTTCTCTCTGTTTCAATAATTTATTTTCTTACCATGTACTCTTTCAAGTCAATGTCAAACCCATAAAAATGCAAAGAAACTGATGTAACAGCTCACTACGCTGCTCAAGCAGAAATGTCATGGCTACACAGACCTTATATCATCAGCATGACTACTAAGGTTAGCGGTTACAGCTCCCTAGAACTGACACCCAACGTTTTCATCTAGTCCAACATCTGCAAGTAAACCTCATCACAAACTCTCCCTACAAATATCCACCCTCCTGAAGAAAATTTCTGTACTTACCAACAGCTTTTCACTGGTTTATTTTGCACTGTTGCCAAAGGGATGTCTATTTATCATACCTGAATTTCTTCATCTTTTTACCTTCAAAACATGTAATGAACTTAAACTCTTAAATGCCTTTGGCAGCTTCTCTGACAGTATTTACCACAAAACAGGTAAAGCTACCTGGGGTGTGAAACTGCTGCCAACAGCAGAATCCCTCCAGGGTTGGGGAAGGGGAGCATCTGTGAGAACTGGACTCAATAAAAATTCACTACAGACAAAAACTTACGGAGCAGGAGGACAACGTGAATAAAAAGCAACCAGGGCCAGATGCCATTCACTTGGGAGCTGTAAAATAGCTTGAAGACAGAAAAGCAGGATTATAAACCTGGAGTTGAACCATTTGCTTCCAATTAGCCTCTGGATGTGCTGACGGAAAGACAGTAACTAGAGGTCATGGTATGAACAAAGTGTGTGGGAAATCACAGCTGAGTAGGTCTCACCTGTACCTAGCAGAAACTGGTGAAAAGCACATAGGAAGAATCAAGACAACTTTTGGAAGGTGAAGACATTGAGTTCCTGAAGCATGTCCAGAGAAGACATTGAGGGGAGATTGAAACTGGATGTTAGTAGGAAGTTCTTCACAGTGAGTGTGGCGAGACACTGGCACAGGTTTCCCAGGGAGGTTGTGGCTGTTCCCTCCCTGGAGATGTTCAAGGTCAGATTGGATGAGGCCTTTAGTAACCTGTAATTCATGGCCTCATGAAATTCAATAAGGCCAAGTGTAAGGTCCTGCACCTGGGTAGGCACAATCCCAAGCACAAATACAGGCTGGGTGGTGAATGGCTGGAGAGCAGCCCTGAGGAAAAGGACCTTGGAGTCTGGGTTGATGAAAAGCTCAACATGAGCCTGCAGTGTGCACATGCAGCCCAGACAGCAACTGAGTCCTAGGCTGCATCAAGAGAAGCGTGGCCAGCAGGGCAAGGGAGGTGATTCTGCCCCTTTACTCTGCTCTCGTCAGACCCCACCTGCAGTACTGTGTGCAGTTCTGGAACCCTCAGCACAGGAAGGACATGGAAGTGTTGGAGCGGGTCCAGAGGAGGGCCACAAAGATGATCAGAGGGCTGGAGCAGCTCTCCTNCCTGTACTAGTGGGAGGTGTCCCTGCCTACGGCAGGGGGTTGGAACTAGATGATCCTTGAGGTCCCTTCCAACCTTACCATTCTATGATTCTATGAACTTGGGTTTGTTTAGTCTAAAGAGGAGTGAAAGCTGAGGGGAAATCTCATTGCTCTCTACAACTTCCTGAAACACGGTTGGAGTGAGGTGAGGGTTGGTCTCTTCCCTCTAATATCAGGTGATAGAATGAGAAGAAATGGCCTGAAATTGTGCCAGAGGAGGTTCAGGCGGGATAGTAGGAAAAATTTCTTTGCTGCAAGAGTGGTCAGGCATTGGAACAGGCTGCCCAGGGAGGTGGAGTCACAGTCTCTGAGGTATTCAAGAAACCTGCAGACATGGCACTTGGGAATATAACTTAGTGACCACAGTAGTTGGGTTATGGTTGGACTCAATCATCTTAGTGGCCTTTTCCAATCTGCTATGATTCCACAAGATACATCTGTCAAACCTCCTGGAGCTTCCTGAAAAAACAAGGGAGTGGTAGTACACAGAATAATTCATTATTCTAAAGGATTGATGGTGGTCTTTCAGACTCCTACAAAACCTGTGCTGCCACAATACCTGAGGAGAGGCCCCTGACTGTCTCTCCAAGTAGCTTGTTAGAAGATGATTAAAAAAAAAAAAGAAAAGAAAAGAAACAAATGGTCATGGAGTATTTCAGGATCTGTGCTCAGGTTTGTGTCACACAATATGTTCCTAAATAAAAACAGAAAGAAGGCAAGATGAGAAAGTTTGTACCAAAATAGAGGTGGAGTTGATGCACGCTTGGAGCTGAAGCACAGAAAATATCCTTTTGTTTCCACTCAAACCTTCAAAGTCATCAAAAATGGGTAAAATTCCTGGGTGGTTTTGGCAGGTTGACAGTGGCACTGGCATGTGAGGGAAAGGGAAAGGAACACCCATTTGCCAGAAACCTTCCAAGTTTCAACTACTTTTTACAACAAAATGTTCAGCTTTCCTGGCTGTCAGATATTCATGCTGCTTAAGTCTTGAAACCCTAAAATCCATCCCTAACTAGGTGCAGAAACGACATGAACAAAACTATCAGACAGAAAGAAAGACCTCAGAAAGGGAGTCTCAACTTTGTTACAGAGAACAGCATTAATAACCTCTGGCAGAGCAAAATGAACAAAATTACTTCTTAAAAAAAAAAAAAAATTTAAAAAAGTCAGTATCTACCTCCCAACAGAATGCATTCTTTTAGGTTCAATAGCTTATTTGAAGGGGAATTCAAAAAGCAGTTTCACTGCACACATCTCACTGTTAATAGTGAGAATGTTTCATATCTCAATACAGAAAAAAGCTCTGAGGTTAATACGCAATCTCAGGTGCTCTCCTGTTTCTAGAATGCAAGCAGTCTATCCTTATCTTTAAGCTGTAAGGAGGTTGGCTTGCACTTCCATAAGGCAGCCTGGGGAATCTGGTCAGAAGATCCAAGAGCACTGCTTGTGCAGTTTTCAGCTTTAGGTTCTAAGCTGACAGGAAAGTGAGGAGGTTAAAAAGCCATTGTACAGACTGTGAGAAATTACTTGCTTTATTCTCCTCTCATAACGAATTTCAAGTAAAATCTTTACTGCAAAGTGTGATGGTTTGGGAGTTCACACACACACACACACACACACACACACACACTTTGTAACATCACTCAGAGCAGACTCAGCAAGCTGGAAGTTAAGGACTGAAGCTCTACTTACAGTTGAGCACAAGGTACAAGCAGAGATATACACAACAGACATGAATAGTTACAGAAATATACAAGTTAAAGGTAATACAGAAACACAATCCCCCTCCCAGAAATCAGAGACCCCAAGAGGGGTTCCCAACCACCCTTCCACCTTCTCCCCACCTCTATACCTTACCCCAAGGTTTGCCTTACACACAAGCTAAGTTTGGAGGATCAGCCAGGGGGGTTAGAAGCAGAGTGGTTAGTTAAGTTATTCAGCAGAGAGAAGAAGGCAAGAAACTAGAGAGAGCAAGACTCTCCAAGCCTGTGAGATTCTGTCTTATCTATGTTTTGTGCTCTTACTCTTATACATCTCAGTAGCCTATGAGTAAAGTAGACATCACCACTGTTTGCTTTCCACAGCCTATAATATAATTTTCTCCATTAAAATATTTCAATTAGCCTCAAACTAGAACACAAGGTAAGACTCCCTACTTCATCTCTGGAATAGTGGATTTTTTACTGGAAAAATTCAAGACCTAGAATCATAGGTTGGGAAAGACCTCTAAAATGATCAGATCCAACCTTCTATCCAGTAGCCCCATGACAGCTAGACCAGACCATGTCCCAAAGTGTCACACAGAATCATAGAATGGTAAGGTTGGAAGGGACCTCAAGGATCATCTAGTTCCAACCCCCTGCCATAGGCAGGGACACCTCCCACTAATGCAGCTCACTCAAGGCCTCCTCCAACCTGGCCTTGAACACCTCCAGGGAGGGGGCAGCCACAACCTCCCTGGGCAACCTGTGCCAGTGTCTCACCACTCTTGCTGCAAACAACTTCCTCCTAACATCCACTTTCAATCTCCCCTCTGCCAGTTTAAACCCATTGCCCCTTGTCCTAAATAATACAAGACCTCCTAAATAATCCCTCCCCAGCCTTCCTGTAGGCCCCCTTCAGACACTGGAAGGCTACTATAAGGTCTACTTGAAGTCTTCTCTTCTCCAGGCTGAAAAGCCCCAACTCTTGTACCCTGTCCTCATAGCAGAGCTGTTGCAGCCCTCTGAGCATCTTTGTGGCCCTCCTCTGAACCTGCTCCAACAGTTCCATGTCCTGAGTACTTCCAGGGATGGTGACTCCATCACCTCCCTGGGCAGCCTGTTCCAATGTCTGACCACTGTCTCAGTAAAGAAATTCTTCCTAATTCCAACCAAAACTTCCCTTGGCACAGATTGAGGCCATTACCTCTTGTCCTGTCATTATCAATACTGGCTTCATTCCAACCTCCTTTCAGGTAGAGAGCAACAGGGTCTCCTCTCAGTCTCTTCTTCTTCAGGGAAGACAAGCATCAGAATAAACCCCATGTATAGTTCTGGATTTATTACACAGCCTTCACAAAAACACTTTCAAAATAAGAAGTGTTTGCTAGTGAAACAAACTGTTCAGGAGCGTTACTTTCCAACAGCAGATGTGTGACCCCCTGCTGTGCAGATCAGGAACTTTCCTGTCCTATATCCACTTAGGTTGCCCATGTGTGTCTCTCAAGGAGAAACCCTCAACCCTTTGCCTCAGCCATCAGCATTCCCTTCGTAGACCATTTATTTCCCTGTCTTCAGAAAGGAAGAAGAATATTATACCATCACAGCAAGTTAACCTCCATTTCCTTCTTCCTCTGAAAACATCCCTATTTCATGCCCTCTTTGCCTTGGAGACCCTAACTGCTTCTGGGAAAACAAGCCAAGTATTTCTCACCTTCCAGAAGCAGCACTCAGGCAGCTATAAAATCCTGACCTTGCAGTAGCATTTGGATTTGGTGGTCACTGTTTTTCTTTGAATGCATGTCACACACCACCCCCACTGCCAGCTCCCATACAGACACTGCTCCAGAACAACCCATGCCCAAAGCCTCCTTGTGCCAAGCCCTTGTAGACCAGAAGGCTGTATGACCTAAATACCCAACCCTGATCAGAGCAGAAGGTACTATAGCTACTCAGAGTAACATCATCATATCTATAAATACAGAAATACAAATTACCACTGCCACAAATATAAAAAAGCAGAATCTTATTTGGACCTTTGCCAAATGCCTAAACTCCATCAATGAGAGGCTGGTATAAGTTTTTTAATTATGATGAATTGCAACATAGCCAAAATACTAACAGAATGGCAACAAAATACACAAAACAACTCTCTCAGATTCCAAAGTCAGCCAACATTCTCAGTTTTGCTCTGCTGACAAGTGGCAGCACAAACACCCTGAGAACACAGAGTACCTAAGAAGAAATTATCAACATCTAAAAAGATGAGTCAAACTGCATCCCAGAACACCCCCACTAAGCCAAGAACCATCAATGCAACCTGCAGAGACCCACTTCTGACCTGCAGCCTTTCTTCTCCATTTTAATTGTGAAACTTTGCCTTTAGGGTATAAATCCTATTCTCAACTCCAGCAAAAGAGGTTGCACAAGCAGTGCAGTGCCTGGTTCTATCCTCACATGCTTATGGTGATCAAGAGTAAAATAAAATCCACATGTAAGCTACAACGGTATGAAAGAAGAAATAAATTAGTAAATCACAGCACATTCCCTCTCCCCACAATTTATTGTGAATCCCAGTAGAAACCACTGAAGAACCTGCTATCAACAAGCTCACTAGAAAACATCCTGAGAAACCCAACACAAACAGTTTAACCACACTGGTTAAAACCTGCCAGCACAAAATCTGATACCCCAGCTGCTTAACTCACAGTTCCTGTCCACAGGTCTGACATTAACATTTCAACACTAAGATGTATATTGTTCTGAGATTATCTGAGAATGAAACTGGAGGAATAAGCTGCAAAACACTGAGTATTTTCATGTGAATCTTCACTTCAGACTGAACTTTATGTACAAGTACTCTAGTTCAGTTGGGTCTTCCAATCTCAGATGCATGATTTCTCCCTTTAAAAGCAAACCCAAACAAGCTCCACACCAACAAAAGTTTTTCATATAACCATACATCACCATGCTGCCGTTTCTGACGCAGCTGCATTGTAAGTTGATCAATTACATGTTGCTTAGAGGCAATGAATCCAAACCTGCCTTTCAGCTTCCAGCTCAAGAAATCATGAAGAGGAGATCAATCTTCCCCTGTGTGTCTGACCACAGGACTGAGACACAGAAGCTCATTCTATCACTGTTGTTACACTTTGAGAGGGAATCAATTCCAGCACAGCTGCGACAGGGTGCATGATCTCCATCACAGTCATCCTGCCACACCACTCACCCAGGAGTTAAAAATGATACAAATGCAAGAAAACAGATTCAGTTGGTAGCCTTTGGGTTAAGTCCCACAGCAATACAGGCACCCAGCCTGTCATCCTCCTCAGATATGCTTGTTCTGTATCTCACCTGGAGTACTATGTCCAGCTATGGTGCTCCCAACACAATAAGGACAGAGAACATACAAAAGAAAGGCCATCAAGATGATCAGAGGACTGGAGCACCTCTTCTGTGAAGACAGACTAAGAGAATTGGGGTTGCTCAGCCTCGAGAAGAGAAGGCTCCAGAGAGACCCTATAGCAGCATCAGTATCTGAAGGGGACCTAGAGGAAAGGGGAAGCAGTTTAGAAGAGCTTGTAGTGGCAGGGTAGATTTAGGTTGGACACTACGAGGAAGGGTGACAGAACCCTACAACAGGCTGCCCAGGGAGATTGTGGAGTCTCCCTCTCTGGAGATATTCAAAACCAACCTGGACATGTTCCTGTGTGATCTGGTCTAGATGATCCTGCTCTGGCAGGGGGGTTGGACTGGATGAGCTTTCAAGGTCTCTTCCAGCCCCCGACATTCTGTGATTCTGTAAGGAAGCTCTTCACAATGAGAGTGATGAAATACTTGACCAGGTTGCCCAGGGGTGTGGGTTGAGGCCCAATTCATGCAGATATACATGATCAGACTTGCTGAAATGCTGGGCAGCGTGATCTAGTTGGAGGTGTCCCTGTTTTCTGCAGGGCAGTTGGGCAAGATGACCTTTCAGGATCCCTTCCAACCTGATGAGTTCTGTGTGACTCTGATTCTTTGACCTATTAAGTCTATTAAGTTTCCTAATAACCTGTTTCAACACATACAATTTTACTACTCCAACTGTCTAGATTGGGTTGAGTGAGAGAAGATTTCTGTACAGGTGAAACATGTTCCAGCACAACAGAGGTTCTTCAGAGATACAACTTCAGTTCATTACACAGCACTTGACTTGCCAACTCAGGCTGTCCTTTCTTCAATTAATTCTGCACTACGTGAGTGTAAAACCCTTTTGTTCACAAAACCAGGATGCATTAAGAGACCATTCCAGTGCATTTAATTCCCCTTTCAGCAATTATCATATAATAAATACATTTAAGAAGCAATTATGGTTCTAATTACAAATCACTTGCCACACTCACCATTCCTGTGTGCTTTTATTTTTCCTCATTGAAGTTTTGCCCATATAATGCATGGGTCCAAAAAGAAAAAATAAATTAGTATTTCATTGTGTTGTACTTCTGCATGAAGATGTATAAGTGTATTCTGAGTGGCTGTGTTTTATTGTGGAAGATTAATTACCTTTACTGAAAGCCTTATTGTTGAATGAAAGAAAAAGTAGACCAACAAAATGTACAGGGGTGAGAATAAGGAAGAAAAAAAAAATTTAGAAACTGCACTAAAGTGCAAAAGAGATGATCGTAACTAACAGACTAACAAAGAAATAGATGTCTCATGAATCATTTGGCAATTTATGATGCAAATGGAATCCTGCCAAGAGATAAGAAAGGAACCCAGGCAGCCACAGCTGATTTAGAAAGCCCAGGCAGCAGCAGGCATCACAGGGAAGGCACCTTTGTTTGGAGCAGGAGCACGCCACACAATTACCATCTAGGTAGGACATGACAGTAATTACTGCTTTAAACACGTTTGAAAAGGGATATCAAAGGCTCAGGCCAACACACAGAGTCTGACAGCACAGTGGGGATAGTGCTGCATCCCACCATGCTGCTGAACTTACCAGGAGAACTGATAGATCACATCTAATTTTAACTGAGAAGGATCTAACAGAAGTCTAAACCCAAAAGTTGCTTGAATCAGTGGAGGTTTGCCAAAATCTAAGTAGGAAATAAAGAGCAAAAGAATAAAAAGAGAACTGCAGAACCAGAATGTACCTTCAGATACCTTCTCACCATGGAGAAGAGAAGGCTGTGGGGAAAACCTTGAAGCAGTCTTCCATAATTTAAAAGGGGCTACAGCAGAGCTGGAGAGAGACTTTTTACCAAGATGTGGACTAAGAGAACGATTGGTGATGGTCACGTATTGGAAGAAGTTTAATTTGGGCATTAGGAAGAAATTCTTGCCCATGAGGGTGGTAGGGCACTGACACAGGTAGCCCAGAGCAGTTGCTCCAGACTCCAAACCTGGAATGGTCAAAGTCAGGCTGGATGGGGCCTTGAACAAGTTAGTCTACTAGGTGGTGTCCCTACCCATGGCAAAGGGTTGCAACTAGATGAGATCTTTGAGGTCCCCTTGCAACCCAAACCATTCTGTGAGTGCAGGTATTTATTTCTTGTTTGTTAAAAACAGGATGCACTCTATTCAAAATCCCACTCCTGATAAATGCCTCTTTAACATATTGTTTGATAACACCTGAGATGCCACAGTTGGGATCATTTCATTCTGTGCTTAACTCTATTCTTAGAAACTTTTCCCCCTGTCTCTTTTTTAATTGCACACCTATTGGTCCCCTTGCTCTTTCTTTCTTTCCTGAAGTAATAGAGTGATATCTTCCACAAGAGTTTTACAGGGCTTCTAATCTTTTTCCATCTTGTTACTATAAACAACTATTAGACCATTTTTAGCTTTCTAATAATCTATTATTCCTCCCTGTCTCTATGAAAATGATGGAAGACAACAATCAAAGAAGTTCTTGTGCCACCCTCTTTTGAGATATCATTAGTAAAACCTCCAAAGACTGAAAATAATGCATGTAAAACATGAACATGGTCTTGAGGAAGTTCACCTCTGAAAGGAAAAGAACTTCACTGACCAGCTCTCTCATCTCCCTCCGTTATTTTGTTCTAGGGCAGCTATTAGCAACCACATGCAGACTGCCTGACTGCTACTATTACCTTCAGAGGAGAACGCAGACGTCTTGTAATTGGATTTGCATCAGAACAGGACCTTTCAAACCTCTGGTTTATATTAATGGACTAACAAACTCCTTTCCTTTCTGAATACAGGATATAGTATTGATTTGGTTACATGCAAATGCACTCTGATAAAATAACTCCTTCTGCATGCTATTTTCATAGCTTCTAAATTAATCTGCACTTTTTAAATGCTGAAGAGCTGTAGCTGCAGCTTGATTTCCTTTTACAGTCATCTTAAATGTCAGGGAAATATTAAGTATTGAATAAAAATTAAGTAAATTAAGGGTCTGTTTCTGTAATTTAAAATAATTTTTGTTTCCCATTACTCCTTGTTTACCATTTGATGTTTAATCCTTCAATACAAAAAGTGCTTTTTAGGGACATCTTAAAGAAACTGCATTTTATTTTCAGCATCTAGTGACTCAAAGCAGTTGCAGCTATTGGATGGAGCTCTAAGTTTGGGCAGATTATTATCACTGATGGCTCCCATTGTGCTTAGGCACAATCCCAAGCACAACTCCAGGCTGGGTGGTGAATGGTTGAGAGCAGCCCTCAGGAACAGGACCTGGGAATCTGGGGTGATGAAATGCTCAACATGAGCCTGCAGTGTGAGTGCAGCCCAGACAGCAACCGAGTTCTGTGCTGCAGCAAGAGCAGTGTGGGCAGCAGGGCAAGGGAGGGGATTCTACCCATTTGCTCTGCTCTCCTCAGACCCCACCTGGAGTCCTGTGTGCAGTTCTGGAGCCCCCAGCACAGGAAGGACATGGAACTGTTGCAGTGGGTCCAGAGGAGGCCACAAAGATGCTGAGAGGGTTGCAGCAGCTCTGCTCTGAGGACAGACTGAGAGAGTTGGGGATTCCAGGAGACCTTAGAGTAGCCTTCCAGTATCTGAAGTGGGCTACAGAAAGGCTAGGGAAGGACTACTTACAAGGTCTTGAAATGACAAGACAAGGGGCAATGGGTTTGAACTAGCAGAGAGGAGACTAAAACTGGATGTTAGGAGGAAGTTGTTTGCAGTGAAGGTGGTGAGACACTGGCACAGGTTGCCCAGGGAGGCTGTGGCTGCTTCCTCCCTGGAAATGTTCAACGCCAGGTTGGATGAGGCCTTGAGCGACCTGTACTAGTGGGAGGTGTCCCTGCCTATGGCAGGGGGTTGGAACTAGATGATTCTATGAAATCATCATTTTCTTGCCATCGCAAAGTTCAGCTCCAATATATTGCTTACATAGATGGACTTAGATCAGCTTTCTTGCTCTTCCTTTCTCAAAAGGTTAACTGTGTATCATAACTCTAGGCACAAACTGCCTTTAGAACATAAGCACAGGCTTCATTTACCGATTTTTGTTTCCAATGAAGTTCACTAATGTTCTTGTCAAATATTGCAGTGGTTTAGCTCACGCAGGAGTGATATTCTAGCTCAAGAAGGGCTCAGATTCTGTTAAATGCTGAATATTAAATACTTCCTTCTGAGGCAGCATTTCCCCCCAAGAGCTCCATCATCGACTCACATCAGGAAGCAAAACAGAATTGTGGATGCGTTGCAGCCTCACCCAACAGTTGAATCACCAGCAACAGGACCAAACAGGAGGTGACTAAAGACAAAGCAAACAGCACATGCAAACTTGTCACCCTGCAGCAATTCATCTGTGCATATTGGTCTCCTCATACTAAGGCAAATGCTCCAAGCAAACAGGCAGGAGAAAAAAAATGGATACAGGGAACAGTAACAAAATTGCCAGCTGGAAGGAAAACTTTTGGACGCAAGAGATGGAGTTTCAACTCTCACACTCCAAAAATCACTTTGCTTATCCTGCTATATTAAAAACAAAACAACCTCACAAAACAACCAAATAAAGTCACTTTTCAACAGGAAAGGAAGGAAACAAACGATTTAAATGTATCAGAAGTAAGACAAAATACTTCGGTCACCCAACAGGATACTGGGCCAGAAAAATAAAGACTCACATGAAAAAAAACAAATCTGTTTCTAAAACCATCTCTGGTTATATCAGCCTTTACAAAGGAGAGGTTTTTTTGTCCTCCTAATCAAAATACATTTGTACTTCTCACTGAAAAACAAAACTCACAGCAAAAGCTTCTCCAAGCAGTTCCTCTCAGCACTGATCACAAAATCTCCACTCTAGGGACTCTTCCTGGAAAAGCACAAAGAAGAAAGGCAGTAGATTCTCCAGCTGTGCCATGTCCATTACCATATCCTTCTGTCGTGGTTCTAGTTTCTGAAACATGTTTAGGAGGACAAAGCTCCTGAGACTGACTCACTCCCTCATCACAGAATCACAGAATGGTAGGGGGATTGGAAGGGGCTTCTGGGGATCAACTGCAACCCTCCCACCAAGGCAAGTTCACCTAGAGGAGGTCATACAGGACCACATTCATATGCCTTTTGAATGTCTCCAGAGATGGAGACTCCAGTATCTTTTTGGACAGCCTATTCCAGTGCTCCACCAGCCTTAAAGAAGTTCCTCCTCTAAAGAAGGAGGACATCTAAAGAAGTTTAGATGGAGCTCCCTATGTTCCAGTTTGTCCCTGTTACCCCTTGTCCTGTCACTGGGCACCACTGAAAAGAGCCTGGTCCCATCCTCCTGACACCCAGTCTTTAAGTATTGATCAGCATAAATCAGATCCACCCCCAGGCTGCTCTTTTCCAGATTAATTCTCTCAGCCTTTCCTCATCATAGTGATGTTTTGGTCCCCTCAGCATCTTTGCAGCCCTTTGCTAGATCTCCAGCAAGTCCTTGTCTGTCCTTCTTGAACCACAAAGCTAAGAACTGGACCCAGAAGTCCAGATGTAGTCTCATCAGGGCAGAATAGAGAGGGAGAAGCACTCCCTTCATCTACGTGTCACACTCCTCTTGATGCACCCCAGAATGCCATTGGTTCTCTTGACCAAAAGGGCACATTGCTGCCTCATGGCCATCCTATTGTCCAGCAGGACTCTCAGGTCCTTTTCTCTGGAGCTGATTTCCAACAGATCAGCCCCCAACCTGTACTGACCTATGGGGTTGCTCTTCCCCAGATGCAGGACTCTTCACTTAGATACTCAATCACCAACTGTATTAGCAGTCTGTGATGCTTCACCTGCTGTCATTTTTTGCCTGCCACATCCTTCCAGGCTTCCAAGTGCAGGGTGTGCAAAGAAGGTGTGCTTGCCACAGCAATGAGCAGTAGCTGGATGTAAAAAGCCCTTACAGTCATGAAGAGAACAAGATCAGGTCCTGCTTCACTAGTAACTGCTCCTAAAATTTCCTATCCATAGAAAGTTACTTGCTCCAGAAACTTGGTGAAATGTAATGTGATTTACAGAGAAAAAGAACAAAAATAGCAATTCAATTGGAAAAAAAAGTCCAACAAGTTAATGTATTCCATTTAATTTAGCATGCTAATTACCAAATTACAAGCAGCTGCAAATTTAGAGACTATATTTAAAGAAGATAAACTTCTTGTTCCAATATGGTGAGGATACAAGGATTTTCATCAACTCATCCATTATTTGCCATGGTTTTAATTTGTTTGCTTTGTTCTGTTTAATGTGTTAGCTCTCCTACTTGTTGCTTTCTTTTGTCTCTGCTTCAAACAGTTGAAATGTTAACCTTCAGAAGGATGAGCAAAGCCCTGGTTTTATGGCCACTTGAGATTATTTGTTACCACATTTTTGGTTGAAATTGCTGATCAGTTTCTGGGTAGAGTTCTTAAAGTACAGGCTCTGGAGCATGACCTTTTCCTGAGCACTCAGCTCCTGGGTTCCACTGGGGAGGAAGCCTGGAGGCTGAAAATTCTGCCAGGCACACAGAGAGCCTGTCTCCCTTACTGAACTTGGTCTGCCCCCTTGCCTCAGTTCAGCAAGATACTTTCCAGGCTTTCACTTGGACAGTTACCATCACAGTCCTTAACTGCAACTCTTACCAATAGAAACACTTGTGGGGTGGGGGGATGAAAACACTTCAAAAGTTAGCCCTTTCTGTTCTCTTGTTCAGGGAACAAAAATAGGTTGGATCAGTGAGCCAGTGTCAATGGCATGAGCTTCAACAAGGTCAAATGCCAGCTCCTGCGCTTGGTCCACAACAATCCCAAGCAATGCTACAGGCTTGGGGTAGTGTGGTTGGAGAGCTGCCCTGCAGAAAGGGATCTGGGGATTGTAACAGACAAACAACTCAATATGAGCCAGCAGTGTGCCCAGGTAGCAAAGAAAGCCAATGGCATCCTGGCTTGTATTATAAATGCTGTGTCCAGCAGGGATAGGGAGGTGACTGTTCCCTTGTACTCAGCTCTAGTGAGGCCACACCTTGAGTGCTGTGTTCAGTTTTAGGCATCTCATTACAAGAAGGATGCAGAGGTGCTGGAGTGAGTGCAGAGGAGGGCAAGGAAGATGGGGAAGGGCCTGCAGAATAAATCTTATGAAGAGTGACTGAGGGACCTGGGGGTGGTTAGTTTAGTTACAGGAGGTTGAGAAGAGACCTCATGGCTGTCTACAGCTACCTGAAGGGACGTTGTGGAGAGGCTTTTACTGGGCTTTTCTCACAGGTAAACAGTGATAGAGTTAAGAGGAAATGGCCTCAAGCATCGACTGGGTGGCTTTACACTGGACATTAGGAAGCATTTTTTCCCAGCAAGAATGGTCAGGCACTGGAATGGGCTGCCCAGGGTGGCTGAGTCACCAACCCTGGACATGTTCAAAAGCCATTTGGGTGTGGTGCTTGGGGTTATGGTTTAGGGTGCACCTTGTAGAGTAGGGGTATCAGCAGGAGTTGGTCATCCTGAGGGGCTTTTCCAACTGGAATGTTTCTGTGATTCCTCCCTTCTCTTGACTCTTGCCTACCTCTGGGAATACATCACATAAATAAGGCATTACTTAGCCAATATCATAAGAAGCTAAGAAATGTTAGCTCTAAATAGCAAGACTGTGGTTGCAGCTTCGCTTCAAAGAAGTTCTGAACTGTCTAATTCACACAGTAA
The DNA here is from genome assembly GCA_013396675.1 of Eubucco bourcierii. Lineage (NCBI taxonomy): Eukaryota > Metazoa > Chordata > Aves > Piciformes > Ramphastidae > Eubucco > Eubucco bourcierii. Next base: position 102,925 of record VWZE01003465.1, read on the forward strand.
TGATTCCATCCAGTCTCTGAGGATAACTTCAGGAAACAGTCACGTGGGCAGAGAATATTCACTCATTTCTACAGAGAACAGGCAACAAACAGCAAACTGGAAAATGCCTTGAAGGGAGGAAAACAAGAGTCATCCTGCAGTTTTGCACCAAATAATAAAAATCAAGGAGAATTTGAGTTTTAATACTGTAATTCACTCAAACATCCATCTCCCAGCATGAACCATGACATAACTAGTTGCAATCTTATGCTCGTCACCCAGGCTTGGTAGGTTTACTGTTAATGCTCCAAGCTTTGCACCAAAGCAGAGCTTGCACTCAACTCCTCAGACATATGCAAGACATTCTACAAGCAGCTAAACTTACATCAACTAAAAACTCAAGATACAGCACTAAGTTTGCAAACATCTGCAGAAAGTTTTTATCAGCACCAAACCTTTGCATATATTTTGCAAAATGTTTCTTTTTAGATGTGAGGCAAGTGCCAAGAAACAAACTGCTTTACGGTTTGCAGTCTATTGCAGATAATGATTCTAGTCCTATACACAGAAAAAAAAATCCACCCACTTTGGGTAAGTGGCGAAGTAAACAATGATTTACAGTAGTGAAGAAACAGCAGAAGTGAGAACATGGATTGGGAATAAGCTGAATCATGATGAACACACCTCAGAGCCTATCAGCACATCCTGCTGAAGAAGGGTTGAGCAATACCCACCAAGTTTTATCAGCAGTAAAATCAAATGTATTTGTGTGAGGATGAAAACACAAAGATTCTCTAAAGCAGCAGTATTAAAGCAAAGTGATGTTGTAACTAACAACAGAACAAGAAGACATGGCCTCAAGCTCCCCTAGGGGAAGTTTAAGTTGCATATAAGGAAAATTTTCTTTCCCGAAAGAGTAGTGAGGTGTTGGAAGAGGTTGCCCAGGGCAGTGGTGGAGTCACCATCCCTGGAGACATTCAAAGAACAAGTGGATATGGACTTCGGGTCCAGCAGTCACAGAGAAGTTGGGTAGAAGGTTGGACTTGATGATCTTAAAAGGTCTCCTCCAACCATAATTATTCTGAGAAAAGAGCTGCTGAAGAGCAGATTTTCTCTTCACCATAAAAACAGCAGCAGGGAAAAGCATGTAACAACTTCCCAGAAGATACAACCAAAACACAAGTTTCCTAGAGGCTGATATAGTACAGTGTCTATTACAAATAAATAAAATACTGCCTTGTCATCCTGATGGTCTCTCACTATGCAGGAGAACACCAAAAATCTTTGCAGGGCTGAGTACAGAGAATAAAGCAACTGTAAAGACAAAAGAGTTCTCAGTCCTGATCCCTGTGAGGTAAGTGAACAGGAAGAAAGGAACAAGTATGGAAACCAGAGAATAAAGAATTAAGCATCCATGTGGAAACAACTGTTAATTTCCAAATTTTAGTCTGCAGACTGATGAGGGGAAAACTGTAGCATTACATGAGCAGTGTGCTTTACTCAAGTGCCATCAGGAAAGAAAGGCTGCCAAAGGCTGGGGTTTAGTCCTAAAAGGCAGAAACCATGCTGCTCTGTCCCTGTCTCTGTGCTGAAACACAACATAGACCTAGGAGTGCAGAACTGCACTCCTGACAGGTCTGGGAACAGTGTCCTCACTGCAACAGCAATGTAACCTCCTCTATGTGTTGCATCTGAGCTCTGTCCATGTTACACACAGCCCACTCTGTCAACCAAGAATGCTGACCCTGAGGCCCTACAGGCTCGTGTTCATCTTTCCTCTACTATAGAGACCAGTACTGGGTTCAGTTTGGGGCTCCCCAGTATAAGAGGGACAGGGATCTGCTGGAAAAGGTCCAGAGGATAGCTGTAAGGATGATTAGGGAACTGGAGCACTGCCTGCTGAGGAGAGGTTGAGGGACATGGAGCAGCTTTGTCTGCAGAAGAAAAGACTGAGAGGGGATTTAATAAATATTTATACCAGGGCTGGGGGACAGGCTCTGCTCACTTGCTCCCTGGGATAGAACAACGAATAATGGATGGAAGTTGCAGCACAGGAGGTTCCACCTCAACACAAGGGGGAACTTCTTTGCTGCAAGGGTCACAGAGTACTGAGCAGCATCCCAGAGAGGCTGTGGAGTGTCCTCTTCCCTGAGGACTTTCAAGGCCCATCTGGATGCGTTCCTGTGCGACCTGAGCTAGACTGTACGGACTCAATCTCATGGGGTCCCTTCCAACTCCTGACATCCTGTGACCATACCCTAGCCATTCTTAAAGCTCCTCATTCACCTCCTCATTTAAAACACCATTTTTTAATCACAAAGTCATCTCTGATGGCCAAATTTCTTTTGTTCTAAACACATTTCTGAACTATATTACAAGGCACTTTTCCTCCTTCTAGATTCCACATCATTCTTAGTACAGATTTGAAGTATTTACTGCTGACAGAACTACTCATTGCTTAGTTAAAATTGTACTAAATCATGTATTTGTGACACAAACAGGATTCAAAGCCAACAAATGCCAAGGGGGAAGTTATAGCTCATGTGCAGAACACCTAGAACATGTGGCCAGGACACTGAACATAGGCACTACTTATCCACTTAAAGACATTCAGCAGGTTTCGTTGGCATCATTATTTTCCAGCAGGGTGGCATTAGTGGCACTGGACAGATGTGTGGCTCCTGTACAACCTTCTTCCAAGAGTTATCTGCCTCATTGTCACTTGATGAATTAATGCTATATTAATATGCATGGAGTCATGCTGTTCTACTGCCAAAGAACCAGGAGATGTTAAAGGAACAGCATCAATCACAGACTCGAGGAGAAGAGCGAGGTCAGCACCCCTGTCAGTGAATCACCTGCCTGTAATTGAAACAGAGGCAATTCAGAGGTGAGTAGCACTCTGAGTTTCTTCTTTGGTCTCCCTTACCACAGGGATTTTCCTGCACCAGCTGCAAGACTGGTTTGAGGCTTCTCCCTTGAAAGCATCATTCTTAACACTAGATATCCCATAGGAGATGCTCTCTGTGGGGCTAGAAAAAGTTTGCAGTCCACATGTTCAAGCTCCATGAGCAAAAATGGTTTTATCTGCTTTGAACCCCACACACTACAAACAGCTTTAGATTTTATAGAGCAAATAAAAAAGAGCATCCATAAACACTCACACTGCCTTCCATTCCTTGAAGCCCAACACACATCCTACATTCAAAATGGTGTTCTTGTCAAAGTATAACCACCTCTGGTATTAGTATTCAGAGCAAAGAGCTCAATACTTCCTACCTAATAAGCCAACTCTTTACTACCTGGTGGGCTTCTTGCAGTAATACTTTTTGAGATCACCTTTATCAAGGACCATGAAGATGATCAGAGGGCTGGAACAACTCGCAGGCTGAGGGAGTTGGGGTTGTTCAGCATGGAGAAGAGAAAGCTCCAGGGAGACTTTAGAGCAGCCTTTCAGTACAAGAAACCTGGAGAAGGACTTTTTATAAGCCCTGCAGTGAAAGGATGAGAGGCAATTGCTTTGAGCTGGAGAAGAGTAGATTTAAACTGGATATTAAGAAGAAATTCTTTGCAGTGAGAGTGGTGAGACTGAAATAGGTTGTCCAGGGAGGTCATGGATGCCCTCTCCCTGGAGATGTTGAAGGTCAGGTTGAATGAGGCCTTGGTGAACCCAGACTAGTGGAAGGTGTCCCTGGCCACGGTAACAGGGTGTGAATTAGCTGATCTTTAAGGTTCTTTCCAACCCAAACCATTCTATGAAATACAAACATTACATTAACTTTTCTGAACAAACAAATTGTTGAGACTACAAGAGCTCTGCCTTTCCTTCAGCTGATGTACACTTACCTGAACTACAAATTAATTCATTAATGACCTGGTGATGACTTAGGAGATAAACATCATTTATCTATATTCCAGTTAAGCACCAACCAGGCTGAACTGGTTCTCAAACAGTTGCCATGAGAAAACAGTGTGTCAGATCCTATACCATCCCACCTATAGAGAGCTGATGGAAAAAACATCTCTTTATCTTAACTACAAGAAGATTCTCCAGGAAGTCTTCAGGTTTTATTCATCCTTTCCTTGTTTTCAGCAAAAATGAAAAATAAATCTGATCATATCTTGCTTACAGCTGCAGTTTTGAGTACTGCATAGTATTCCAGTTGTATAGATGTTAGGTGGTGTCCTAACTCTGCATCTCACCTGCCACCATTCTCTCAGAGCTCCCTATGCAACCTTCTAAAAGAAAATATAAATCCATGTTACTGATGTGCCTACTATCAAAAGAGACTTTCTGAGTTATTAGAACAGAAACTTGTTGATTTGGGTGTGTGGGTTGATGGACAACTCACCATAAGCCAGCAACGGTCAATGGCAGCCCAGAAGGCAGTTGTATGCTAGGCTGCATCAAAAGCAGGGAGAGCTTCAGGGCAGGAAAGGGATTCTGCCCTTCTGCTCTGCTCTCATGAAGCCCCACCTGCAGCCCTGCCTCCAGTTCTGGTGCCCCCAGCACAACAAGGACATGGAAATGCTGAAGCGGGACCAGAGGAGGCCATAAAAACAAGCAGAGGGGATGGAGAACCTCCCCTATGGGGACTGGTTGACAGAGTTGGGGTTGGAAAAAAGAAGGCTCTGAGGAGGTCTTAGAGCAGTATTCCAGTACCTGAAGTGGGCTACAAGAAAGCTGAGGAGGGAACTTTTAGAAGAGTTTGTAGTGATAGTACAAGGGGCAACGGATTAAAGTGGGAAGAGGGCAGATTTAGACTGCAGATTCGGAAGAAATTCTTTACAGACACCGGAACAGGTTGCCTGGGGAGGTTATGAATACACCTCCCTGGAGATGTTCAAGCTAGGTTGGACAGGGCCTTGAGCAACCTGGGCTAGGGGAAGATGTCCATGTCCACAGCAGGGGGTTGGAACTAGATGATCTTTAAGGTCCTGTCCAACACAAACCATTCTATGATTCTGCGATATGACAATCATTCATGGGGGAAAAAAAAGTATGTTTTTTCCTTTAGGAATTTTCTCTGGTTTGCCTCCTCCCAGATGTCCATCTAGAGCAGAGTCAGGGGTTGCACTGCCACTGCTTAGCTGGGTACTAATCAATTGTGGGTGACAGTCAGAGCCCCCAGCAATGCACTCTGCTCTGCTCAGTGGAATCACAGCTCACATCACAACATTGCCGCTGACTGCCAAAGACATCACCTGCCACAGTGTTCCGCTACATGACCTACAAGAGTGAGGAAAAGAGAGAGATCAGAGAATCACACAGAATCAGGGAATGTCAGGGGCAGGAAAGGACCTCGAAAGCTCATCCAGCCCAACCCTTCCTGCCAGAGCAGGATCATCTAGACCAAATCACACAGGAATGCATCCAGGCAGATCTTGAATATCTACAGAGAGGGAGTCTCCACAACTCCCTTGGGCAGCCTGTTCTAGTGTTCTGTCATCCTCCCAAGGAAAAAACTCTTTCTTATGTTTCCATGAAACTTCCTGTGCCTCATCTTCCACCCACTGCCTCTTGTCTTGTCTTTGGGCATCACCCAGCAGAGCCTGGCTCCAGCCTCCTGGCACTCACCTTTTACATATTTATAAACATTGATGAGGTCTCCTTTCAGTCTCTTCCAAGTTCAAGTGCCCCAGCTCCCTCAGGCTCTCCTCACAAGAGAGATGTTCCACTCCCTTCATCATTTTTGTGGTTGTGCACTGGACTCTCTTAAGCAGTTTCCTGACCCTGAGGGTGTTCTTACTTTGGAGGCTGCACCTCCTTACAGAAGGGTTGCTGCCTTGCCCTGAACACTATTTCAGAGCATTTTACTACAACATCATGGAACAGACTTACAGGAATGCAGAACTTTCCTGATTAACTCACCATCATTTCTTTGCCAGTTTCTGTCATCGCTTCTCATTAAAAATCATTTTATTCCAGAGCTGTCTTATTGATTTATAAAATATTAAAAAGGATGTAAGAATCTGGTATGGTCTGCCTTTTTTTTTTTTTTACAAATATACAACTGTTGGAAGGAAACCATTTCATTTTCAACTCCTTAACTGGACTAAGTGTATAACCTATCAAAAAGGTGCCACCAGAAATAGTTAACTGTGGCCATTAGAGACAGAAAATGACAATGACATCAATCACACTCAAATTAGCAAACATGAGAAGCTGTAGCACAGGTTTAACCTACTTCTAGATGATGGGAAAACACTGGAGGGGACATTCTGAAGACAAAAATGAATCAGTCCCTTTCACTGGCAAAGTTTAGAGAAGCAAATACATTACAACTCAGTCGAGAGATACAAATTGCACCTTAAGATGATGAGTTCTGTCTTGTTACTTATAATAGCTGCAGGTAAATCTGCACCAGCAGTAAAGAAGGGCCATCAAAAGAAGGATTCTGCAACCAAACAGTGATATTGCCACACGAGTGCAGGTATTCTTAGCTCAAAGAGCTCCAAGCTTCCACTGAAATGCAATGTCTAAGTTTGCATACAAAGGGGTGTTTTTCTTGAAGGTAATGTTTCACAGACCCTCTTTCAAAAAATTTTGAGTTTCATCTAACATCCACATAACCTGCAATCATGGGTAATCTGTGTAATAATATTAAATGCAGCAGTTGTACTGCACTGACTTTTCTATGTTTTTCATTTCTGGGTTTGTTTTTTTTTGTTGTTTTTTTTTCTTTTGTTTAATTAGCAGAAAAAATTTAAATGCACATCATTTTAATTTTCTACCAAAAGAGTTACTCTTTGGTGCAGTCTTCAACAGTTGTAAATCCCTCCCAGAGGTCAAACCTGATCAGAATCATAGAACCACAGAATGGTAAGGTTAGAAGGAACTTCAAAGATCATCCAGTTCCAATACCCTGCCATAGGTAGGGACACCCCCTACTAGGACAGGTCACTCAAGGCCTCATCCAACCTGGTCTTGAACACCTCCAGGGAGGGAGCAGCCACAGCCTCCCTGGGCAACCTGTGCCAGTGCCTCACCACCCTCACTGTAAAGAGTTTCCTCCTAACAACCAGTTTCAACCTCCCCTCTGCCAGTTTAAACCCATTGTCCCTTGTCCTGACATTGCAAGTCCTTGTCTATAGTCTCTCACCAGTCCTCCTGTAGAAACCCTTCAGATACTGGAAAGGCTACTCTAAGGTCTCCTCAAAGCTTTCTCTTCTCCAGACTGCAGAGTCCCAACTCTCTCAGTCTGTCCTCACAGCAGAGCTGCTGCAGCCCTACAAGCATCTTTGTGGCCTCCTCTGGACCCACTGCAAGAGTTCCATGCCCTTCTTGTGTTGGGGGTTCCAGAACTACACACAGGACTGCAGGTGGGGTCTGAGGAGAGCAGAGCAAAGGGGCACAATCCCCTCCCTTGCCCTCTTGCTCACACTGCTCTTGCTGCAGCCCAGGACTCAGTTGCTGTCTGGGCTGCACTCACACTGCAGGCTCATGTTGAGCTTTTCATCACCCCAGATTCCCAGGTCCTGTTCCTGAGGGCTCCTCTCAGCCATTCACCACCCAGCCTGGAGTTGTGCTTGGGATTGCGCCGACCTCTGCAGCCTGTCCAGGTCCCTCTGCAGTATTCCAACCCAAACTAAATGAGCACAGACAGAAGTTAGGAATGACTTTGCAGCAGCAAGTTTATATAACATCATCCTAAAACCAACCAACTAAACATGATGGATTAGAGCACTGCACTCTTTCCAGTCAGCTGGAGGAATTACTTTGTGATCTTCTGATTCATGTGAGAAAAAAAATAAGGAGTGGTCCAAGTGGCTTCACAGTTTAATCCACAATCAAAGTTGATTTGCTGCAAGATTAACTTCTGAGAGGGAAGAAAGTAAAAAAACCACCAAGCAGGCCATCTCCTCCCAAAAGACTCCGGAACTGAGAGAAGAGGTAACTGTAGACAACAGGGGCCAGCACTCATGAGCTCTTTGGTACTCACATACAGCCCTTCCACAGGAGCACAACACCAAAACTGCTGCTTAGGAATTATAATTGCTTTCAAAATTTGGGAAAGAAGTTCAACCACCATCACCTGTGCCACCCTTAACTACACCATCAGAACTCTATGACAGCCTCCAGCTCACTTGTTTTCACTTGGTCCTTTCCCACCAATGAATGGAAGAGAGCCTCTTCTACCAAACATGCTGGAAGAACACTCTGCTTGAACTCTCCTCTGCACTAAATCTCCAATTTCATCTCAGCCACTCAATTACTAGCACTGGAGTTGTAGCTTTGACAGCAGGAATGACTGAAGCCAGAATTAGGTAGAAGTCTGTGCTGGAAAGGGCAAGTAGCAGCAGCAAACTGCACCCAAGATACAACCACACGGCTAATGCTCCATAACTTGGACATCCCTCCCTCTTCACAGCATCTGTCGCTCTCTCCTCTGAGCCAACGTCTTTCTTCATCTACAGAAGCATCCCAGGAATGCCAATACAAGGAAGCACAACTTCAGTGCTTAGACTGAGATAAAACAAAGTAATAGGTTACCCCCACTTCAGTTTTCAGATCTGCACTAGATTTTTGTAAGACAAGAAACATGACTGGGCATGGAGGAAGTTAAGACAAACTGGATTTTGACAGGAATCCAAGACAGTCAGAGGTCAAGTCACAGACTCATAGAATCACTCAGGATTGGAGGGGACCACTAAGATTATCTAATTCCACTCCGCCCCCTGCCATGGGCAGGGACACCTCACACTAGATCAGGTTGTCTGGAGCCTCATCCAGCCTGGCCTTAAACAGCTCCAGGGATGGGGCTTCGATCACCTCCCTGGGCAACCTGTTCCAAGGTCTTACCACCGTCATGGTGAAGAACTTCTTCCTGACATCCAGTCTGAATCTACCCATTTCTAGCTCTGCTCCCTTCCTCTAGTCCTGTCACTACCTGACATCCTAAAAAGTCCCTCCCCAGCTTTCTTGTAGTCCCCCTTAAGATACTGAAAGGTCACAATAAGGTCACCTCAGAGCCTTCTCCTCTCCAGACTGAACAGCCCCAACTCCCTCAGTCTCTCCTCACAGGAAACGTGCTCCAGCACTCCAATCATCCTTGTGGCCAATTAGAATGATTGAATCAGTCAGAATTGGAAGGGACCACAAGAATCATCCAGTTCCAATTCCCCTGTCATAGACAGGGACACCCTACCCTAGATCAGGTTGCCCAGAGCCTCATCCAGCCTGGCCTTAAACATCTCCAGGGATGGGGCCTCAACCACCTCCCTGGGCAACCCCTGCCAGGCTCTCATCACTCTCATGCTGAAGAACTTCCTCCTCAGAGCCAGTCTGAAGCTCCCCACCTCCTATATTTGCTCCATTCTAATCCTGTCGCTACCTGAGAGCATCAGAAGTTCCTCCTCAGCTTTGCTTTAAGCCTCCTTCAGATACTGGAAGGTCACAAGAAGGTCACCTGGAAACCTTCTCTTCTCCAGACTGAACAACCCCGACTCTTTCAGTCTGTCCTCACAGCAGAGTAGCTTCAGCCCTCTGAGTATCCTTGTGGCCCTGCTCTCAACACACTCCAGTATCTCCACATCCCTCTTGTAACAGAGGCTCCAGAATTGGATGCAGTACTCCAGGTGGGGTCTCGCCAGAGCGGAGTAGAGGAGGAGAATCACCTCCCTCGACCTGCTGGCCACACTTCTAAGGGTTTTTAGGACTAATTTCAAGAAAAGTGATACAAGCAAACTGTGTTCACCACTTATGCTAAATCGGTTCTAAAGAAAATTTGCAGTAAATAAATCTCTTCCTGTAGATTTGTATCCTGTGCTACTGGACACAGTTGCCTGCGTTTGTTTTTCGGTTGCGGTTTGTTTGTTTGTTTGTTTGTTTTAAGACTTCTCATAAAACAATAAAATGTATTTGGCGGCTCCTAGCTTAAAGAATAATAATTTTTACTTTTGTTGTGTGCCTCAAAGTGACATTCATACACTGTCCCCATCATTCGCATCTGGCATGCCAGGAAAAGCAGACTGATGCATGCTGGCAGCCAAAACACATTTCTTATGCCTACACTAGCATTTGGGTTTGGTTTTTTTTGCTGCTGTTATTTTTTTGATGGGGTGCTTTTGTTTGAATATTTTTCTGGTTGGGGGGGGTGGTTTTTTTTGTTTGGTTTTCTTTTTGTTTCTTTCTGGGGGTTTTGGTTTTCTTTGTTGCTATTATTGCTGTTAGTTTTTTCTTTGGCTTTGTTTCTTTTTGTTTCTGGGGGGGTTGGGATTTTTTTTTT
>VWZE01003465.1:113798-134636 GCA_013396675.1 Eubucco bourcierii
GGTTGGTTTTCTTTTTGTTTCTGGAGGAGTTGGTTTTCTTTTGGTTTCTTTCGGGGGGGTTGGTTTTCTTTTGGTTTCTTTCTGGGGGGGTTGGTTTTCTTTTGGTTTCTTTCTGGGGGGGTTGGTTTTCTTTTGGTTTCTTTCTGGGGAGTTTGGGTTGTTTTGTTGTTGATATTGCTGTTTTTTCTTTGGTTTTGTTTCTTTTTGTTTCTGGGGGGTTTTCTTTTTTGTTGTTATTGCTGTTATTTTTTTGTTGAGTTGCTGTTTTATTTCCTTGCTGTTGCTTTGTTGCATAGGGATGTGCTCCCTGTATACCCTGTATTGATCTGGTTCCAAGATAGCCACTTACATCATACCATATATTTTGCTGTAATCCTGGTTCCCCCTGTCAATGAAATACACACATCTTTTCATAGAGGCATATTAGAGAATAAACCCACTTAATTTTAGCCATAAATTAGGTTTTGGTGTTTTGAAAGCTCTGTGTGGAAATTCTGCTGCAGTAAAACTCAGCAGCAGGTCCCCTGAATGCAGGCTGAAAGCACAAACAGATAACTTAACTCATATGGTTTATTATCCAGTACCCTTCTGGGAAGTGCTTGGACACTTCCTCCTGAAAGCAACATCTATTTTTCAAAGCACATATAGACCTAAAGCTCAAAACCTGTTAATTAAAACCTAGCCACAATGCAGCAAAATAATTAGAGCATAACAGAAAATAAATAAATAAAGTTTAAAATAAACAACCCCAAAACCACCCCCAGCACCAAACAACTCTTTACAACTCAGTAATAACTCTTTTGGAATTTGAATGCTCACATGCACCAATCACCCTCAAGAATAGTCTCACCTTTCCTTAGTAAATACATAACCAGTGGAAGCTTTTAGACCAAGTGTGTGACACTTGGTTCAGCTGTGGGCCTCTCACTACAGGAAAGACACTGAGGTGCTGGAGTAGGGGCAGAGAAGGACAACAAAGTTGGTAAAGGGTCTAGAGCACAAGTCTTGAGGAGCCACAGCAGGAATTGGGGTTCTTCAGCCTGGAGAAGAAGGGGCTCAGGGGAGACCTCACTTTCTACACCTCCTCTGAATGAGGTTGAAGACAATTGGGGGTCAGTCTCTCTCTTCTCCCAAAGGAAAAAGTTACAGGACAAGAGAGAAAAGCCTCAAATTGCACAAGAGGAGGTTTTAAGTTGGATGTTAAGAAAAAAATATCTTCCATAAAAGGGTTGTCAAGCCCTGAAATTGGCCGGCCAGAGCAGTGCTGGTGTCCTCGTCCCCACAGCAATTTAAAAGCAGCATAGATGCGGTGCTGAGGGACGTGGGTTAGTGATGATCTGACAGTGCTGTGTTAACAGACAAATTGATGACCTTCAAGGTTTCTTCCAACCAACAGTTTCCTGTGATAAAGATGGTATATAAATTGTAAAACACAACTGGTGCAAATTTTCTTAGCAGTGGAAAAAGATTTAGGCCATGAAACCCCATGAATCTCCACAGCGCTGCGCACAAACAAGAAAGTTCCATGTGGTTTGCTAACTTCATAGTTTGGGGTCAATAACCTCTATAATGCTCTTAGCTGCAGAAAAAAAAGACCACTGATTTCTTTTCTTCACTGTGGTGTGCTGGTATTTTGCCATGAGGAGAAATGCAATCAAATAAAATCTCAATAGCTCACAGAAGGCTACCCCAAGATGCTATGGCCACTATTACAGCTCAGCAGCAAGTGATGCTTCAAAGCATTAGCAAACAGTTTAGTATATGGCATGAAATATGGACTGGATGATCTTGGAGGTCTCTTCCAACCTGGTTGATTCTATGAAATTAGTTACTGTTTACCTCTATTATGAATTTGAGATTTAAATGAACCTGTACCTGTGGTCTTCCCTAGCATGGTATTTGTGCTACTGACACCCAATGGGATCTCCGTGGCCCAAATACAGCTACATCATGGCACAGGCAATACTGGGGAGCTGACAGGATCTGAAGAGAGCTTGAGTTCCTAAAATTAAGCTCTTTCTGCTACAAGACTTGAATGAGTAGGAGCCAAAACATTCAGTAGTATAAAGCAAGCACCGTTTTTGTTTAACACTTTTACATAAGCAAGTCTGAGTAGTTCTGAAGGCTCTGAGGAGACTTAGTGGTCTTTCAGTACCTGAAGGGAGCTACAAGCAAGCTAGGGAAGGACATTTTACAAGGAGTTGTAGGGATAGAGTGAGGGGAAATGGCTTTGATCTGGAAGTGGGGAGATTTAGACTGAAGATTAGGAAGAAATTCTTTACTATGAGGGTGGTGAGACACTGGAACAGGTTGCCCAGCGAGGTTGTGGATGCACCCTTCTTGTAGACGTTCAAGGCTAGGTGGCGCAGGTCCTTGAGCAACCTGGGCTAGGGGAAGATGTCCCTGTCCATAGCATGGGGGTTGGAATCATATAATGTAGGGGTTGGAAGGGACCTCAAAAGCTCATTCAGCCCAATCCCCCTGTCAGAGCAGGATCACCCATATCAGATCACACAGGAACACATGCAGGTGAGTTTTTACTATCTCCAGAGAGGGAGACTCCACAACCACCCTGGGCAGCCTGTTCCAGTGCTCTGTCACCCTCACAGGGAAAAAAATCTTCCTCATGTTTAAATGAAACTTCCTATGCCTCAGCTTCCACCCATTGCCCCTTGTCCTGTCATCAGGCATTACCCAGCAGAGCCTGGTCCCAGCCTCCTGGCACTCACCCTGCACATATTTATAAACATTGCTGAGGTCATCTCTCAGTCTCCTCCAAGCTGAAGATCATCTACTCCCTCAGGTTCTCCTTGTAAAAGAGATGTTCCATTCCCCAGATGCTCTTTAAGGTCCCTTCAAACCCAACCCATTCTATCATGCTATGACCTGCAGTGGTGTAAGCTCCATGCAAAGCTCCATGTGTGTCCCGCTACCAGCAGTCTATATAGCTTGATGAAGAAGTGATCAGAGAAGTAGAAAAAAATATCATAAGACATTCCTAACAAAAAAGTTAATAGAGAAGTCAAAGTTCATTTTAAAGCAAAAAAAAAAAAAAAAAAAAGAGCAACATATCAGATTTCTTTCTCCTCTATTTCTCCTTTCCATGGTTTACAACTAGAAAAAAGGCAGAGCATCAGATTCATCTGCATGCTGAATACACTACAGCTGCAGCACTGGAAACTCACCATACACCTGATTTAACTGTCTGCTTAACTGTATCTACATACTCTTTTGATAAAGAAACCACTTTGTCCTCTGTGCTTTGTGACACTGCATTTTATTCACAAAAACATCCACCGTAGCTTTAAGGAAATTAATTATAGATCTTATTTGAAACATCAGGGAAATAGGGAGAAACATTCCCCCTATGCTCAAAGAAGGGATTTTCTTTTTTCTCCAGGTGATGCTCTTCCCTTGTGAAGAAAAATCTTCAAAACCTGTCTCTGAAATGGACCAAAGTACCTAATCTTGAAAGAAAACATTCAGAGACTTAGCTGCTGCTTTCAATTCAGATCTTAAAGCAGCCCTTTCACTTACATGTGCTACACCAAGCGAGCAGACAGTGCATAGCAGGCCAAAAAACTTCCACTGAGAAAGGCTTCCTCACACAAGCCCTGTACCACACCTTTGGAGAACAGATGACACACATTTTGCTGCTTGCATGACAAGATAAGCAGAAGAGAAGCATCTGCAGACACTTCTGCATCTTAAAGATGGGGACTTAAACATCTTGCTGTTGAGGAAAGACTGAGAAAATTGGGTCTTTTTAGTCTGGAAAAGAGCAGACTGAGGGAGAGATCTCATCAATGCTTATAAATACATACAAGGTGGTTGTCAGGAGGATGGGACCAGGCTGTTCTCAGTGGTGCCCAGTTACAGGACAAGGGACAATGAGCACAGACCTGAACATAAGAAGTTCTGTCTAAACAGGGAGAGGGAACTTCCATAATTTAAGGGTGACGGAGCACTGGAACAGGCTGATCAGAGAGGTGGTGGAGTGTCTATCTCTGGAGACATTTCAAACCCACCTGGATGTGTTCCTATGTGACCTGCTTTGGGTGAACCTGCCTTGGCAGGGGATTGGACAGGATGACCTCCAGAGGTTCCCTTCCAACCCCTAGCACACTGTGTTAGTGTGATACCATAATTTTGAGTTCTACAACTGCAAAGGTGCTCGTGGGACTGCACCTCTGTCCCTGAAATGTCAGCTCCTAAGCGAAGTGCTACAATTGGCTTTTATTTTACACGCTTCAAACCATCTCATAACTCGTTCAAGCACACAAGGCCACTGAGACACTTCTCCAAACAAACCATACATCTCTGCTGACTAAAGCTGCATGCACTGCAAACAGCACTGTGCCTTCTGCACTGCCTCGGCAGTTCCCATTGTCCTCAGATGCTCCCAGCTGGGGAAGCCAGATTTCCACACACAAACTTCCATGCAGAGTTGCACAGAGAGGTTTGGCAGGAACGTAACTGCTAAATGAGCAGCAATCAAGTAGTTCACCCAATCAGTTCTCTAATTCACCACAACTGCTATAAATACTCCCCATTATTACTGAATGTAGCTTTTAAGGGAAAAAATACACTCAAGCTTCCTGCAGCATCTAATCTATGGGAAAATTATACAGAACATCCCATTAAAAGCCAAGTAAACACTTTGGCATAGCCCTAATGTATGTGCATAGATTACTTGGGTGTACTTCCAGCCTAAGTACCATTTGATGTTCAGATTATCGGCGAATATTTAAAGTTGATTACCCTAGAGGTAAGATATAATTGGTAAACAAGGAACATCTACAGAACAACAACATAATAACCACAAGTTGGATGGATTTCACAATTCATTCCCACACTGGGGACAAGAGTTCAGTAAAGAGACTAATTATTTTTTTTTTCAACTGAGAAAATGTAATCAGAAAGTAGCACAATATTTTTTAATGTAATTTCCTTAGGATACTGATGGAGGACCTTACTTTTACAACACCATGATGGGTATGGTGATACCTTGAACCTTGAGTGCACTGCAGACACAGAGGCACAGGAGGAGCTGTCAACAGGTAGAGCTTTCTGTGGGGCTGTGCATGCTCACTGCGAGACTCACACAGTACATCCTCCCAGCTTACATCTGGGGTAAAAGACTTACACAGCCCAACAGTAAGTCTCAGAAGCCACACCTAAGACATCTTCAGTATTTCAAGCAAGGAAAAGTCCACTGGGCACAGCCAAGGCTGGTATTTATCTCAGCAGCAAAGTGACAGAGATGGAAGCATAAACACCCAGACAGATAAAAGGAGAAACAAAATAGATGTAGGCAAGATAACACACAGGCACAGAGGAGACATTGACATGTTCACCACATTACTTAAGACATCAATCAGCTCTCAGATGTGGGGACACGTTCACTTGACTAGCATGTTTAATTACCTATATGATTTGTCCTTTTCAGTGTCTAGACTGTTTCATTACAGTGAGCTGCAAGGTGCTTCTGGCATTTTCTTCTCTCTTTTGTCTTATTTTTAAGATGGTTTTCACTACCCAATATGATACTGTTGCAATCTGCTCCTAGATTTCTGCCTCCTTATCACCATCAGGTACAGACAAACTGTTCTTGCCTCTTTTTTTCCCCGCTTATGACCAGACACAACAGTGCTGGGCCACCAGAGTCTCTGACTGTTACTCTGCCTCTCAAGGTGGAGAGTTACTCCATTTTCTGTGGATGTAGGGTGTCAAACTATAAAGAGGCACCCACTCCTCCACCCCTCATAGAATCAAGCAGGTTGGAAGAGACCTCCAAGCTCATCCAGTCCAACCTATCACCCAGCCCTATCTGATCAACTAGACCATGGCACTAAGTGCCCCACCCAGTCTTTTCTTGAACACCTCCAGGGATGGTGAGTCCACCACCTCCCTGGGCAGTCCACTCCAATGAGAAATCACTCTATCTGTGAAGAACCTGGATGTTACAGCTGGCAGCCAAAAGGATGATCAGAAAGCACAACCTAGGGAAAAGTCCCCTCACATGGAAAGAATCATTGAATGACAATCAATAACAACAAATAAAACCTAGATGCAAAAAGGAAAAAGAAATATCAATATCAGGTAGGCTATTCAGACAGTGCTCTACACAGCTGCTTGTGCTTGAGTTATCTGCTAATAAAGTGAAAAGCCTGACTTGTGTTTCTACATAGAACACTGAGACCTTCTCGAGATGTTACAAATTAATAATGGATATTAATTTTGATATCCAGGTGAAGATTGTTAATAACTATGAAAACTCTTCATTAACATCAAATCTCACCAGAAAACTTATCTACAGTGTTCAAAACAACACAGTTTGGAAATTTATACACACAGTGAACAGACAAAACTGGAACACTTCAAGAAGTATCTAGCAAATGCAAATATTTTACTGGAAGAGAAGGTTCTTCCAGTCACTATACCGCTGGCGGTTAATTATCCTGCTTATCCACTGGATCAATGCAGGAAGGTCCTTTATGCTTATGGCAGAAAGTAATTAATGATTACAAGAGGTTTGAAGCATTTACTCACAAAGAGTTGGGGCTCTGCAGCCTGGAGAAGAGAAGGTTTCCAGGAGACCTTAGAGTAGCCTTCCAGGATCTGACGGGGGCCTGCAGGAAGGCTGGGGAGGGACTACTGACAAGGGCTTGCAACGACAGATCAAGGGGCAATGGGTTTGAAGTGACAGAGGGGAGATTGAAACTGGATGTTAGGAGAAAGTTCATTCCAGTGAGGGTGGTGAGACACTGGCACAGGTTGCCCAGGGAGGTTGTGGCTGCTCCCTCCCTGGAGGTGTTCAAGGCCAGGCTGGAGGAGGCCTTGAGTGACCTGTACTAGTGGGAGGTATCCCTGCCTATGGCAGGGGGTCCCTTTCAACCTTACCATTCTATGATTATCACACAGTACCCAAAGCATGTGGAGGGGTTGCTGTCGGTGGTCTCAAAGCCGTTTGAGGCTTTGGAGTTTTCCCAAGCACTTTTCTCAGGCAGCTGGAGTCTGGCACAGACTCTGACCTGGTTCCTCTCGATTCCCAATTCAGCAGCAGCCTTGCAGAGGGGCAGGCAGGATGCGATGCCATGTGCAGGCTTGGCACAATGTCAGGCTGGTTGTGCAGGCCGAGTGCCTGCAGGTTTTTAGAGCCTGCTCCTGGTCGTGGAGTTCCAGACATCCAGTTGAGGATGCAATGAGGCAGCAGGAGCACAGATATAACAGCAGAGCCCCCCTGTGCTACCTTCTCATGCCCTTTATCAATACAGCCTGAGACAGCCTTTGGACATAGGTTAGCCAATCAAGATGCCACTTTGCCAAGCTTCATCATATTAAGTGAAGCTATAGGCTTGCTTAACCCTTTTAGGGCAGAACACAGGCTTTGCACAAGGCAACCGTGTGTATCTTGTTTACCACAGGATGCAAAACAAGTCTGGGTGAGCCGGAGTCAGACTCAGTGGCTCCAGGTTCTTTGTCCTCTTTCCTACAGTTACTTCTCCCCAAAATAGGAGGAGGAGGAGGAGCAGGTGAACATGTCTGGGCAAACCAGGGCACGTGTAAGCCTATTTTGGCCTGCTTAGCCCTAGCAGGACAGGAGATGACACTTCCTTCGGAAGCATGTGCACCCAACACCGGTGCCTATCAAAATGGATTCGAGCACCAAACAATCACCTTTGAGAGGGAAGTAAGAGTCCTGGATTACAGCTGAAAGATGTCTCTTAGACAACTACCTGGTAACAGATGCACTAAGAGACCTTGGAGTAGCAGTGTGAGCCTTCCTCACAAAGATACGAGTCCAGCAGTCAGACAAATAAAGTAATAAATCACTCAGGAAGTGGTTAAATTCCATCCAGAGAGAAAAGTCTCAGTAAAGATCACTTCAACACCGATGGAAGCAGGAGACACACCCAGATGCAGCTCTGCAGTATGAAGATTTATTCAGTTAAGCTGCAACATGTGAGCAGAGAAAGACCAATTGAAAGAGTGTGGAAAAACACAACATTGAGACTAAAAATGCTCAAGGACATAACCGCAAGAACAAAGCACTTCATAACACATTTTAAACAAGTGGCAGCATATTCACATCTCATTCTCCTTTCAAGGCCTGCCACCAATGGTTTGAATGTCTGCTGCCTGCAGGCACGTAGGCAAAACCAACCCTGTTAGGAGGCCCCAAAGCTGCTGCCAAGGCTGGTGCTAACTCTCTGCCTTCACACCTCTCCACATGTGGGCTGTAAAATGACTGCTCTCTCCTAGGACTGGGTTGTACTGCAGGAAGCTGCTGTTCATCTAGTTTGTAAAGGGCTTTTCAAGCAAAGTCACTAGAAAAACCTACACCTGACATAGCAGGCAGGGTTATGTTCCCCACCTCCAGTTAATAATGCAGGTCCTCTAGATGGAAAACATCTCTGGAAACTGTTTTTGATTCTAGTCCTTATATCCAATGCAGACAGAGTCAACTCACAAAAACTGAGAACACAAACTTTATACTTCCATATGGCAAAAAGGAAGACAAATCCAGCTCTGAGTGAAAACACATACAAACCTGGATCTGCAGAAAGAAACTGAAAATATGTAAAAGAGGCACATTTTTTTGTACTGGAAACAGATTTTAAGAACTTAAAGAATTTCATGCATATTTTGTTTCATTACTTGGATTTCATGGGGTATTTAATCAAACTATGTGTGCTTCACTCTCAAGAGAGGAGAAAAATGTTTTTATTAAGCATTAATTCTTTTCCTGAGTTTCGCTGTCGGTGAGTGTCTCTGCCATCTGTCTTCAGAGCCTGGAATTTCATAGTGCTACTCTGAAACAGCACTAGCAATGCAGGTTGTTCTCATTATTACTTGCTTTTGAAGGCAGTCAAATGAACTATGCTCCAGGTAACAAGTGATCCTAAAACACCTGTAAACACTTCTGCAGATGCTTGGTATTCAGATATGAAAACCCTAAATTTATTTAGTGCCACCGAGGCTAAACATAGCCAGGTGCAAACCCTGTCTTGTTCCACAGATGAGGCATGAAAAACATGCTACTGTAACAAAGCTCTGCCAATAGCTCCTTCTTTCAAATGATTGAAATTATATCACAAATGGAGAGCTTGCAAGAAATATGGAGAGATTCTCTGGTAAGTACATGACATAGATAATGGAAACCAATGTAATCCAGAAAATCCCGTTCTGCTGCCAGAAAGTAAGGACTGTTATCTTCCTAGAAAGATAAAACCAGACAGCTCAAGAAAGAAATGAGCGAGGGGGGGGGGAAGGTTTTATCATAAAAAGAACATTTTTCTGATGTATTTCAAGTAATGAAAAATCTAGGATTTACTTAACAGCTTTGTTGGCAGATTTCAGAGGCACAGAACTCCAAGATTACATAAGGTAGGATGAATCAAGTACGTGTTTGCATAAAACCATCCTTGTCTGTCTCTGCGCATGAGCAAAAGCAGCCTGGTGCCATTCAGCAGCCTCAGTGTTAAACACAAACAGCCTTCCAGTATGTGAAAAGGGCTGATAGGCACCATGGAGGCATCCCACTTCCTTTAGTGGGGCTTGCAGCAACAAGACAGGAGGTGATGTTTTTAGACAAAATATAAGGAAGACATTTTTTCAAATCAGAGTGTTGAAGCATTGGAACAGGTTGCTCAGAAAGGTGGTAGAAGCTCCATCCTGCAAGCAAAGTCAGACTGAATGAGGTTCTGAGTAACTTGATCTAGTTAAAGATGGCCCTGTTCACCGCAGGGAGGTTGGACTGGAAAACCTTTAAAGGTCACTTACAAACCAAACTACTCTATGATTCTGTTCTACAATTCCATAACCTTCTCTCCTTCCTTGAATTACTTAATTAGCAAACCCTGTTTGCACTACAGTTTAGTTCTTTACTGGCTGAGAAATGAGGAGGAATATTACCCACAGAAAAGAATTCTCACAGAATGTTGTCTCACTATTTTCCACCTCTTGGCTTATGACGGAGGAACTCTCCATCTCATTCTCTTTGCATGTTCTGCGATTCTGTGTTACATCTCCCCAGTTCTCCTCCATGTCAACAATTTTCTCTCTTTTCTTGCTATTTAGTAAAACATTTGCCAAGTCATTATGTGTAGACAGAAAAGATGAAGCACAAAGACAGATTTTAGCTCCCATTAGCCAAGTAAGGTGTTTCAAATGTACAGGGATGACCAACCAGGCAGCATACAACACAGGGCACTGTGACCCGGACAAAAATCGCTCTGACCCTTCCACTATGACATAGCTCTTTCAAAGAGCACCTTGAAGTTATGCAGAGATGAGCAGTAGAGTCTGAAGGCAGCAGCAGTACAGCTGCTATTACAGAAAGCCCCTGTTTTGGTTTAGTTAAGGCAATCATTCAAAACTGCAGCTCATCAAAAAGACCCTCGAGAAGCAGTCTAAGCTCTGTATCTCTTGTCAACATGATCCCGCAGGGAAAAACAAAAGTGATGAAGAAAAAAAAAAAAAAAAAAATCTCTAACTTGTAGCAGCAGATCAGCAAAATGCATCAGTGCATCTCAACTCTCAGCAGACAACAACTGGTCTCATGGAATGCACCATTAGACAACATTGGTAGGAACACATCTCCAAAGCACTGTACCATCGCAGTGCCACCCACAGATAATTGTGAGTTCTGACCTACAGCACAGATTTCCAATACAAGACCAGATAACGTCTGCTCTGAAGGGGAGCTTTGAATTTCTCCTACAATCACACACCTAATGCCTAACCACACCACACAATCATATCTGATCAGTAGGTAAGAGCAGCAAAAATTTGTTAATCATAGACAAATGTCCTGTAAACTAAACCAGTTTTTCTGTTTAATTAACAGCAAAGGAAAAATTTACTTTGGATGGTGTCATGGTAGGTCTAAGCAGGCCAAAATAGGCTTATATATGTCCTGGTTTGCCCAGACATGTTTTTCTGCTCTCCCCACTTCTGCTCTGGGGAGAAGCAACCGTGGGAAAGAGGACAAAGAACCTGGAGCCACTGATTCTAAGGACTCTGGTCATTCGCATCCTGTGGTAAACAAGGTACACGTGGTTGCTGTGTGCAAGGCCTATGTTCTGCCCTAAAAAGAGTAAAGCAAGTCTATGGCTTTGCCTAATATGGTCAAGCTTGGCTAACTGCCATTCTGATTGGCTATTCTGTGTCCAAAGGCCCATTAGTCTCAGACTGTATTGATAAGAAGGGATGAGCAGGTAGAACAGCCTGCTCTCTGCCCTCATATCCATGCTCTCTGGTTTTATTGTGTTCACGGTGGTGCTGCTGCTGCCTCATTGCATCCTGAAATGTCTGGAACTCCACGACCAGGAGCAGGCTCTAAAAGCCTGCAGGCACTCGGCCTGCACAGCCAGCCTGACATTGTGCCAAGCCTGCACATGGCATCACATCCTGCCTGCCCCTCTGCAAGGTTGCTACTGAATCAGGAATCGAGAGGAACCAGGTCAGAGACTGTGCCAGACTCCAGCTGCCTGAGAAAAGTGCCTGGGAAAACTCCAAAGCCTTCAACAGCTTTGAGACCACCGACAGCAACCCCTCCATGTGCTTTGGGTACTGTCCAATACTATTTTGTGAGTAACCACTTAAAGCCTCTTGGAACCGCTAATTGCCTTCTGGCATAAGCAGAAACGAGCTTCCTGCATCCATCTAGGGAGTAAGAAGGGCAATTAACCACCAGTGGACCGCATGAACCTCCTCTTCCAGTAAAATCTTTCCCTTTGCTAGTTAGCTCTTACGGTGTTCCAGTTTTGCCTGTTCTCTGGGTGTATAAATTTCCAAACTGTGTGTTTTGAAACTTGTAAATAAGTTTTCTGTCAAGATTTGATGTTAATAAAGCATTTTCATTGTTATTAACAATCTTCTTCTGGATATCAAAATTAATATCTATTATTAATTTTGCATCATTTGGCAATGACAGATGGCTCAGAAAGGTAAGGGCAACTGAACACCTTTAGACCAGTAGCCTATCATAACCTCATCCTTGACTGAGTGGTGCCAGAGAAATGAGAGCTCTGTGTTTGTAAGTGGTTAGAAAAACATGGCACACAACAGTCACATACATGTCACCACTCTCCTGGAGAAGGCAACATCCAAGACAGAACTTTGCCTTTCCCCTCACTCTCTGGAGGCAGGGGTGCCCCAGTACTTGAGCAGTGGGTACTCTGTGAGGTAGAGAGGACTTGCAGGCTACTCTATACCCAGCACAGCATATTTCCCCTTCGCTCTTGTTGCAGTGCTTCACCAACTGGCATTTGGTTGTTTACTAGGTTGGAATACATGAATGAAATCCACACCTTCAAGAATCCAGCTTACATTTCATCTTACTTCAACATGACTGAAAACCTCATCTCCTTTCTGTTAGCAATACTAGAAAATGTTCCTGACTGTGCATCCTTGATGGGAGATGTGCTTTGGGGCAGGCTGACAGGCTGCCTTGCCTTCCATGCAGAGACACATTGCCTTTTCCTCTGTCCCCTACAAAGGGGACATAGGAACCAACCCAGCCTTAAGAAGTGTGCACACATTCCGGGGTTCCTAAACAACCAACCACAATACTTACTAGACAGAAAAGTTAGAGCTCTGCTCAAAACCCCTTCATGGGAATTCAGTGCTACAATGCAAGTAGTGCTCCAGTTTTACCAGCATTGTCTACATAAAAGTTTGCCTTAAGGGAGAAACCAAAAGCTTTCTTAAACACCCTGACAATTACTGCTTTTTGCTTCCTTGCTCAGGAATAGGTCTGAGTGTCTGCGCCGCTCACGCACCGTAAGAGATTTCTGTTGTTACAACACAGGATCAATGAACATTGCTCATTCCCAGGCTCTCACACTCAGTTAAGCACTGGTTACATAAAAGTTGTGTTTCTCTCCCCAGGCATGAGCTTTAGGGGATATAAGCCATTATTGTCTATCCTTGTGGGTTTTTATACACAAAGTGTGTTTGTTTTTAATGAAAAATAACCTCTTCTGGGGAGTAGTAAAAAAATACATCATCATAATGCAATCATAGCAGTGGTTTGTTTGACAACTTAGAACATCTAACCTTACTAGGAGAAGGGAGAAAGGTTTTCATGCGATAATAAATGCTACAATCCTAAAATTATCACTGCATTTGAACACAGCTTCAAAACAAACTAGTTTATTATTAGTGACACAGAGGGAATTCTTCCTCTGTGCTAGATAAAAGTGCTTTGTGTTCAGAAGCATAATTATTTTTCTCCTTTTACTCCCACTTTCAAACCCTAAGAAACATAATCCATTAGCTGCTTCACAGTAATCAGTAACCAAGAAAGCAGCTCTTTCAACACAGATCCTCTTTTTGTATGAAACAATATAAGCTGTCGTGGGCAACATCACTTATTGAAAGGGTGAAAACCAAAAGGAAAACAGAAGCTGAGCAAAATTACATTCTGTGAGTGTCCCAAGCGTTGACCAATTTCACTGAGTTTGTCAAATGACAGATTGGTTATTACTGCCTCACACAATCAAATCATTTGCTTTAATGACTTCAAGAAGTGTTACCTAGAAGGACAAAGATCAAGAGAAAAACACTAATTATTTATAAGCTAATCTTCTTCAATTTTTATTTCACTGAAACATGGAAAGCAGAAAAAATAAAGCCAAACAGTGCAGGTATCAGAGTTAAAACAATTCTTAGCTAACTTCTCAGAATTTCACAGATTCACACAAATTGCACTGGGTTGGAAGCGACCCTCAAGGTCATCTTGTCCAATATCCCTGCAGTGAGCTGAGACACCTCAGACAGGTTGCCGGGGGCCACATCCAATCTGATCACAGGCTCACAAGACATCAGAGGTTGGAAGGGAGCCAAAGAGATCATCGAGTCCAACCCTCCTGCCAGAGCAGGACCACAACCTACCTGATCTTGAATGTCCCCAGAGAAATTGCCTCAACCAGGAATCTAGCAAATCCGACATAGTCATATTTTTAATAATAAACACCAAAATACCAGGTCGGATCAGTGTAGCAAGCTCAGCACTTTTCTCTCTGGAACAAATTTCTCCCCAAGATGGACACTGCCTTATAGGCTGCTTCGGCCTGTGTGAATACCTTATTAAACCCCAGTCTCCTTCGTTGTGGTTTTGGTGGCCATTGCGCCCTCCAAATCATCAATATTCACTGAAAATTTAACATATTTTCTTTTTCCCCCCCCCTCAGAATTCTACAACCACAAGTGTTGCAGTGCTGGCATGACTGGATCACGGGTGCTCTCAGCAAAGCTGGTTTCCTCTTTAATAGAGGAAATGTTAACTAATATATTCAATTAGTTTGCAAAGTGCCACCAGTTTGGGAGCACTGCCTCTTCCCTTGGCTTGGCTGTTGTGCTGCAGTAAACAGAAGGCTGCTCTGGCAGGGACAGAAAAGCATCTATCTTCTGTTTGGCTCCATCAAAGCACTTCAGAAGTGGTGCTTGGAGAGACAGGACAGCTGAAACGCTCTGAGTCTCAGTGCATGTGTGCGGTTAAGTGACTCATTACAGGAGGCAGTTAATAGCAAGCAACATCATCTAGGATAATGTTGCTTGGAGTGAAGGCAGCTGGGGTGTCCCACCACATCAGACAACACCCCTCAGCAAGGGCTGCAAACCTGAGGCTCGGTGACAAAGCTGACAGCCCAAAATCATGGGGTAGTTACTAGTGTCCAAATTCCACAGGGGGAAAGGCAAAACCCTGCACCAGAAAGACATAAAACCAGAAAGACTCAAAACCAGAAAGACTCAAAAACCTGTGACATGTTTACAGTTCATGTCCTTCCTGACAGATAACCTTCAAACTACAAAAAAGCTGAAGAGAAAGGTAATTAAATATTTTAAGGAGCAATACAAAATATTTGCACTACCATGTGTCAGAGCAGGCCCAGGCAGCTGAGCACTCAGATGAGGACAAGAACATCTGAAGTGCTCAGCCATACATGGTTATTACTCCATGTTCACTGGCATTCGAGAGCCAAACAGGCTGCTTAAGGGCCCATTTGTCACAATTCAGAAAATGAGGAAAAGGGAAAAGTGCCATCTTAAAGATAAATAGTATTTATTGCTCCAGTTTAAAGGGTGTGCTATTTTGGTAGTACTGCTTGTGAAGGTAGCTCTACATGCTACAGTATAAAGTTAATAGCTCTGAAAACAGACAGGCAGTTCAATTAAGAGCCAATTTCCCTTCACACTCATTAACTAAATAAAAGTATCTTCCAAGTGATGAAAAATTAGGATATCAGACTTCAGAGACCTGTTCGGAGCCTTCCCTGTGGTATCACCAACTATTCTTACCATCTCCATGAATTTATTTAAGCAATATTCTAACTTCCTTTAGACATCTCAGCTCCCTCACTCAAACCACTATTCTGAGATCTTTTTGACATCCAGAAGTTTCCACTGGATAAGAGGTGGCACAAAATGTGGCTGATTCAGACCTACACACCCTGAATGGGAGACAAGTGAAATACAGGCAGTAGTTGTTGAATCATAGAATTCTTTGGGTTGGAAAAGACTTTTAAGAACACTGAGTCAAATCATCAATCTAACACCATCACAGCCATTAAACTAAGTTATGAAACGCCATGTCCACGCTTTTCTTGAACACCTCCAAGGATGCTGATTCCACCACCTCTCTGGGCAGTCTGTTCCAATGCAGGAAGGAAATTTTTCCTGATCACCAACCTAAACCTCCCCAGACACAATTTCAGGCCATTTCCTCTCATTCTATCACCTGATACTAGGGAGAAGAGGCCAACCCCCACCTCACTGCAACCTCCTGGAGCTGCCCAAGGAGGTGGAGGAGTCACCCGCTCTGGATGTGTTTAAGGGTTGTTTGGATGTGTGCTTAGAGATATAGTTTAAGGTGAACCTTGTAGAGTAGGGTTATAGGTTGGACTTGGTGATCCTGAGGGGCTTTTCCAACCTGGGTATTTCAGGATGTTGTAGAGAGCAAGGAGGTCTTCCCCTCAGCCTCCTCTTCTCCACATTAAACAAGCCCAGTTTCTTAAGATGTTCCTTACAAGACTTATTCTTCAGACCTTTTCACCAGCTTTGTTGCCCTTCTTTGGATGCTTAGACTGCAGTTCCTCTCTCACTGGAGATACTGATTTAGATATGTTTTCTAGAGGCAGCAGCAAGCTTCCTACAAAGTCAGTAAACAATCTTTTGAGATCTTTTCTCCTGTGTAAAACATTATTTTAAAACCCCAAAAAACAAGGATAACAAGGTCAAAAATTACTGCAGCGAAGCTGACAAATGAGAAGGGGGGGGGGGGGGGAAAGGCATTTAAGAATGAATTGAGAACCCAGACTAAAGATGTGCCATCAACAACTTGTTTTTCATGATGCTGTGTAGTAGTAAAGCATCAGCTGAGGTTTCAAAGACAGAAGATCTCTCAGATCTATGTCCTCCTACACTTTCCTGTTAGACTATCTGCTGACGTAAGCAAGCAGAGTACCTTTCAAGTATAAGAGGGTAGATATTGCACAACATCAGCAGATTTTCCTGCTGCCTGCCAAGGAACAAAAATTAGATGCTGGAAGACACCAGTGATGTCTTTATCTGCTAACGTATTAAAGATCCAAGAGCATCGATTAGAATACTCATAACTGGAACTTTCAGCAGACCATAGAGATGTGTATCATGACAATGTTTTGTTCCTCAGGAACCAAGCAGATAGTTCCAATATACAAACCCAGTTTTTGGATGTGCTTCAAGCATTCATGCTTTCCCTCATTCTACCACGCTCTGGTATGACAGGAACAAGCAGGTGGCTTTGTAAGACATCTGAACCAGAGAAGCCAAGGAGGGCTGTTAGAGGAAATCAGCCTTCTGCACATGAGCTTTTCTGGTACATCTGGTACAAGCAGTAGAACAGCTAATGAGAAGATAGTTAATGCTGTGAAGGAAATGGGTACTTGCTCATCATCGGGGTTTTACAGAGCAGACACTTTCCAAAACCAATCTAGTTACATGAAATCTCCCTCTGAGACAGCACCTTTAGCAGCAGAAGATCAATGTGTAATGTTAATAGCCACATTAATCTGCACACCTGATAGTGTTGAAATAGATAAATATGGAACACCTACTGGTTCATGTGTTGAAAGAAACACATTTGCTTAGGACACTTTGCAACACCACCTTAAGGTCTGCCAGCACCAACTCTTCTGGCCAACACAATGAAGAGGAGAATCATAGCTCAGCTGCCTTCACAGAAGACACCACATCCACACCAATTGCTCATTCACTCTGCCAATGAATTCTAGATCAAACGAGCCTCACAGTAGGCACTTCCCATCAGCTGTGTTTCTTGCCCAGGTAGCTGGCAGATAAAAGTGTGCCCTGTTGTAATTTCATAGCCACATTACAAGTTGCTGAAGGTTGAAAGGCCAACTGTGTTCCTCACTAGCTGTTCTTACAGCTCTTGTGCCACAAGAATTGCCCTCTCTACCATCATTTCCAGACCAACTTCTTCGGTAAGTAAATTAGTTATAAAAAAATGACAGACCCAAGAATCAACAAGGGCAACAGCAGCTGCTGTCTCACCAGCAATGCTCCCAGGTGAACCTCCATCTTGTTTCTGTCTTTGAGGCACTGCAGTGTAGTGGAAGTAACTTCTGAAGTTCGAGGTTGCTCTATGCTGCTAAGCACATCACTCAACCTTTCCACTGTTCCCTTCATTTACAAAAGGAAGATAATGGTACCAGTTACACCAACTGCACAGCAGTGCTGAAAGGATTAATTAGCTAATATCTCTGCAGTCTTAAGCATGCAGAACATCACAGATGCACAGCGTAATTACTATTATTAGGGGGGTAATTTCTTTGACTCACAGGGACAACGCACATTTTATCTGTCATTTCCTCTTGGCACAGAAGTCTACTGCCAAATATCCTCAGCTAAAAAGGGGTTTGAAGAACATGGCATAAGCTACCCAACACAGGGCTTCACCTCTTCCTAGAATCTCATTTCTCATTAGTTTTGAGAGACAGAATTTTGTGGACTGCTCACAAACACAAAGCCTTAAAGCCAGGCACAAGAGTGTGCTGACAAAATATACTGATCTACTTGCTAGGGTAGTACCCTCCGAAAAGCCACATTCAAAACTGAACTATTTTGGGTCTGCTTTCCATAGCTACCAGCAATGGTCATAAAGGTTTTTAACTGCTGGCCAAAGCTTATGTGTCTAAAGCAACTCTAGACCGATTCATCTGCTAGACAGTTCTCGTCCTTAGGGTAACCTGATGTGGTTGACATCAGTAAGAGCACTAGAGCATCCGCCCCGCCAGATGCAGTACCTTGGTCTCTGACTTCAGGCTTTGAAGAACGCCACCAAAATTTGGATTCCCACTTTTCAGCCCCAATACATAAATCCACACAATCATTTCTCTTGGAAGGGTTATTCAGGACTGATGCCAACTGTTAACTCAGTGCTGCCAGATCACTGCTAAAGCATGTGCCTCAGCACCACATCTACAGTTCTTCACTGTGAGAGTGGTGAGAGTCTGGCATGGGTTGCCCAGGGAGGTGGTTGAAGTCCCATCCCTGGAGGCGTTTAAGGCCAGGTTGGATGAGGCTTTGGCCACCTTGATCTAGGGAAGGGTGTCTCTGGCCATGGCAAGGGGGTTGGAACTAGATGATCCTTGTGGTCCCTTCCAACCCTGACTGATTCAATGATTCTTTCAAGCATCTCCAAGAAGGGGAACTCCACCACAGTTCCAGGCCTTGACAACCCTTTCTGGGATTGTTTTTCTAATGTTCAGCCTCAAAGCCCTCTGGCACAACCTGAAGCTGCTTCCTCTCATTCTATCGTTTGTTACTCATGAGGAACCTCAACTCCCACCTTGCGCCACCCTCCTTTCAGGGAGCTGTAGAGAGCAAAAGGCTCTTCCTTGACCCTCTTTCTGCAGGCGAAACAACCACAGTCACCTATACTCCAATATCTGTATTCTGAGAACTCTGAGACCTCCTATAAGGCTTAAGTGTTTCCTAAAAAAACCCAGAGAAGAAAGGGAAGCCTTCACACACAAATGCAGTTCATAGTTACTGAAGAGTAACATCTGCTGAACTAGCAAAAAGGGAATAAAAGTTGGATTTTCAGGCAAAATCAGGGGGGAAACTTTGGCAAAAGAGGAGATGAGAAAAGTGTGACCGAACTGAGCAGGGTACTCACGTGCACATGTCAAGTCTGATTGCTAACTCAACTCTGCTAACTTTACATTGAGAATGACAGATGATTCCAGGACGTCAGTATTCTTTCTCTAGAGTACGACCCATTGCTTTTCACAGAAATTTAGGTCAGTACACAACCACAGATACAAGCCTTCCAAAACACATGTTCAGAAGTAGTCTAATGCAATGCTACATGGAACAGCCTAAGAAACACAGCAGTAGAGAAGTCGCCAAAGGTCGCAGTGCATCCCCTCTCTTGCAGATTTGCTTTTGGGTATACAGTGCCACAAATCTTTAGTGTCCTGTAAAGGAAGCAGAGGAACAGAGCTACTCGAAGTAACACAACTGCTCTAGGCACATAGAATCACAGAATCTTCAGCTGGAAAGAGATATTTAAGATTATTAAGTGCAACCATCAATCTAACCAGTGTTGAGTACAGGGCAATCACTGCCCTACTCCTGCTGGCCACACCATTGCTGACTCAGGTCAGGATGCTGTTGGCCTTCCCGGTCACCTGAGTAAACCTCTGGCTCACGTTCAGAAGGCTGTCAACCAGCATCACTAGGTACTTATATGTCAAGCAATTTTTCAGCCACTCTATCCCAAATCTGGGGTGGTTGTGATCCAAATGCAGGACCAGGCAGTTGGCTATATTGTCTCATACAACTGACTCTAGCCCATCAATCCAGCCTGGTCAGATGCCTTTACAGAGTCTTCTTACCTAAACCGGGCTTGAGTTCTTACGTTACAGTCCGAATGCAATAAAAATGCATGAGGTTGTTGGACTGAAAGTGGTCATATGGGAATCTCCCAGGAGCAGCCCCTGGCAGAGCTCCATTTCCCAGGGCCACATGCACAACAGCGAGTCACGCTGAACTGTCACCCTCACAGCTCACTGGCGGATGGTTCCGGTGGCAGTCAGCTGGGATCACTGAAATCAGCTGGAATGGCAACACTGCAGCACAAAGCAGAAAAGCACAGCCTTGTTCTCACAGTTTCCTGCTTCCACCAATCTGTCACCCACAGAAAGCTGCAGGCGGAGCCCATCAGTCACAGCTCAAACCCCAGCCCTTCATGATTAGCTAGCATTAGCTAAACCAAATCAATGGCTTGATTGCAGATTTGCCAAACAGAACAGCAATTCTAATGCACGCATTAGAATGATTAGACCATTTGCAACTTCATTACCTCCTCTGCAGATACATGAGGGATGACCCTAGAAGTGACATATTTTAAATGGCATTGAAACACAGAGCTCTCCTTTCTTCTTCAACACAGACTGCACGACGATTTCACAGCTGACGTACTAAGGCAAAGCCCATGATACCAGCCCCCTATGACAGCCTTCACCACACCTTCATTAACCTACTTCAAAGTAAAAAAAAAATCAGAGGAATTTTGGAAGTACTTTGAAGTAGCTCTCTGAAAGCTAGATTGATCGGTGCTTCATCACCCGCACCTCCGAGTATCAGTAGGTAGGTAATTACTGCTTGACACATTATCACTCTAAGGTGAAGGTGAGAAGCTCAGTGTGGCACAATCTGTAAGGGGAGTTCCCAGACAGGGGGAACCTAGGCAGGACCAAGAGACAGTCCAGAATGACAGAATGGTAGGGACCTCCAAAAATCACTAAGCCCCCCCCCCCCCCC
>VWZE01003465.1:141965-157201 GCA_013396675.1 Eubucco bourcierii
AAAAAAAGCATGGGGAAATACCACGTCTCAAACACTTTCACTTACTAATACTGCTGGCCTCAAATGAACACTGCATTTTACTGAAGACCTGGATGAAGATAGATCTACCCAGACCATTAGATGCCTTGAAAACAACAAAAGAAATAGAAAGGACAACTTTAAAGCAAAGGAGGGCACTAGCCTCATGTGGGGTGGCTGTCAGCTCCCCAGTTATTGATTCTGAAATCTGCTACAGATCCAAGAACTAGAAGTCAAAAAATTGGAGGAAAGAGGGATGTAGTGGGGCAAATGGGGCAGCTAAGAATAGCCAGCAGCAGCTTTTATAAAGTGTAGAGAAATACAGAATCATTTTGTTTCAAAGATACCTTTAAGATCATCCAGTCCAACATTAACCCAGCACTGTCAGGTCACCACTAAACCATGTCCCTCAGCACCAGAGCTACACAGCTTTAAATCCTTCCAGGGATGGGACTCCATCACTGCCCTAGGCAGTCTGGTCCAGGGCTTGACAACCTTTTGGAGGAGAAAGTGTTCCCAATGTCCAACCTAAAGCTCCCCTGGCACAGGTTGACACCATATAATCTTGTCCCATCAACAAGAGAAAACGCGGTCCTAATCTATTGTCCCAGGTTATTGTTTCCTATTTTTTACTATAATTAGAAGCAAGGCCTTGTTCACCAATTGAGATTGGACTGAGGCAAAGAAACACTGAAGGAAAAAGCAGCAGTCAGCCCATGCTTCCAACACATAACCCTTTCCCCCCTAGTCCTCCACCACGCCTCACACGTCTACTCCCCAAACAACACAACATGTACTTTTTGGTCCCTTGCTTAGAAAACAAGCATTAGTGGGTCATCTCTCCAACAGCAAAATCCTCCAAGAGTGATTTCAGACTAGTCTCACTAACATTGCAGGTAAAGAACATCTCCACATTAAATAAACTCTGAATGAAGGTTTTCCCTCGCCCATACAATCTGTCAGCTTGTGGCAGTACAAAGGAATAATCCCTTCACCACCCTAAGTTCTCCACAAAGCTAATTCTCATTCCAAACCCTAAATGTAGTAGCTATGAACTCAAGTCACAAATAATAAATTGGTCCTCAGTTCAAAGCCTGTCAGGCACTGGAACAGGCTGCCCAGGGAGGCAGTGGAGTCACCATCCCTGGAGACATTCAAAAAACATGTGGACACGGTTTAACTGCCATGGTGTTCTTAGGTGGATGGTTGGACTCCGTGACCTTAGAGGTCTTTTACAGCCAAAATAATTCTATGACTCTATAATTCTGTATCTTTTGGGACATTGTGAAGTGCCACAGTTACTGGAAGCACAAGGAGGGAACCACATGCTCAGTCAGATGGGGGTTCCCTTATAAGAGAAGGCTTCTCCTAGAGAGCTTCTCCCCAGACAGAGGCAGAAGTAAGGGAGTCAGTCTCAAACCCTGAGCACTCTTTGTTCCAGAGACTTTCTAAAAAAGAATATCAAAAGCCTAGAGGGAAGTCATTTGAGAGTACTAAGAGACGGGCTCCCATCAGAAACTGTCTGACAAATAATTTGTCTGCTGCAGAAATATTCCAGTGGAGTGCCAGAGATATATTAAGCACAGAAATGGTGGCCAAAGGAAAATAAAAATGGAGTAACCCAAGGTAAAACAAAGATTGCAGTCACATTTTTAAAGCAGACAGATACGTTTAGCTCTCACTGGTGAAATTCGTTGCCAAAATGATTATTACTATTAACTTTCCTGTCAGTTATAGTGGTGCAAGTCACCAACATTTGGGTTAGGAGAGAAATGTTATTTATTCATGCATGGCTAATGTTCACTATGCAAAATAATAATGAGAATCCCAATGTCATAGGAATCTTTCAGTAAGTAACTGGAGTTTGGGTGATGAAGCTAGTGAGGGGCCTGGAGCACAGCCCTATGAGGAAAGGTTGAGGGAGCTGAGGGTGTGCAGCCTGCAGAAGAGAAGGCTCAGGGCAGACCTCATTGCTCTCCACAGCTACCTGAAGGGAGACTGTAGCCAGGTGGGGCTGGGCTCTTCCCCTCAGCAACCAGCAACAGAACAAGAGGACACAGTCTCAAGTTGTGCCAGGGGAGGTCTAGGCTGGATATTAGGAGGAAACTGCTGACAGAGAGAGTGATTGGCATTGGAATGGGTTGTCCAGGGAGATGGTGGAGTCGCTGTCCCTGGAAGCGTTGAAGAAAAGCCTGGATGGGGCACTTAGTGCCATGGTCTGGTTGGTTGGGTGGGGCTGGGTACCAGGTTGGACTGGATGATCTTGGAGGTCTCTTCCAACCTGGTTGATTCTATAACTTACAAACTAGCACAGCAACATTTCCACTGTCTAACCAGGATTTGATGATTTTATCTTATGAAGTGTTACTACGACTTCAATTCTGAAGCACCCTTTGTCACAGCACCCACAGCTAAGTGGCTGGTATTGTGATATTCACATATCTCCTCTTTTGTGCTAGAAGTGTGGACAATTAAACTGCTGAGTTGGACCATTAAACAAACAAGTATTAGTAATAAAATCAGATACTAACAAGGACTGAAATAAATCCAGATTATAATATGCCTACTAAAATGTCTGCAAATGGACAACTTTTTTGTGCAGACCTTCAGTATCTCATAGAATCACAGAACGGTTTGGGCTGGAAGGGACCTTAAAGATCATCTAGTTCTACCCCCTCCCTGCCATAGGCAGGAACACCTTCCACTAGACCAGGCTGCTCAAGGCTTCATCCAACCTGGCCTTGAACATCTTCAAAGAGAAGGCATCAATGACCTCCTTGGGCATCCCATTCCAATGTCTTACAACTCTCACTGCAAAGAATTTCTTTATAATATGCAGTCTAAGCCTATTCTCCATAGGGGAAAAAAAAAAGGACTTCTTTCCTGTACTTCATGTGATACAATTCATGGCAGAACCAGTTCAAGGGTGTAGCAAGAAAGAAAAAAAAAAAAAATGTTATGTGATATGAGAAGTGACATCAATACACAATGCTAACACAAACTTTATCATACCTATGATTATGCATGATAGAGTTAAATGAAAAATGGATTTAACATGCCTTTACACGGCACTCCACTGGGACTCCTGTGTAGTTTTCTGCAGCAAGCTGATGGGTCTGATTAAATGAAATCCAAAGTTGAAGAACTTAAATGACAATAAAAAAACGTCAGCCTTAAAATTCAGTGACAGAACAACAGAGCTGCAGAAGGAAACCGCTGAGCTGCGAAGTGATTGACGTAGGCTGGTGGAAGCTACTTCTGGGTCAGTTGCCTCCTGCTTTAGGAGATCTGAAGCATGTTTGCTGTCTGTAACTATTCAAGTCCACGACATCTAAGTGGCTCTGCTGCCAATTATGCAACTCTGGCTTAAGTGCCTAGAAGCACAGGTTCTGAAAATTCCATGCAGGAAAGAAACAAGAGCATGCTAAAGGCCACCTTTTAGCACAGCTGCTGCTAACAGGAAGAAAAGGGAAGAACAGCAACAAAACGTGGTGAGCATGAATTCACCCAGCACTTTAACCCTGGAACAGGGTTTTCAAGCATTGTCTGAGCTTCATGCCAGGCCAGATTCAACCCCTGCACGACGTGGAACACAATGTGCTAGCAGCAAAGCTGCCAAATCACAGCTAATCCTTACAGGTGACAAAACAGGAAGGCTTCTGAAGCTGGAGAACTAAGTGCTAAACTCTTTGTATGTATACATAGCTACACACAGGAGGTACTTATGTACACACACAGAGTAATTTCAGCACTGAGAGGAGCTGTTTTCAGTTCTATTTTTCTTCTCCCTATACAGTAACTGCTGTTTTGTTTGTGTATTCTACAATTATGTTTTCATTCACTTGGATCTGTACTGAAAAGCTATAGAATCATAGAGTGGTTCAGGTTGGAAGGAGCCTTAAAGATCATCTACTTCCAATCACATTGGAGTGAGGAAACCTTCCACCAGATGAGGTTGCTCAGAATCCCATCCAACCTGGTCTTGAAGGATTTCAGGTATAGGGCAAGGTTGCTTCATAACACACAAACTTTAATCACAAGGATGATAGCACAGCAGATGTTATGTTTTGGGGTTTGATTGGGGGGGGGCTTTCTTGTGTTTTTTCTCAAACATATTGATCAATTGTTACAATACAATGCATGAATCACAGTAACATCCTATGATGCTGATCACAGAACGCAGTGGTTGGAAGGGACCTCTGGTTATCATTGAGTCCAACCTCCCTGCCAAAGCAATATCACCTAGGGCAGGTCACACAGGAATGCACTCAGATGGGACTTGAAAGTCTCCAAAAGAGAAGACTCCACCATCTCTCTGAGCAGTCTGCTCCAGAGCTCTGTCACCCTCACATTAAAGTTTTTCCTCATGCTGGGATGGAACTTTCAGTGTCTCAGTTTCTATTCATTGCCCCTTGTCCTGTCATAGGATACCACTGATAAGAGACAGGCACCTTCTTGACATCTAACCTATTCTCAGTCTTCTCCAGACAAAACAGCCCCAGGTCTCCAAGCCCTTCCTCACCAAGAGGATGTTTGTGACAGTTTGGGAGTTCCCTGTCCCCCACACTTTGTAAAATGACCCAGACTAGAACTCAGCCAGCTGGAAGTTAAGAGATGAAGTTCTAATTACAGCTCAACACAATGTACAAGCAGATATATACACTATAGACAGAAATATACAAGTAATACAGAAACACAACAGCCCTCCCAGAAGTCAGAGACACAAGGAGGGGCTCCCAACCACCCTTCCACCTTCTCCCCAACCCTATACCTGACCCCAAGGTTTCCCTTACGCGCAAGGTGAGCTTGGAGGATCGGCCAGGGGAGTTAGAAGAAAAGTGGTTAGTGAAGATTAATCTGGAGGTTTCCATTTTCTCACTCAGTTCTTTAATTTCTTTCATTTCTCTCGCAACATCAATCATCGTGTACACCCCTAATGTTGAACATGGCATGTGGGGTGTACACAATGATTGGTATTGTGAGGGAAATTTTTGGAATCTGCAAAGAGGAGACAGAAGCTAGACCGCCTGAGACACTGTGCCCCCAAACAGAGACAGACAGAGACTGCCTTATCTAATGTTTTGAGTTCTCTTCACAAACATCTCAGCAAGCCTATGAGTGAAGTAGACATCACCATGTTTTCCTTTCACAGCCTATAGTGTATTTTTCTCTATTAAAATATTCCAATTAGCCTCAAACCAGCACAATGTTCCAGTCCTTTAATCATCCTTATAGCCCTAAGCCCTGATCAACTGTTACAAAACAATGTATGATCAACAGGATCTTGTGAATACTGTATTTGGTATTCTGATGAGCTCTGCAAGCAGAGTTGACAAAAACAAGCAAGGTAACATGGTTTTTCACCAGATGAGCAAAGGAATGTTTTTCATTCTCCTTTGTGTTCAGGCAAGACTAAGCAGAGACAGTGCCCATGTGCAGAGAACTCGTTCTTTCCTTGGGTGCTTAGCTGATATCTATATTTAATAGGAAATCTGGACACCTACACCAGGGTGCAGCAAAGTGTAGATGAAGCTGTAAGGAATTTTAATGTGACAGCAAATGTTGTCCTTCAAGAAACAGACCAAGAAAAAGTGCAGATTCTTGAGTTTGCCCTGCAGCCAGCACCTGCCCCTGTGTGAGGCATCCCTATGGTGTCAGCCATTTGGAAATATCAGTTCTACAGAGTGAAAGACCAAGACAGCACACAGCACCACTTACACTGGTGCAGTTGCAGCTCTGGCTACTCCAGTGTATCAGCACTTAGTTACTGTCATTTGATCTCTGAAAGGAGGATGAAAATGGGGTGGTATTTAATCACCAGCCTAAGAAGAAGTTCTTTACAGTGAGGGTGGTGAGACACTGGAACAGGTTGCCCAGGGAGGTTGTGGTTGTTCCCTCCCTGGAGGTGTTCAAAGGCAAGTTGGACGAGGCCTTGAGTGCCCTGTACTAGTGGGAGGTGTCCCTGTCTATGGCAGGGGGTTGGAACTAGATGATCTTTGAGGTCCCTTCCAACCTTACCATTCTATGATTCTAATGATAGAAGAAAAGCTAAACTGCAAAGGTTCTTGTGAACACTAAGCACAAGTCTTGTATGTAATTCTGACAATTTTTTCTGTCCCATTTAACTTAGCCTAAGCACAGAACAGATTTCACTCTTTATGAAAAAGCCAAGCACATGAAGCTTCAAAACTCATTACTTCAGGATGTTTAATTTTTAATACATTTTCCATTCAGAGACCATCCATAAAACTATTTTAAAATGAAGTCTGTTAAAAACAGCGGTGACATGTAAGGAATAATTCTATGTGTTACTCCCAAAGACAGATTGTTGTTTGCTTCCCTTTTTACTTTCTGCTCCTTAGCTGAACAGCTCCTAACTGTGGGTTTGGGTTTTCATCTGCTAGCTTACTCCCAAGTTTGGGCAGCCTCCTCAGGAGAGAATTACTTCCCTTTTAGTTCTCTCTAGGCTTACACATTTGCACTGCAGTGGAATGAAGGAAGACAATAAACTAAGATGCCATTCTATCTAAGCTGGAATAGTGATCCCTTGTCCCTTGTATCTTCCTTGCTGTTGATGCAACGTTTCATCCACCACTGACAAACCTGTGCACCCACAAAGTTGTTAACTCTTCCCAGTACAGTTCTCCTACTAACACTGCACTGCTGTGTCCAGCTATTTAAGGTAAGGAACTGCAAGAAAGCAAGACTCACAGCAGACTACTCTCTGATAATAGAAACAGTGTGCGTAAAAACAAGTAAGTATTTTCAGGAATAGTAATTTTCCATCTCCTGTAAGGATCACAACCTGGTTATCCACGTTTCTGTGCCCCTATTGAGATGACTTGCCCAGCTCTCTGCACAGAGATACGTTGTGTCTAATGAAACCATGCTGTTTTCATAGAGTTCCTTTCCATTATTTCCTTAGCTAAATAAAAGATAATGCTGCAATATAAAAACTCAGTCACAAGGACAATAGGAAAACACAACAAATTTCATGGTTCCCTCTCTAGGTTATTATTTATCTTTCTTTCTTTCTTTCCCCCCCCTTCTTTTTAAAGAACAAAGAGCTTCAAAAACCCTGTAAACAATGGAAAACAAGCCAAGCAAAACCAAAACTAATGCTGTTGATTCAGTATGAAAAATCATCTTTCATCATTTTATCTCCAAGTTGAAGGACTGGAAAAGTCCTTTTGTAACTACTCAAAGAACCAGTGTATTGCTTTCTCCACCACATGGGTGCTGACAAACAGAGCAAAATCCAGCTTCTTTGATAATTTAGCCACATAGAATTCATCCACAGACAATATTAGCAAGTTTGTTTAGTAAGGCATGCAGTTCTCTATACAATTGACAATTAGATTTCCTACTGATAGCACCCTTTAAAGTGTGTTTTTCAGATGTGTAGTTTGGGGATTTAGCTGTGTGAGTTTGTTAGGGGGTGGTTGGTTGCTGTGTGGTTTAGATGTTTTGAGGTTGCCTTTTGGGGTGGGTTTTTTTGTTTGTTTTTTTTCTTCTTAGTGGGTTATTTGTTGCGGTTTGGTCCATTTGGGTTATTTTCCTGTACTACCAATGCTTTGGTTTCACATCTTTCTAAAACTACTCTGCATAGGAAGGACACAAAATCATTACAGTGCTAACCTGTCATGAAAGCAAGTCACAAGCCATACTCCAGGTATCTTGATTGGCTCTAACTAGTCCTACCATCAGCACTTCTTCTCAGTACTCACCCTGACAAAAAGAGATGCTTGTTCTGTAACAGTGGGTTCAATAAATAAATAAAAATCAATCTTTTAATTATAAAGTTGACAGTAACAGATATGGACATTCAGTATCCTAGAAGGTTAAGCAATAGAGTAATATGTCTCTGTCTAAAAGTTAAGTAGTATGTCTAAACTGTATTGTCTTTACATTTCCAAACTAGTTTCCAAGCAGCAAGTATCTGAACTCACAGCTATAACATACTCCAGTCTTTTATTTCCCTATAGGCAAGACTACTGCTGATCATCTCTTGCTAACTATACACCATGTAGATCTTTACATTAAAAGACACTAGAGAACAAATTTGAGCTATTACCTGCTCAAGCCTCCTTAGAACACCATCATTGATCACAAGGATCAACCTAGTTCTTTTAAGGAATATCAAAATGTCATGGAGAAAACTTTAGAAGTAATCAGTCTGCCTTTGGTATTTCAAGAAATATCATCTCTTTGCTCCAGGAGATGAAATGTATAGGAAGACCACATCACACACAGAAAATGTGGAGCACTCATGAAGCAAACTCACAAGAGAACTATTTATCAAGATTTTCAAAAGGCAACAAGTACTTCTCATGTCTGAAAGTCTTCATAATGTCACTGTATTTTACTGAACACCCAGGGGGTTAGCCACAATTACAAGTCACTGTGGAAACTTTTGCTCTTTATGCCAAGAAGCACTGATCAAATAGAAAATACAAATACAGGCTGGGTGGTGAATGGCTGGAGAGCAGCCCTGAGGAAAAGGACCTTGGAGTCTGGGTTGATGAAAAGCTCAACATGAGCCTGCAGTGTNATTACAAGTCACTGTGGAAACTTTTGCTCTTTATGCCAAGAAGCACTGATCAAATAGAAAACCTGACAGATTATAAATATTTTATTATAACCTAATCAAATGAGCTGCTCTTAATGAAACTTGTATTGCTGTCTGCAACAAAAATGACAAGCATGGACATCAGGAAGAAATTCTTCATGGAAAAGTGACTGCTCTTTGGAATGGGCTGTGCAGGGAGGTGGTGGAGTCACCATCACTGGAGATAGTCAAAGGGAGTCTGGATGAGGCACTTAGTGTCATGGTTTAGTTAATTAGCAGGGTTAGGTGACAGGTTGGACTCAATGATCCTAGAGGTCTTTTTCAATATGGTTAATTCTGTGATTTCACAGTTCTTCCAAGAAATACTGCAGTTCACACTGCAATCTTCCAGAACAGTCAAACATCATGTGTGTGTAAGGAAGTGGAGAAACCAAGGGCACAAATAACAAAAGAGAGATTCATCTTCTCTCTTCACTTCTAGTTCCTCCCCCTAGAAGGCTAGGACTCTTCAAAAAGAGAGACTGAAAGCAGAGGAACACTAGCCCACAATCCCCAACACATAAATATCAATCCAAAATGAAGAAATTGCGCACAAAGAAGCTGGCATTTTCAATTCTGAGTGCTCACAAGGATGACTGCCATCCTGGATGAGGAGAGGTAAAGTGTGGCTTGTGGTTTTTGAAGGGACAGAAAATGGAAAGAAACCCCCCCAAAAGAGAGGCAAACCCAAAATCAACTCTTTACATCTCCTACACGAGGAATCCAGCAGAAAACATTAAGAAAGGGAAGTCTGAAAGTTTCTACTCAAAAGACAGCTAAAGAAAGGACCACCAAGTGTCAACAAGCATCAACATCCTGTCAGGGATTATTTGTTTATCACCTTGGACTTAACTGAGAGCATCTGTCAATCTGTAAGCAACCTTCATCCGTCATTACAGGCAGATCACATCTCTAGAGCAGAAAGTTATAACTGTATGCTTTGCTTTGCCATCGCTTTGGAGTTCCTGCTGCCTATCCTTCAAAAACATAAATGTCAAAGGAAGAAGTTGACAATCATAATTCACTATCAGTCTTAAAATGCAGTGTTGGATCAGGACTATGAAGTGCGCACAGAAGTTTCCTTTATCCCAAGAAGTCCTTGCAGTCTTCTGGAAGGACTGCAAATATTGCCTACCAATTTTGAAAAGGGAATTCTTAGTTGTCATTTTCTCTTATTTTTGCAGAATGACACCAAAGAATACAGATGGGATAAGTGATTTTTCTCTTTTACTTTAGCATCAGATGACTAAAAAAGCCCCACAAGACTAACATTGTCTGCTGATCAAATAAGGGGAATTAAAAAAAAAACAAAACACAACTTTAAAAAGACCCAAACAATTAAAACACCCAACCAAAAAAACAGGTAAGAAAACAAACCCAATACTAACCAAACAAAAGAAAGAAAAGCCCAATCACACCATAAATAAACAACAAACCACCAAACAAACAAAAAAAACCCACCACAAAACCAACCAAACAAACATAAAAACAACAAAATGCAAAGAACAATCACCACACAAATAAGCCCAAGGCACTGAGGTTCTCTCAAAAAAAAACCCAACAAAAGAACCAACCAAAACCAGTTTGTACTCCATCCTACTTGCTATGACTTGAAACCATTCATTTTGAAAAGTGCAAGGAAAAAAATGTCTACTACACATATAGAATCATAGAATATTAAGGTTGGAAGGGATCTCAAGGATCATCTAGTTCCAACCCCCTGCCATAGGCAGGGACACCTCCCACTAGCACAGCTCACTCAAGGTCGCCTCCAACCTGGCCTTCAACACCTCCATGGAGGGAGCAGCCACAGCCTCCCTGGGCAACCTGTGCCAGTGACTCACCACCCTCACTGCAAAGAACTTCCTCCTAACATCCAGTCTAAGCCTCCTCTCTGCCAGTTCAAACCCATTTCCCCTTGTCCTGCCATTGCAAGGCCTTGTCAATAGTCCCTTCCCAGCCTTCCTGTAGGCATATGAAAGTATGTATATAATAATTCTCTTGATATAGGAATAGGTATTCTGCCAGATGTGGAAGCTGTAAGAACCCACCTCTAGAAGCAAACAAAGCAACCTGGGAGTGTGGACATTTTCTGGGCTTGTACTTAATTATCTTTTGACATACACTTGAGATGGGTGTTTTCGGAAGACTAACATCAGTCAAGAGTATAGACAGATCTACTATCAAGCGACTGTACTGCTCCTTGCCAATAGAAGCTACAAGGGAAGAAGAAATATATCCAACCACCAAACTATACAGTCTAAAAACA
This sequence comes from Eubucco bourcierii, assembly GCA_013396675.1. Classification (NCBI taxonomy): domain Eukaryota; kingdom Metazoa; phylum Chordata; class Aves; order Piciformes; family Ramphastidae; genus Eubucco; species Eubucco bourcierii. The sequence goes on from VWZE01003465.1 coordinate 152,861, forward strand.
CAGCCTGAATAAGCTGAAGAACTCAAAGTTCAATAGTTGAGGTCACCATTACCTAAGGAAAAAGATAAGTCCAGAAACAAACTCAAATTGGAGTTGGGGGGGATGAATAGCAACACCACAAAAACCTGAAGATAAGCCTGTGATCCACTTTGGTAGATACATGCATTTATTGAGGTCAGCATAACAAGAACAGCTCTCTAGTTAAATCTGTGCCTTTATTTCCAGTGAGTTTTTCCTTAGGCACCAAAAACTTGCCTGGGAAAAAACACAGAATCATGGAATGGTTTAGGTTGGAAGGGACCTCAAAGACCATCTAGCTCCAACCTCCTGCCATAAGCAGGGACACTTCCCATTAGAACAGGTTGCTCAAGGCCTCATCCATGGTTAATTAAGTTTCCTTTGAAAACTTGGGTGTTTAATTTTGTTGGTTTTCTTCTCAGTTTGGGAAGGCAGCTGGGAATTTGTGAAGGATCTGCAGCTGCCAGCATCATGAGGCAAAAGTTCCTGGTAATGGAGACATCATTACCTAAATGGTATTAATGAACAGAAACCAAACCAAACCCAATCCCCATCCCCACAAAAACCCCACAACAGTCTACTACCAACAAAAAAGATAAGATGATAACAGGTATTACATAAAGTTAGAGCTGGCAATGCTACTTTACTACTCACTACTCATTTGTTTGCCCCAATAAGTAGTTTTCATCTCTCTTGAACTACTACAATTTGTCTAATTCATCCCATGAGTAAATGGAAGAACTAACAATCAAATACTCAAGCTCTGAGGATGTGACAGTGCCAAGTAGCAACCCTCAGGGCACCAGTGCTGTTTAACATCTTTGTCAGCGACATTAACAGAGGAATCAGTGCACCCTCAGCAGGTTTGCAGACGACACGAAGCTGTGTGGTACAGTCAATTTGCTAGAGGGCAGGGATCCATCCAGAGGGACCTGGACAAGCTGCAGAGCTGTGNGGGACATGGAACTATTTAAGCCAGTCCAGAGGAGGCCACAAAGATATTCAGAAGGCTGCAGCAGCTCTGCTGTGAGGACAGGTTGAGAGAGTTGGGGTTCTGCAGCCTGGAGAAGAGAAGGCTTCCAGGAGACCTTAGAGTAGCCTTCCAGTATCTGAAAGGGGCCTGCAGGAAGGCTGGAGAGTGACTATTGAGAAGGGGCAATGGGTTTAAACTGGCAGAGGGGAGATTGAAACTGGATGTTAGGAGGAAGTTGTTCGCAGTGAGGGTGGTGAGACACTGGCACAGGTTGCCCAGGGAGGTTATGGTTGTTCCGTCCCTGGAGGTGTTCAAGGCCAGGTTAGACGAGGCTTTGAGTAACCTGTACCAGTGGGAGGCATCCCTGCCTATGGCAGGGAGTTGGAAGTAGGTGATATTTGAGGTCACTTCCAACCTAAACCATTCTATGATTCTATGTCAAGTGTCATATACACACACACATATATATATTGAAAAGGAAAATAAAAAAACAGAGACAAGGAAATGATATTTTAAAGGAGATTATAGACACAATATGGTCATTTTCATATGGCTATCCATTGCAGTTTAATGAAGAAAAATGGTACTTAAATGTACTAGTAGACTGTAAAACGTTTCATTTACTGCCCCCCTCCCCCCTTCTATAATACTACTCAAAACAAAGTGTTGTGCTTTGTATCAATCTGTGTCTTAGATGGTGAGAACACCTGTCTTCTGGCATACACAGCACATAGAAACCAAGAAGCACATGACAGAAGCCACACTAACAGCCATGAAACAAAGCACATTCACTATTTTCCTATCTTTCATACTGCCATTTCATTGATTTGCCATTTCATGAATTTCTAGGGGTGAAGAGCACATGCAGTCAGGGGAGTCTAATACTGCTCACCGCAATGAAGTGCTGGAATAATAATCTGTATTGAAGACCAAAGTAAAGATATAAACCTTCTGCTAGAAAAACAGTTGTCACCTAGAAGGAACAGAAGTGGACTAGTTCTTTTTTATGCTACTGACATTTGTCAGTCTTTCAAGATGTGAAAGGTTTTATTGACTACTAAGTTTTTAAAAATATAATTCACTTAACAGAGGAGCATAAAACATCTCTGCAAGTATGACTACAGGCAAAAACATCTCCCATCAGCTAAAGAATGAAGTAATTTGATTATTCACTTGACAACCCCCTAATGGTATTATTCCCAGGTTCTCTGTCAATTTTTCAACAGGGAGGATGTTACAGGTTTTTCCTTTTACAATCAGAGCCAAGTTCAGAACACAAAGACAAAAATTCCCACATGATAAATGAGTTTTCTTTCATTATTTCTGCCAGTACCTAACTGCCAGTCTTGGAATTCAGATAAAAGTCTCAATCTTCACACCCTTTCTTGTGAACTCCCATCAGGTAGTACCTGACAACATCACAGAGGCTACATGAAATTCAACAGAAAAACTGTCTGTCAAGAGGAGGTAAAATTATGCAGATCACCTAAATGGCACTGCATTCAAGAGAAAAATGTTTTTTTGGCACTTCAGAGAAGTTTCAGAGTTAAGGTCTTTTTTTTCCCCCAAACAACCATAAGTAAAATGAATAGGCTCCACTAATACTTGTATTTTCCAGACAGACAATGCTTTAAACCTTTTAGATCCCCTCTGGGTCAAATATAAAGTACTTTTCAAATGTTGTTGCAGGATTTATTTTGCCCCAATAAAGGTAAAAATATGCATCATAATAGACCTTATAACTGCATTAAATTTAGACAGTATCACAGAAACACAGAACATTAGAGGGTGGAAGGGATCTCCAGAGATGAGTCCAACCCCCCTCAACCAAACAGGATCATCTAGGGTAGTCCACACAGGAATGCATTCAGGTGAGTTTTGAAAGTCTCCAGAGCAAAAAAAGACTCCACAACCTCTCTAGGAAACACGTTTGGGAGTGTCAAAGCAAAAATGATGCATTTGGAGAAGCGAGAGGAAAAGAAAGCCTGAAGTGCATTGAGAGGAAATGTTGGCTGAAGGCCACTGGTTTGGATGGCAAGGAACTAACACCACAATAACACAAATACAAGACAATCAGCACTAGGCAAGACAAGTGAGAACAATCAGTTACCACCTGTACTATTTACATTCCAGCCTTTCTGCAGGTGACAGACCAAAGGAAAATGCTTAAAAAGAAAAATTTAAACCACTAGCACTTATGGAGAGATGGAAGAGCTTTAGCAGCAGCTGAAGCCTAGAACCATAAGCCATGAAGAGGTAGTCTCCCTTTCATAGCACAAAGCATTATTTGAAATATGAGTACTGGCTGTCAAGGGCCTGTAAAGAACCTCAGGTTGTTTTCTTCAAGCTCTAACAGTTCTAATGTAAACTATATATTCATCATTTAAATACATTGACAATGGATGGCTTTAAAAAAAAACAACTCACTCCTCTGAGTTTAAGAGTAAGGACCAGGTTCTTGTTCATTGTGTGCACACTGGAAAACTAGACAAAAAAACCAAACAACTAACACCCCTTGCTTGTTACAGTAAGAGGATATAAAATCAGGTCCTCTTCACATCCCAGATCCATGCAGGGACATAAGCTCTTTCTCCTGTCCAGCAAAAGGATTGCATTGGATTTCTCATTACTGTTTGTTTTGTTTGTTGTTGGGGTTTTTTTGGGTTTTTTTGAGGGGGGGGGGGTTTGTTTGGGGGGTTGGGTTTTTTTTGGGGGNGAGTGTACACATTAGAATTTTGAAAGAAAACAAGCTCCAGAATGCTCATCCCACCAGAGAAAGGCAACTCTTTCTCTCTAACCATCAACATCTTTCATATTCTCAGCTTTGATAAGATCAATGGTTGAAGCTGAATTAATGTGGGATGACTCCCACAACTGAAGTGCTTCAATCCATGGGTGCCAATTTTTCAGAAGGAATAGGCAATAAAGAAGAGGTGGTGCTGTGGCTCTCTCTGTTAAGGACACAGATGAAACCATGCAAATTACACAATCACAGAACGTCAGGGACTGGAAGGGATCTCAAAAGCTCATCCAGTCCAACCCCCTTGCCAGAGTAGGATCTCCTACACCACATCACACAGGAACACATCCAGGTGGGTTTTCAATAGCTCCAGACTCCACAACTCCCCTAGGTAGCCTGTTCCAGTGTTCTCTCAGCCTCCCAGGGATGGGGACATCCTCATGTTTAAATGAAACTTTCTATGCCTTAGATGCCACCCATTGCCCCTTGTCCTGTCATTGGGCATCACCCAGCAGAGCCTGGTTCCAGTCTCCTGGCACTCACCCTGTACATCTTTATAAATGTTGATAAGGTCACCTCCGTCTTCTCCCAGCAGCACAGCCACAGTTCC
>VWZE01003466.1:18491-54207 GCA_013396675.1 Eubucco bourcierii
TGTGCTGGTTTGAGGCTAATTAGAATATTGTAATAGAGAAAAATTACACTATAGGCTGTGAAAGGAAAACATCATGATATCTACTTCACTCATACGCTTGCTGGAGAGTTGTTCGGGAACACTAACCAAAACAATAGATAAGTCAGTCTCTGTCTGACTCTTGCTGGAACAGCAGCTGCTGGGGCCGTGTAGCAGCTTTTGGACTCTGACTCCTCTGCTGATTAATCCTCACTAACCACTTTTCTTCTAACTCCCCTGGCCGATCTTCCTAATTTACCTTGCGCATAAGGCAAACCTTGGGGTAAGGTACAGGGGTGGGGAGAAGGTGGAAAGGTGGTTGGGAGCCCCTCCTGGGGTCTCTGATTTCTGGGAGGGGAGTTGTGTTTCTGTATTACCTTTAACTTGTATATTTCTGTAAGTATTCTGTATATAGTGTATATATCTTCTTGTACATTGTGCTGAGCTGTAAATAGAGCTTCATCTTGTAACTTCCAGCCGGCTGAGTTCTAGTCTGGGTCATTTTACAAAGTGTGAGGGCACGGGGAACTCCCAAACCTTCACAAATGACAAATGAACCATCCACAGTGCCTGAGAAGAGCAAAGTAGGCAAAGTGACACCAGAGCAGGGCAGAAGGGAACGGTCCTCACTATCGATACCGAATAGGGGATAAGGTGACAGCAGCCCTGTGGTAAAGGACTCTCTCCAGGATAAAACACTGGTTGGAGAGAAGGGCCCAGAGTGGTGGTCAATGGAGATAAATCCAGTTGGCAGCTGGGCACTAGTGGTGTTCCTCAGGGATCTGTGTTAGGACCACTTAGAATCATAGAATGGTAAGGTTGGAAGGGACCTCAAGGATCATCTAGTTCCAACCCCCTGCCATAGGCAGGGACACCTCCCACTAGTACAGGTTACTCAAGGCCTCATCCAATCTGGCCTTGAACACATCCAGGGAGGGAGCATCCACAACCTTCCTGGGCAACCTGTTCCAGTGCCTCACCACCCTTACTGTAAAGAACTTCCTCCTAAGTTCTGTTTAACATCTTTATTGACAGCCTTGATTCAGGCACAGTGTCATCAGCAACTGTGCAGATGAAACCAAGGTAGGCGGCAGTGTTGATTTTAATGATGGTAGAGGCTCTTCAGAGGGACTTGGGATAGTCTAGACCAATGGGCCAGCATTAATGGGATGAGTTTCAACAAGGCCAAATGCCAGGTCCTGCACTTGGGTGACAACAACCCCAAGTAACACTACAGGCTTGGTGCAGTGTGGCTGGAGAGCTGCCTGGGAGAAAGGGATCTGGGGGGTGTAATAGACAGGAGCTGAATATGAGCCAGCTGGTTTAAGGTGAATCTTGTAGAGTTATAGGTTGGACTTGGTGATCCTGAGGGTCTTTTCCAAGCTGTATGTTTCTGTAATTCTGTGATTTGGGAATACTGGTGGATAAGAATCTGAACATGAGCAAACACTGTGCTCTTGCAGCCCGGAAGGCAAATCACATCTTGGGCTGCATCAAAAGCTGCACTGCCAGCAGATCCACAGAGGTGATTCTGCCACTTTGCTGTGGTGAGATGTTGAGTACTGCTGCCAGGTCTGGAGCTCTCACTACAGAAAGGGCATGGACCTGATAGAGGAGGGTCAGAGGTGGGCCATGAAGATGACCAGGGATTTGGAGCACCTCTGCTAGAAGGAGAGGCTGAGGGAGCTGGGGCTGTTCAGCCTAGAGAAGACTCCAGGGAGACCTAACAGCAACCTCCAGAACCTGAAAGGAGCCTACAAGAAGGTTGGAGAGAGACTGTTTACAAAGGCCTGTGGTGATAGGATGAGGGGCAATGACTTTAAATGAGAATCAAGTCTAAGTTCTTACCATGAAGGTAGTGGAACAGGTTGCCTGGGGAGGTGGCTGGAGCCTCATCCCTGGAGATGGTTGAGGCTCAACAGGGCTCTGGGCAACCTCTCTAGTTGACGTTGCCCCTGCATACTGTAGAGGGGGTTGCACTAGGTAACCTTTGGAGGTCTCTTTGGTCACATCCCATTCTGGGATTTTGTGATTTCACACCCAATACAGTGCTCCTTCTACCTCAACCCCTCTTGCAAGAGGGGTTAAAGGATCTAAGGGAAAACAGTAAGCCAGGTTCACACAGTTCATGGCCACCTTACCAAGGCAGGAATTCTAGTGTTGTCCTATTGCTGTTTACTCTAAAATCCCACATGCCATTGCTTTTTAGATAAGGACCATTAAAAGCATCTTGTTAAACATGCCTAACAGCAGATGATAGTATGCACACAACTTCAAAGAATGTTGTTTCAATATTCCATATTTATTTAGTTTTGAAAGTTTAAAAAGTTATACAGTTATAAACAAGCATTTTTGCCATTCAGCTTGTCAAAAGAAATTAACATAGGAAGTAGGCACATCTTTGTTAAAAGAACAGGACTTCATATCTTACAATGGTAATCAACTGGTAAAATAAACTTTGTTTCCAAGTCTGTATTAAACACTCGTATCAAGACAAGCATGAAAGAGTTTGTTGGTTTTTTTTAATATTGCACAACCAAGATGAATTTTATCCATTACCAGGTGAGTTATATTGCATATGGACAATTCAGGTTCATCCATGTTTTTGAAAAAATACAATACAAAGGCAAGATAATTCAATGTACTCCAACAGGAGCAAGCAAGGGCATAGAGTAACATACTTGACCAATCTGTGTATTTGCATAAGCTGCCTCCTTACAGCCCTGGCAGCCTTCTTAGTGAAATTTTGTTTCACAGGCTATTGGCAGATATTAGCGTGATGCTTAAAAGAAGGCCTGCAAGATCAGTAGGAACATGGAGAAAGCTATTTCAACAGCAAGATCTACAAAGCACAGGAAAGTCACACAACAGACAACTGCTCTACAAGGCTGTCAGTCCCCCTTTCTCCTCCCTTATCCCCTATTAAAAAAATCTCACTTCAATGAGAAAACTTTTGGCTGCCAAAAGCGATTTATCATATCAGTAATACTTACTTTATTTAAAACTACACATGGTATGCTTGTGCCAGAAACTTACTTTAACCTCCAGGAAACAAGACAAAGGAAAAAACCCCACAGTTCTCTTAATGCATAAGAGGGGCAAAAAATTATGTAAAAATTAAATGCTACCTGCACCTTGACATCCTGCATGTGTGGTCAGCATACAAGGAGCATACACCATGTACAAGTACTTAAACATGCAAGAGTGATCCCAAACCAATTCCAGATGAGAAATTAGTTTAAAAACTGTGCGTTTATTAATATTTGTACAAGTGCAATACTTAACTTTAAAATAAAAGGGTGACAAAAATGAACACAGCGATCAACTCAGTACCTCAGAACCAATTCATACAAGACTAAAAATGTGACTTAGAAGTACAAGTTGCAGCTGGTCCCTCCTGTTGACATCTCAATCTCAGGAGTTTAAACCCAAAGCTTTACCTAAGGAAAGCCTTCCGGTTCGAGGTACAATAATACAACCTTGCATTACATACAGACCATGTGTGACACTTGAGGATAAAGAAATTAAGTTGTAATTTTTAACAACATACCAGACAGAACACACAATTAATTGCCCAGTTCAGAATGCAGTTTACAGCAGTTCGAGGCCTTAAAGCAGCTTGGTTTCTTCAGATTCTGTGGATGTTCATAACAGATGAAATTCTGGGCTGAAGTCTATTGGACTGGATTAAACTGTTCTTTTATCTGCTCAATGGCAAGAATCCCCATTCACTTTTAACAGTACAGGTCTCATTGTTCACAGTAATGCCCTGATTTTCAATCTCTCCTTGGGAGAGCAACCTTTGAAACTGAGTAAGTCATGAAGTTTAGAGAAAGTAATTGAATGCAAAACTAAAGGTATTTTGACATATTTTACGGTTTGTGTATTTGTGATAGATGAAAATGGAAATTAGCTAATTAAATCAAATTTAAATGAGATTAAATGTTTTTCTGAAAGTACTAGCTGTGATTTTTAACATACGGGTCAATTTTCTTCCTGAAATACTGAAAAAATAAATGCAGAAGGCTTTGTGGTACTGGCAGTTGCAATCTACTATTGAAAACATTTTGAATGCTAGCACTCAAGTTCTCAAAATCAGTTTTCAATGTCCATCTGAAAAAATTTGGACTACTTAATTTAAATAGTAAAGTTCCTATAAAGGTGACCTAATAAAACCTAACCTATATATGTTGATTCAACTGCAAAGTGAATTCTACAGTGCATGCTAAATTCATGTGATGAACAGCTGTATCAAAGTATTAACATATTTTAAAATGTCTATTTCTGATCCTGGAACAGCATGCACCACCCCTTAACTACATGCACATCTCTGAGTAAAAGGATTCTCAGCCTGCAGTAGCAGTGGGGAGCTGCTGTGCTGCAGCCACACACTAAAGTTTAAGTGCGCCGATCAGGAGCTTGCCCACAGTTTTCACTTCACAGAGCAACATTGTGCTTTAGCCCACAGGGCACCAAGTCTTCTTAGCATTAAATCTCTCACCACTGTTGTGGACTCAAATTGGTCTACTCACAGGCAACCCAATTTCACACCTTTAGTGCACTACAGAGCACCCACATGCATTTCCATCTGGTTGGATTTGCATGCATTTAATCAGATTTATCAGTTGTTAAAAGTACTACATTGCAACACACTAAAATATTTATCATTTACTGCCAAATCAGGGGCAAGAAACACAGTAGTTTTAACACATTACTGTTAGAAGATGATAGTTCCCACCAACTGAGGCACAACTGTAGAAGGTGACCAACTAGTTACACTTACGGTCACTGAACTAGTAAGTGTATATTTACTTAGTGCATCAAATGTATGTATTACTAATGAAAAAAAGCAAGAAGATCCATCTAACTTAAATGTTATATGCAGCCTAATGTGCACTCAGTGTAAAATATTATGAACACTGCCCCAAGGGCAGAATTTTTCCTGTACCTGTACTATGCTATTCAACAGCAGACAATCAGAATTCACTCCAGCTTCAAAATAGTATGTGTTAATTGCTAATAATCATTTCAATCCCTGTGCAAATTGCTTTCTTGTGGTTAGCTTTTTCAGCGCCTTAGTTAATTTGATTATAATCAAAAGCATCAGACTACAATTTAAGCAAGCTTATTGCTATAGAAGAAATAAGCCCATCCTCAAAATTACTGTGCAAGTATTTTAATAAGATTTGCACACATCTCAAAGAATTCTATTGTATGACTCCCTGGCCTTGGAGTTAAGTCAGCTGTGGAAGAGTCAAGAGAAGAACTCACTGATGAGGTAAGGGACGTATCTGCAGATTTTCCTTGTGCATCAGCGTCTGCATCTTTTTGACAGGATCTGTAGTTGCTCACAGAACCTGATCTTTGTGGAGTTGCAGTCCCAGACTTCGCTTCAGTAATTTCCTCTGGGCAGCAAAAGAAGAGAAGGAAGATTATTTATTGCTATCAAATCACTTACAGGAACAGCAGGTTCTTCCCTTCTCACACTTCTGCATCTTGGGACTTTTTAGAAGTCTTGATTAATACTTTTGCAAACTGTACATATCTGGTAGATAATAAAAACCTATCCATATATTAACACAGAAGTGTTCTTATGCAAACTGTCTCTATAACCATTTATATCTTATTTAGACCAGAACTTGACATATTTAATTAACAGAACTCAGTGGGTAATGGTTCAATTTAGGTTACTTAACACAAAACCAGAGTAGCATCATATGCATAATTCCAGTAACAATTCAAACATTTTGCGGATTGGTTTACTAGCACCTACTTTACTTTTAGTCTGTTTTTGCTTTCTTTGGTTTATTGTACCTTGTTATTATTCAAATTTTAATTACAGTTCAGTGATAATCATTACTTTCTAACATCTATATTAATTTATCCTTCGCCATTGGAAGTGTTCTCCTGTAGCATGTTGTACACTTGGGCAACAGCAGTATAATTTTACTTTCAGTATGAGGAGGTTGTATTTTCATCTTAGAAGTAATGTTCTGCTGAGGTTACCTCTATTCTTACTTTAAATACATAACATTACTTTGACTCTCAGCTGGGACTAGAAAAGTTACTTCCACAAGAAATTAGCAAACGAGAGGCTGCCTTGTCACATCAAAGCTACTTTAAACTACTGTTTGGTAAGAGGAAGAGAGAACATTTAACTGTGATTGAGAGAAAAGAATGTCAAGTCAGCTTCACTGTTGGAAGAGAGATGGAAAATCCATGCCTTGGGTTACATTTTCTTGAGACTTGAAGCCAGGACTGCAGCAGGCTGCTCTCCTCCAGCTGCACAGCTCCAAGTATGTACCTCCCATCCAACAAGGATGGCATTTGTCCTAGACTACAGTATGGTCAGCAGAGGAAAGTGTTTAGTCCTCTGTATCAAGTACCACTGAGTCTAAGAAAACACCTGTATCATCAGAAGGAATGAGGCATGAACTGCATTGCCAAGTCAGACCAGATTAAATTGTCATGAAACATGATCTCAGCCTATAGTGTAGTCCAGTCGCACTCCAGTGAACCCTTTTTTCCATACACGTTTTCTCAGGCATGTCATCAACACCATTTGCTGTAGCTAACTGCTTTAGTCTACTATGCCCATTACCACCAGGATTTGTATGCTGTTTTACTGTCACTATAGTAAAAAAAAAAAAAATTAATCTTCCTACAAGTTAGACCATCTGCTTTCAAGACTCCAGTTACTGCAAGCTTACAACTCGTATGTCATTTCGTCATCTGCTAGCATTACCAGGTTGACTGTGCCTGACAACCAATAATTGAACACAGTGGGAAAGAAAATTGTAAGGGCAGAAACTGAGAGAACTCTTGTGCAGAAATAGTTTAGTAAGAGGAAGGAAGAAAGACAAAAGAAAATAACAGTTAAAAAAAAAGAGTGATGGAAAGGCAACTACCCACCATCCCTAAAAGTGGAATGGTGCCCAGACAGTCCGAAGGCTACCTTCCTTAACCCAAATCCCCTTGGAGTCTTTCTTAAAGATAGTATAACATGGCATGGAATATACCTTTGATCAATCTGGTTCAGCTCTCCACGTTGCAGCCCCCCCACCCCCTCCATCACCTTCTTACCTACTCACTGGGTGCGAGAGAATAGGAAAAAGGAAAGGCTAGATTCTATGCAAGTCCTGCTCGGCAATAACAGAACACAGGCATGTTATCAGTGCTTTTTAGTTATAGATCCAAACCACAGCACTATATAGGCTGCTAAAGAGAAAATTCACTCTCAGCCAAATCCAGCAGAGTAATACATAACAAAAATCAAACTAAACATATAGACACCAAGCTTTATCTTCACTAGGAAATGTTATTCAGATGCTCACCTCAGAGCTAAATTAGTGTTTAAACACAGGAGTGAAGCTCTAAAGGCAGTCCTGTCCCTTTCTGCACTAGTGGCATTAGTGCTGATGCAGACAAAATGGGAGTAGTTCAGGAGCTGATATAAGCTAAAAAGCTATTATTTAAGGGGTGAAACAGATAACAGTTTGATTTCTAGAACAGGAGACACAGACATAATAAACAACAGCAATACAGATCTATCTACACTGGCTTGAACTAATAAAGTGCAACATTTAATTCGCTCCTAATCAAGTAAATGAAAACATGTTTGTATTTAGAACAATTTTCTGTGTAGCCCCATTAACTTATCTAAGTCCTCACATACCATCAATGCTACGAAAGTCCAGTAAATATGTCCTGCTGTCCACCTGATACAACTGTAGACTCATTTTGGAATATGCACTTGTTACNACTGTAGACTCATTTTGGAATATGCACTTGTTACTGGATTCTTCCTTCGGACACGTAGATAGTAGGGATTTACAACCTAGTGCAAGAGATTTCACTTAGTTACACAAACTGCTCGAAAAGCATTGCTTATTGTTTTAGTCATTTCAACTCACTCGTGTGATCATGCAATTGCAGGTTTACCTGTTGAAGTTGGGGGTTGGTTTTAAGGCAGGCAAAGGAGGCAGTTTTGGGATTATTTTTTTTCTTTAATATTTGCAAGGGATGTTGTTTGGTTGGGTTTGATTGTGGTTTTGNATTATTACAGCCCCAGCAGAAAAGTTAAAACATGTTAGCAAGGCTATTTTCCCACTCAGCATAAACAGCCTCCCCAAAACCCTTCCTGCACACCAAGCACAAGCAATCAGCACATGCACATGAGATATTTTCCACCACGGGAGAAGTTTAAGGCTTCTAGCTTATGCAACCACACAACTCAAATGAAAATGTATTGTCATCTACTGTAGAGACCCTTTATTCTTTTACCTTCCATTCATAATCCAGTTGTTTAATTGCTCGACAAACTTCAGCCATTATATCATTTGGTCGACTCTGACTCCGTATGCCCAAATGCCACTTAGCTCTTCTTACACCTGGGTGTTTTGACTTCTGTGGATTCAACTCATCAAGAGTGTGTCGAGGGCGTGGTGCTTCTGCTACTAAAAATGGCACTCTTTCAGGATGAGGACGAGAAAGATGGTGATCATCAAGAAAAGAATCTGGTGGGCTGGTAGCCAAGTAGAAGTCTTTGGCCTCATTCATTATTCTTCTATTATCTATAATGAGGTGATAAGCAACCGCTAAAGGGTCCTGATGATTTCGGCTGTAGAGACAGCTTAGCACTTCCTCTTCAGTGCATTCAAACTTCTCACATACTTCTTTTAAGGCTTCATCATCAATCATGGTGGAGCTATAGGATGGATCTTCAGGAAATAGGTATTTTGGAAGGTCCTGTTTAAACCATTCATGTTCCCTAGATTTAAAGATTTTTTAAAAAGTCTATGTACATAAAGCAAGACATTTTAATATTGAATTATTTAAAACAAAATATTTTTTTAGCCTGTACAAAAACAGTTAGTTGTCAGTTCAGCAGCACCCTTCTGTGCAGCAGAAACAGTAAACAGAACATAAAGGAAAGTAATTCTCACCTTGTAAAGATTAAGGTAGACATTAAGCAAAAGACTGAAAAACAAAATACTCCTTCCTCTATCAACTACCCAATTTCCAAAAGTATCTCTTATACATCTCAAATACCAGTTTTTTATATAAATGGTGTATATGTTTAGTATCACCATGTTACTTATAAAATTTTCAGTTGAAAATACCTCAAATTACCTACTTGAGTTGTCCCTCCCCAGACAGACATGTAAGTGGCAAGATGAAGAAATGTCAGTGATGGGTTATTTTTTTTGGTGGGACATGGATTTCTCAACACTGAAGTTTGATGCTTCCCACTTCAAACAAGCTGCCTATCATTTATTTCATGCATAAAATCCCCAGCTGTCTCTTAAAAGGGTTGGGGAAAGCTTTAGAAGAGTCAGTCTGTATCTCTTTACTACTGTACTCAGGAGCTGACATTCATGAAAAAGAAGGAACCTCACAGGATAATTCAGGAAAAAAAAAAAAAATCATAGATTGTTTTGTGTGCCCAGAGTAAGCTACTTAACCAGACAACAGGTCCACGTGGTATGACACTAACTTGGAAAGCTTTCTGGCCTGCAGCTTGAAGATTTTCTATGGATTTAAAAGCAGTTACACAGATGTCACTAACCCCAGTCAGTAATTAGCCACCAGACTCCCTCATCCTGCCACAGTGGGATGGTAGGGAGAATCAGAAGGGTAAGAGTGAGAAAAAAAAATGAGTTTCTCTACAGCAGAGATACAGGCCCATAAGGAGGAAGCAAGGTTCTCCAGTTCTCCAGGCTGGCTAGCCAATCCATCCACATCCGTCTATCCACACAACCATCACCAGTGCTGAGTAGAAAGGGACAATCACATCCCTGGACTCACTGAACATACTATTTCCTGATATAAGCCCAGATACCATTTGCCTTCTTGGTCACCTAGGTTCACGTTCAGTCAGCTGCCAATCAACACCCCCAAATCCTTCTGTCAGGGAGCTCTCTAGTCACTCCTCCCTGAAGTGCTGACAGGGGTTGTTGTGGCCCAAGTGGAGCACTTGACCTCGATGAACCTCAAATAATTGGCCTTGCCCCATATATCCAGATCACGCTGCTAAATCTTCCTGCCCTCCAGGAAATCAACACACCCACCAAACTTGGTGTCATCTGCAAGCTTACTAAGGGTGCACTCAATCCCCTCATGCAGTAACTGATAAAGATGTTAAACAGAACTGGCCCCAGAATTGGCTACCACCTGGATTTAAATCCATTTATCATAACTCCTATTCAGCCAGATTTTCATTAAACAAAGCATGCACCCACCCAAGCCATGAACAGCCAGTTTCTCCAGGAGGATGCTGTGGAAAACTATGTTGAAGACTGATGTGGTTTAGAAACAGGAATACTTTTTCAATCATATATAACTCTATGTATCTGCATACCTAAAACTAAGAAAGGACAAGCTGTGAAATATCTGTCCACCCAGAGGCATTGAGATAAGGAAACTAGGACTCTTACAGCCACGCTGAGTGCAGGAGACATCAAGATAAGGAAGCAAAAGTGCCTACATAAGACCCTGAAACTGGCTAGAACCAACCTAACAGTAGGCACTCAGTGATAATCTATACAGCTCAGGACATTTTGCAACCAAGAGGGCAGCGTGAGGAAAGTTGTCACCTTCATCTCTACAACCCCAGAGAACACCATCAGGGAAGCACCCGCCTGCGTAAAACGTAAGGGCAGTGGGCAGGCAGATGTAAAACACCTCTCAGAAGTACTTTGTATATGCACACACTTTCCCTGGATCTCTCATGAATAGGTAATAAGTAGCAACATATAAACTGCAAGGTTGGGTTCAGGGGTGTGCACGTTCTTTGGTGGAGAGATCCCTCATGCACCAGCACACTTAATAAACAAACCTGCTTTATAACAACCTTTTGGGTTATAAGGTTTAGTATTCTGTGTGTCAAGGCCTTACTAAATCCCAGGTAGGTAACATGAACAGCCTTTCTCTTGTCCACCAAGCAGGTCACCTCGTCATAGAAAAACATCAGATTGTTTAAGCAAGACCTACCCTTCATAAACCTAAGACCTACCCCTTCATAATGGGAGTTGGAACTAGATGATCCTTGAGGTCCCTTCCAACCTTACCATTCTATGATAAATTCATGCTAACAGGGCCCAATCATCCTGTTGTCATGTGCATGACACAGGACATCACAGAACATACCTAAATGGAAAAGACCTCAAAGATCATACCCTGATAGTAGCCTTCCAGTATCTGAAGGGGGCCTACAGGAAGGCTGGGGAAGGATTATTTACAAGGTCCTGCAATGACAGGACAAGGGGCAGTGGGCTTAAACTGGCAGAGGGGAGATTTAGACTGGATGTTAGGAGGAAGTTCTTTACAGTAAGGGTGGTGAGGCACTGGAACAGGTTGCCCAGGGAGGTTGTGGATGCTCCCTCCCTGGATGTGTTCAAGGCCAGATTGGATGAGGCCTTGAGTAACCTGTACTAGTGGGAGGTGTCCCTGCCTATGGCAGGGGGTTGGAACTAGATGATCCTTGAGGTCCCTTCCAACCTTACCATTCTATGATTCTATGATCATCCAGTCCAACATTTGACCTGAAGGGTCAACACTAAATCATGTCCCTAAGCATCAGGTCCAGACATTACTCAAACACCTCCAGAGACAGTGACTGCAGCACTGCCCTGTGCAGACCATTCCCATGTTTGATAACCCTCTCTGTGAAGAAGTGTTTCCTAGCATCCAGTCTGAACCTTCCCTGACACAGCTAGAAACCATTTCCTTTAGTCCTGTCACTTGTCACCAAGGAGACGAGGCTGCTCCTTCCTGGCTCCAACATCCCCTCACATAGTTGTAGAAAGCAATGAGGTCTCCACTCAGCCTCTTCTGCAGACTAACACCAGCTATCTCAGGTACTCCTTGTAGACCATGTGCTCCAGGCCCTTCACAAGCCCCACTGCCCTTCCTTCAACACACTCCAGAACCTCAATGCCCATCTTGTACTGAAGGGCTCAGAAACCAACACAACACTCAAGGTGTCGCCTCACCAGTTCCTCCCTGTTCCTGCTGGCCACAGTGTTTCTAATAAAAGCCAGGATGCCACTGAATTTCTTGCCCACCTGGGCACATTGCTGACTCTTACTTAACCAACTGTCAATTACTATGCCCAGGTCCTTCTCCAAGTGTCCCAACCCCTCTGAAAGCTTCCCTACTGTCTAGCACACCCAGCTTGGTGTCATTTGCCATCTTACCAAGGGTGCAACTCAATCATCTCATCTAGACCATTAATAAAAACATTAAAGAGACATACCCCAGTACTGAATCTTGGGGGAACATCATTTGTGACTGGGTACCATCCAGACTTAACTCTGTTCACTACCACTCTTTGGTCCCAGCCATCCAGCCTTTTTTTTTTTTTTTTTTTTTAAATCCACTGAAGAGTGCACTTATCCAAGCCTTCACATCAGTTTCTGAAGGAGAATTACGTGGGAGACACTCTAGATTATCTGCTTCATGATCTTCCCTGGCACTGAGGTCAGCCTGACAGGCCACTAGTTTCCTGGGTTCTACTTCTAGCCCTTCTTGTAGATGGGCATTACATTCACCAACCCTCACTCCACCAGCACCTCACTAGACAGAAGTACTGAAAAGCAATGGAGAGTGGTTTGGTGATCACTTCCACCAGTTCCTTCAGCACTTGGTCACTCCTTGCCAGTGGGATGAGTGGTACAATTAAAAGAACAAAAGTGAGAAAGAAACTTCCAACTTGTGATAAAGATATATAAGTAAAATTGTTTAAAAATTGTAAGGAAAAGGACAAAAAAAAAAAATCACCACAAAGTAAGCCTCAGAAAAGACAAGTGATGCAAACAAAACAAATAGCTCACCACAAACTGATGAACATGCAACCAGCCTCAGAGTAGGAGCTCCCCTTCCAGAGCAGAAAGGGCTTGATACTGTTTTAGTTACTATGGAGCAGTTATACAGCAGTGGTGTTGTCAGTACTGTTTCCAGTACCAACCCAAAACAGAGCCCTATACAAGATACCATGAAGAAATTTAACTCTATCCTTGCCCAAGCCTGTACAGTAGACCAAGTTTTAGTCAGTGTGATCCTGAAAACATGCCTCAGTACAAACATGTTGAGCAAAGTAAGTTTTCCATCAGAAGCAACCATTTAGTTTGGAAGCAGAAAAAGCATTTCCTACACCACTACAAAGAACAGCCCTAGCTGCATGGCTGATCATAGGGGAGTGCATTACTATTCCCTGCAGTAAGCTTCCCCCTTGCACGTACATCCCACCCTCCAGCAGATTTAAGGCATTCAACTCAGTTTGTCCTTTAAACTATGGTGATGTGTCTTATGGCTAATAGGACAGAACTCTTTAAGATTCAAAATCCATGCATGCTCTCTAATTAAACATCAGTGTACTGGTTTGAGGCTAATTGGAATATTTTAATAGAGAAAATTACACTATAGGCTGTAAAAGGAAAACATCATGATGTCTACTGCACTCATACGCTTGCTAAAAAAAAATTGTTTGGGAACAATAACCAAAACATAGNGTACAGGGGTGGGGAGAAGGTGGAAGGGTGATTGGGAGCCCCTCCTGGGGTCTGTGATTTCTGGGAGGGGAGTTGTGTTTCTGTACTCCCTTTAACTTTTATATCTCTGTAACTATTCCTGTCTACAGTGTATATCTCTGCTTGTACATTGTGCTGAGCTGTAAATAGAGCTTCACTCCTTAACTTCCAGCCGGTTGAGTTCTAGTCTGGGTCATTTTACACACTGTAGGGTGGCAGGGAACTCCCAAACCTTCACAATCGGTTTCATATCACTTCTCTTCTGGAGTTACTTAAGATGAGTGAAGAAGACACATTCCTATCCACTTTAGTTTTACAATGATTACCGCTTCTCACAGTGCTTTGCTTTCTGCAAGTACTTCACAGTGTAATAAAGGAGTGTCCCAGGTTGGGAACTATAAGGTTAAAAAGAGTCCTCTGGGGACTGGAAGATTGTTATTCAATCCCATAATTCTGCTATCTCTTCATAAGCTCACGGTAAGACCAGTTCGTTCTCCTTTGCTCCCCTCCAGCCTTGTGCCAGGCAGGAGCTCCCTTATCAGCATAAACATGTAAGGATAGGACTTGTTTGGGGCCTCCAGAGGTTGTGTTTAGGCCTCTGGAGGATGGCAGTGGCATGGTGGGGAGGGAGGACTGGAGCACTGGGGATTGCAGATTTAGCTTTGGGTTGGGGGAAAATTCAGGGGGTTTGCTAATGGTTTATGTATCTGCTCTGTAATTTCTGTCTGTAACACTCTCTCCAAATACAATTCTGTTTTTTCTCCAATTTGTTTGAGAGTTTACTCTGTTGGCTCTTTAAACCCACGACAAGGAGGAAGTCCTCAGGTTTTTTTTAACTCCTGAAAGAACATTAAGTTCCTAACTTTTAAACCTAAAAGAAGTGGCATTTCCAGTAACGTAGTATATCAGTGTTCTCTCTCGAGAGTTTCTTACAAATAAAATGGGGAAACCTAACTAAGCTGCTGTTGTAACTTGGGAACCATAGAGTTAAAAATCCCCTAGGGGCTAGAGGAGATGGACACAGGAAAAGCATAAATTTGTTATTCAATCTCATAATTCTGCTTTCTCTTTATGAGTTGGCAGTAAGGCAAACCAGCCCTCCTTTCCTCTCCCTCCTGCCTGCTGGCTCCAGCAGAAACTACTTATCTAGGTAAACATATAAGGAGTAGGCCTGTTTGTGGCCTCCAGAGGCCTTGTTTAGGGCTATGGGTGGCAGAGGTGCTGGGGAGGGAGGAGAGGAGCCTTAGGGATTGTAGATTAGTTTTGGGTTGGGGGAAAATTTAAGGGGGTTGCTATGTATCTTATAATGGAAAAAAAATTAGAATATACATTTCTTTTCAAATTCTGTCACTCCTCAAAAACCATGATAGCTGCTTCATACAGTACTGCTCCATCAGCTGCAATTATTTTTAATTGGATCCACTGCACACTTGTCAAAAGGAGTCACGTTTCCTAGAACGTCCCCTTGGAACCTGGAACCCATGATGCCTATCTGTACTTACAAGCTGTAATTTATCAGTGTTTGATGCAGTAATTATCACTCTTCTTACACAAATTCATGACAAAATTGTGAAGCTAGAAAGTGCTATCTAGCATGCAGAATGTCTTAACAGATGATTTTTCAGTCTGGAGAAGTATGATCAGAAGTAGTAGTTATCAGATTAAAGAGTCTGAGGACGTGATGACACTTGTACACAGGTTCTCAACAGCAAAGACTTTTTCTCTAATGAAGTCAAGAGAGTGCAGCTTTCACAAAGCATTCTGCAGGTAAACAGCTTAGCTATAGCAATTTTAAACATGAAGTTACTCTGATTTTTTTTTAAATGTAATTTACTGTGTGTGCTGGTTTGAGGCTAATTGGAATATTTTAATTAGAGAAACTAGCTCATTGCCTGTGAAAATTAAAAAATGTTGTCTATATTACCCATTTGTTCTGCTGAGACATAAAAATGCAAGGACACAAACACAGATAAGACAGTCTCTGCCTCACTTTTGTCATATTAACTCTTCTGCCTGACCCTGCACGTTTTCCAACTAATCATTCTGCTTCTAACTCCCCTTGCTAACCTTTCCAGCTGACCTTACACATAAAGAGAGATTCTGAGATAAAGGAGAAGGTGGAAAAAAAGGTGGAGGAGTGGTTGGGAGCCCCTCCTGGGCACTCTGACTGCTGGGAGGGGTCTTGTATTTCTGCATTACTTTTAACTTGTATATAACTGTATATAGTTGTAAATAGTTGCAATATATTGTATATATATGCTTGTAAATTGTGCTAAGCTGTGAATATAAAGCTTCATTCTTTAACTTCCAGTAGGTTGAATTTAATCTGGGTGAATCCTTGGTGGGGGGAGAGAAGGGGGGACAGGACACCTGGAGTACTGTGTGCAGTTCTGGAACCCTCAGCACAGGAAGGACATGGAAGTGTTTGAGCGGGTCCAGAGGAGGGCCACAAAGATGATCAGAGGGCTGCAGCAGCTCTCCTATGAGGACAGGTTGAGAGAGTTGGGGCTCTGCAGCCTGGAGTAGAGGAGGCTTCGAGGGTACCTGATAGTAGCCTTCCAGTATCTGAAGGGGGCCTACAGGAAGGCTGGGGAAGGATTATTTACAAGGTCCTGCAATGACAGGACAAGGGGCAATGGNAGGAGTGGGTCCTGAGGACGGCCACAAAAACGATCAGGGTGTTGGAGCACCTTTGCTGCAAAGATAGGCTGAGGGAGCTGGGGTTGTTCAACCTGGAGGAGGCTCCGGGGAGATGTAATTGTAGCCTTCCAATACCTGAAGGGGGCCTACAAGAAGGCTGGAGAGAGTCTGTTTACAAAGGCCTGTGGTGATAAGACAAGGGGCAATGGCTTCAGACTAGAGAAGAGCAGACTGGGTGTTAGGAACAGGTTCTTTGCTGTAAGGGTGGTGGATCACTGGAACAGGTTGCCTGGGGAGATGGTTGGTACTCCATCCCTGGAGATATTCAAAGTGAGGCTTGACAGGGCTCTGAGCAACCTGATCTAGTTGAGGATGCCCCTGCTTGCTGCAGAGGGGTTGGACTAGATGACATTTGTAGGTCCCTTCCAACCCAGACCGTTCTATGACTCTGTGATACCATCTGCAACAGTATATATAGATTCAGAGAATCACACAATCTGAACAACAAGCACATACTCTGCTGTGATCATATATGACTTTTATATCTCAGTTAAATGGATGTACTGATCCAAATATCAACCAAAGTTACTTCACAAAAACGGGTAAGTGTATTTACAGAGTGAATAAGTTACACAATTGTCAGAATAAAAGTGTCTCAGATGTGCAACAGATTTACATGCATACATTTAACACTGGACAGCAGTTAAATGTAAGGAAAAAAAACGTACAAGTATGACTTTTATATATACATTACAAATAAAATAAGACATCTCTTTAAAGAAACTTAACATGAGAACTTGCATTTCACATTAATATTTTTACTTTTTATACTCAAAATTTTATATTAAATAAAAATATGCATGCATAATAGTTCAAAAGATTTGACTTTCTGATGGGACTTTCTCCTACAAAATGGCAAGTTAAATTAGATCAATCATCCTTTAATAGTATAAATATATTCATAAAAGCAACCCTCTAGTAAAAAGCAGCCAAGGTCCTTAAAAAAAAAAAAAAGAAAACAAAAAACCCCCCAACCTCTACCAAGACCATTCATGATGCCTGGGGGGGCCTAAGAACAGACCTCTGCCATATGATCCAGTACCTTCAGAGACAGTAGCCTAGTAACATTAGGAAATGTACTTCATAGCAGCTCGTTGTTTTAAGATACAGTAATCATATTCAAATTACAGTGTACATTGAACTGTAGTCCATTTACAATTTGTTTCATATACACAGGCTCTCAGCTTTTGACCAACAAGTTTGTGAGCTTCTGTGGCCAGCTTCATTCTGCCCATCTTTCACTCAACCAAATAAGAGAAAAAAGGAAAACATGTACAAGTTGTGTTTTGGTTTTTTGTTTGTTTGGTTTTTTTAACAAAAAAAAAAAAATTACTTTGTGAAGGAAACATTGCACTTTTGTCAACCTAAAATTAATTTGCTATAAAGGAAGTATTGTTCAGTGTAGTAGGCTTTGGTATGCAATGGATGTCACTTCTTCAGTAGTGAGTTGCATTTGCTCAGTGAAATGCTAACTGATTTTTTGTGCAACAGAGAACAAAGGATGTTGTCCCAGGTGCTCTATGCTACCTTTGTCCTTACAGTATTGCTACACATTTGAAGTTCAGCCCATATCTTTTCAGAAGAAATCCTAAATGTAACAAGAGTGAGTACAGTTTGACCAAACCTTTGAAAGGCTGAGAAGACATTGAGCCACCTCACTCCAACAGGGCAACACTCCCAGCTTGAAAGAGGACACAAGAGTCCTGTCAGAGACTTGTGCCGGAAACGCTGGAGTCTGGAAGAAAAGTATTGATGACCCGGTAGCTCTGAGCTCTGCGAATCATGTCTCGGATCTCGATATTCAGTTCCATCAGTTTGGTACAGATTTCAGTCAGGCTCTGGTTGGAGCCCACCAGTGCGTAGGTGCCTGTCTGACCCAAGGTTTGGTGACGGAAGTAAATGTTCAGCAGTGTCTGGACTTCATCATCAGAGCTGCTTCCAAAGATATCATTGGGCCACAACATCCTGCGACCAAACAGGAAAAGAATGTGCATATCATTATGGGTTCACGAGTACAGATGATGATGGACATCCGTAAAAGGACAACTGACTCTGAAAGGAACTCACTGTTTTATAGTACTCGTTTGTTACTCAGACCCAGGTATCAGGCGCTCAAATCACATAAAACCACAATTCCCATTAGCTAAAAAAAGTCTGTATCTTAAGAGTACTCATTTAGCTAACTGAAAGTGAGACTGGGCTGAATGTCAGCTGATGCCAGTGACATACACCTGTAAGGAATTAGTTGTAAGATTTTTAACGGCCTCAAAAAAGTACTTTTGATCTATGCAATGTAATTAAACGTCTGAACAGTTGCAAGCATATGCTTGTTGCACTGACTTGATGCTGCTACTTGTGGCACCCCCCTGCAAAAGTTAACAGTATCGATTCCTCTTTGTAGAAAGGAATAAATTATGCTGACTCAGCACACTCTGCTTAGCATAAAGTGAGGAAGGCAATATGCACATACTTCTCTACCAACACAAAAGTCTACTATGAGCCATGTAGCAAAACTTGCCTGCATTCCCTTATTTGTCGGACGGCTTTAACAAGTTCATTGTTTTTCAAGCACTCCAGCATGGACTGAATAGCTGCTTCTGTCGAATTGAATGTGGGCTCAGACTCCATTGTCAGAGGATCAGCTGCGACTGCAGCAGTAGCGTCCTTAAGATTTTTCTTCAACTCACTCAGTTCTCTTGACATATTTAACAGCTGTTGCAAGGAGAAAGATGAGAGATGAGTATCTTCATTCTCCACAGGCACCAAAGGGAGCAGGTATCTCAGATTTGTTCTTACTACTATGTTGGATGCACACATGATGGAAAAGACCCCATTTTAACACAAAGACATTTCTTGATTTCTGCGCTCTGCACAATACAGAAAAAGCAGAAGCTACGGATTGTTAAGCTTTGTGCATCCTTTAACCCTGTGCTGTGCTTTTGCTTTGTTAAAATGCAAAAGCACATCTAATCACAGAATCATAGGATGTTAGGGGTTGGAAGGGACCCAAAGAAATGGGAGTCCAACCCCCCTGACAGAGCAGGACCACACAATCTATCTCAATCAATCCTTTATTTCTCGCTCCTGTTACTTTTTCATATCATAGCAGAAAAGTTTATGAAAGCTTATTTTTCCTATCAGTGATGCTGTTCTTAATTTACAATCATAGAATCGTAGAATGGTAAGGTTGGAAGGGACCTCAAGGATCATCTAGTTCCAACCCCCTGCCATAGGCATACAATGCACCTGCAAGACCTGACATGATTAACAGATGAACAGGAATTGCATAACCCTTTGTTAGCCTGACAAGTTAATATGTCAAAAACCTCATAAGTAATTCATAAGCGAACAGTTAATTTCTAAAGATCTACCTTTTTGTTCTCATACATGCTAAAAATAACCAGTCACATAAGCCAGCAATGGAACTTCCTTTAAATACTAGTTTGTGGCAGCAAAATATGTGAATTTTATGGTGAAACAGCTATTCCTCAAGTTATTGTTTCTCAGTTTATTTATAACAATCTACCAAAACTGTAACTATGAACTAGAGTTACAGAAATCAATAATCTTATAAAGAGCACAAAATACTTCTAATATTTCTAGTACTCTAAGACTAGATGTCTATGGCCCTATCTTCTCTTAAAAGTCAACACCTCGAGCACATTATGAGCCTGCATTCAGAACAGTTCCTTAGGACCAAATACTCATATACCTGCCACGTAATATCTGGTAAAACAAACCACTTCCATTTCCAGAGAATCTGTAAACTGCTAGAAACTGTAATAAAATACACCTTAGTACTTGAAATTTTGTTCTACAGTAAATTCTACTCCTCAATAATTCAAAATTTAGCTGGAGCAAAATATGTAAGGAACAGCAGGCTATTTTACTATCTTTCCTTGAACTGTGATCATTTAACTTAAAGTGATCACCTCCAAGATATTTTAAAGTATTACATATTTGATGCAATTGCTGAAAAGAAGCTTGACTAGCAGTATTGTTCTGGTGTTTTAAAGTAAAATACATAGATTTATCTAAAACCAGAAAGCTATTTGGGTCAAAAGTGACAGGGTGTTGTGTCAAAAATACTTAAAGAAGAAAGCTTGTAAAAATCACAGAACTAAAAGAACTTATGCCATTTAGGTATTCAGTTACTAATATTTAAAAACTAGATTTAATACTCTTTAGATAAAGACATTAAACTATTTTTGATTTATTTGTCCAGAGAACAAGATCAGGGAGTATATCTGCAGTCAAAATATAAAGTAGTTCTACACTGCACACCTTTGCTTGCTCAGGTATAAATGGATGTAAAACTATTTAACAGCTGTTTGCCAAAACCCACTGCAGATATTTCTACTGAAATACTGATGCAACTGAGACAGTCTGTATAGCTGGAAGCTACAATACATTATTCCAGCACAACCCATTTTGCATCCATATTAAGATTAATTTACCAAATGATTTTGTTATTGTCATGCTAACATGTGCTCCTGGTCTAACTGTCTCCACAAAGTTCAGAAAGCATCAGTCTTGATCTAGGAAAATGATACTTTCTGAGTGAAAAAGTCTCATTTTCCCTAAAAATGAAGGCCTCAGTTTAAATAAAAATAAATCACTTGCAGGCATTCACACAGTGTGAGCCCTCCCTGCATGCAAACTGTGTGAGTGAAGATTTCATATATCATTCTAGTTTGCTACCACTGACTGAAATGATCCTTGGAGAACGAAAGTATAAAAGATGGCAGTCTCTGAAAGTACAGTCAGTTACAAAAACCCCAACATAGTGACTATGTTTTAATGCAGATGCTGCTATATTGAAGGGTTTGTCAGCAGATTTCTATTCAGGGTGAAATAGTTTAATCTTTGGTGTTCATCCACAGAAATAAAAGTAACATGAAAGTAAAGTGGTATTTTCAGCGTAAGGCTTTGCAGTTTGTTACATACCTCTGGCATAGAACTGACTTCATGCACTTGTCCAATAAGTTTACAGTAGGACTGAAAAAGCAACAGCAGCTGGAAATGCAGTTTATATAACCTCTGACACAGTTCCAATTGCTAAGGAAAGATTTGTAGAAGAAGATATAATTAATGAAGATCAGTGAGTTGGGGTAATTTTCAACAACCTATACAATACAGTGACAGCCCAGTTCTTCAGAAACATCATTTTACTGAAGTATGATCATACTATTGCAGAAAACGAATTATATACAACACTGAAAATCAAAATCACAATGGCTAGCTCTCACGTAGCGCATATCAGCATCCATCTCAAAGCACTGTATAGAAGTGACCTTCACTGCCTCCAGTTTGCAGCTAGAAAGCATAGGCAGAATCTGGGGGAAATTACTTTGCTGCATAGAACATAAAACTCCTAAAAACTACAGAAATGGTCATAGACCTCTTCTGAGAGGATGGAAATCCGAGAGAGAAGTAGTGCAGTAGTTGTTCAAGATAGTCAAAACTCCTGCTGGCTTTTCTAAGGGGTGAGGAAGGGAGGCCATAAATCCAGGCAGGAGCAGGAAGGAGGAAATGCCAGCTCTACAACTTAAACTTCAGCTCATGCATTTTCCACCATCTTAAAGAAATCATATAGCAGATGGAATTTAGTATATAAGAGGACATCTGGCTTCTGCAATTAATTTTTACAGATTAAGCAGATACTGTTGTATGATTACTAAGTTGTTTCTTTCAGTGTAATGTGCAGCATCACACAAAAGATGTCAGATACATTGAAGTAACATGCAATAAGCATGTCTGCCAGAGAAGTAAAGTGATTATGCTTACAGTCCTGCCATCTGTGTTTCTGTCAGGAGGAATCTTGCAATTTGACAATTGGATCGTGGTGGGGAAGCGAGGAATGTTTAATCTCTGGCAAAAATTCTGCAAGTGGATGTCAGGAGGCCTCCTGACCCTTCGGCAAGAAGGCTTTACAGACTTCAAACCACATTTCATTTGTCTTTGCTTACAGAAACAGTGACTGAGAATGGGCTCAGTGATCTTTCCATTTGCTTGGAGGAACTGGAGCAGAGTTTCATGTCAAACACGGCAGAAAACAAGCAGCAGCTATTAATGTCTTTGCTTCCTTAAAGCACTTCATATATGTTTAGCTGTACTTCAGTTATTTGCTGAGCTGGGGATCTGTGCGAATGCCAGCACAAATATTAATAGAAAGTACTTTAAAAAACTTCATAAATGTTAATTTAACTGAAGTGTTTATTTAAACATAGTTCAATATTGAAGTGCCAAGGTTTTTATTAATAAGCCCAAATTAGAGCCATATCCTTCCAGTTCCCAAAATTTCTGCACCAGCCAGGCAAAGCTGAGGTCAAAAGAGAGGTTCTTTGGCAAAAATTAGCTTTGTTCATTAGGGAGAGGTGGACACCAACTACCTAATTGTGAACAGTCATCCAAGGGCACTGTCAAAATCAGGTAGAGCTAGTCTCCTTCTGAAGGAGTTTTATGGAGGAGTGGGAGCAGATGAAGAATGCCAAGCCACCAGGTGTCAGCCTGGCATGGTTTGTCCTGCAGAAGGCATAAAAGACAGGGCTGCTTGCACCTCAATCTTGGTCTGTGCAGAGTTCAGTACTGTAAAATTGTCTAGTCTGAGCTCCATGCTGTTATAGAGAAACTGTTTCCAGTATCTGAGTTGGTATGTTTAATATTGGTTATGGGTAAGCATGGTCAGAGTGTTCTTGCCCTGAAAGGGAGGAATGCCACCAAACCTGATATGACAGTAAAGACCCACAGGAGATAAAGGAAGCTGCAGCAGATCTGTGATGGGGAAAAAAGGGAGGGAATAGATGTGCTACCTGACAAGTCAGAAATTATGTTAACAGGGTCAAAAGCTACTGGTGGCCAAGAGGATGCAGAAGTAGGGCATGAGGGACACTGTCTGTTAAATAAACCTGTCCAGAGGCCACTGTCTGTAACAGAGGCTATGGAGCACTGCCAAGCTTGCATCTGTGTGGCTAACTGTTCTCTTTCCAAATAAAGACTGACTGTTTAGATAGGACCTCCTGGAAGTGTCTCTGGCTTCTGTCTTCTCTCAAACCATGCTTGGGAATGTCAAGGGCTGGCTGGTAGCCAAGCCAGGGAACGTGCTGATTGGTTATCCCCAGTGCTAGTCCATGGTTATATATACTTGCTCCCTGGTCAAATTCAGTTCATGATCAGGACAAAGCCTGAGGTGCTCCAGTGAGGACTGAATTAATTCTATTCAAATTTTTGAGAACTGGCAACACTACCGAATCAGAATCACAGAATCCTTTCAGAGGCTGGAAGGGACCTTGAAAGATCACCTAGTCCAACCCCCCTGCCAGAGCAGGACCACCTACAGCAGTTAAATACACAAATACTTGAAATTGTCACAAGGAGTCAAAAATCAATGGAAAACCATGGCATGGTATAACAACTTAAAAAAAAAAAAATCCCATGCTAGCTTGGCATGTGACACATTTTTTAAAACTCTGTGGAGAACAATATCACAGGATCATAGAATAGTTTGGGTTGGAAGGGACATCCAAAGGTCATCAGGTTCAGCTGGCCTACAGTGAGCAGGGACAACCTCTACCAGATCAGGTTACTCAGAGCCCTGTTGAGCCCAGCCTTGAATATTTCCAGTTTTACCCTTCTGGCTTTAAACCTGAATAAAGAAAAACTAATAGCCACTTGAAGGCTCAAGATTGACTCACTCAGTTACTATATCAAGCAACACATTCTTTTTTTCTTCTTGAGTAAGTATTAGAAACAAATCATGGTGAAAGTACTAATCAACATGAACAAAACCAATTTTAAAGTCAACTGGCAACTATATATTTTAGGTTTGCATTAGGACAAATTGAAAATGAAGAATTTTAGAATAACATTAAAAAAACATATTCCACTCTAGCACATTGTATTAACTCAAAGGCTTGACTTAAAATAAATAGATAACTGTGAATGACCATTTAAAACAGTGGTGTCAGAATTTTGGCAGGATTTTAGATTTCACAAAACACACCTTAGTAAATTATTCTCATCGCTGCATGTAGAACCACATGTTCTACAGGAAAATTATAGCGAAAAAGAAAAACATGCTTAGAAGTAAAACAGTAAAATTGGGGTGTATTAGTCCATCTACAGATGGACAAAGAATAGGAAAGAACTTCAACTTACTGCAAGAGATTCCATTTGCTACACAGCAAGCATGGCACAGGAGAAAAGGAAAGGAAAGAAAGTATAGCGTCAGTGTAATGCATGCAATAGGAAGCACAGCCCATCTTTAATAGCAAAACTTGTCAGCAGTATTAGCAATGCTTGCCTCAACCTCATAACTGGTTGGAAATATCACATACAACATGCACAGCATTCTGAATAAAATCAAGATTTAATTCTAATTGCAAATTACAGTCTAAATATCCTCAATTAAGTCTTCAGATTTATTTATTTATTTATTTATTATCCCACTCAATAGCTAGCTCAGGAACTTACAGTGAAATTGTGTTAGAAAACTCTTGAAATAATGCTTCTATTTAGATTTGCTTTGTTATTTAAAAAAGAGCTCATATTGCAAAGTACTTTTAAAAATAGACAAGGTTTTCAAGTGATGAACAGAACCCAACTTCATTATTTAAAACTATTATTTATAAACACTTCTATTTTTGGATGTAATAGATCTAATGAAATTTCCAGGATAAGCTTTGTGACTGCTGGGTTTATTACTTGGCACATTAAAATGGAAATCTTTTTCCATACAGCTTTTAAGTTATGGTTATCACAGAATCACAGAATACCTCTGTGAGGTAAGCTGTATTCTACCTCTGGAGGTTGGAAGGAACCTCCAGAGATCATGGAGTCCAAACCCCCTGCCAAAGCAGGATCACCTAGGAGAGTCAATCAAAGAAAAAATCAATCAAAGAAAAATCAATCAAAGAAAAAAAATCCATCCAGTTTGGTCTCACTGCATGGCAATGCCACAATTTGAGACACCTTCCCCTCACCAGTGATGATTCACTGATTCATAATTCTGGAACTATTAAGATGTCAGTGTAGGCCCTGTTGCAACAGTAATAAACATTCTAATTGACCTACATTAGCATTTCAAAGATTAAGGGATTAACTTCTCCCAGAATCAGTGTTCATCTTTTCCATGCCAAGAACTAACATTTGCACTGTGTAGATTTGATGCAGTTTTCCTTATTTTATGTATTTTACACTCTCATACATTTTAGATGGACAGAGTCATCATGTAAATGCTGTAACTAACGAACACAATGACATCTGCCCAGTTACAAACTCATCTCAGTGCATATGCACACAGTGTTAATAAACATTTGGAATTCTTATTAGAATTATTTACCTTACCTTCAATACAAAGGCAGCAAACACAGAAATGTGAAATAATGCTAACTTTGTTTAGCCAATTTATTTTTCTAGTCTGACTTCTTTCCATGGGCCTTGCAATTAAAAAAGGTAGGAAAAGTGTTGTCCCAAATCCTGCACTACTCTTCTCTAAAACCATGACAAACTAAGCATTGAGTTCTTGTGCTGTTTAATTTTACACGTTTAACATTGCTCGAATAGCTTTTTTTCTTCTGTTTGATGCTTTTGGAAAAAATCCTTTTAATCTTGGCTTCCATACAGTTGATATAAATTAAGCTTTGCAAAGGTAAGTTCAAGATAAAAAGGCAAGAGCAGACAGCTCACAATGCCCTAGTAGATTCACAGGTGTGTTGGCTTGTGTTTTTCAAATCTTGTTTGTTTCTTCTGAAGCTCCTCTGAAGTTTACTGTGCCACCAAGTTTCATTTGGACTTTCAAAAAAATATTGGAATCCACATTGGAATCCACATATAATTTCTAATTTGCCATGGAATTTACTTTAAAGAAGAGGGAGGGTGGGGGAAGCAGCAAAAACCAGTGAATTCCATGGTCTTTGTGGTTTGTTTTTCGTTTGGTTTTGTTGGGGGTTTTCTGGTGGTTTTTTGGGGGTTTTTTTTGTTTTGGTTTTTTTGTTGTTGTTTTGGTTTGGTTTGTTTGTTTGCTTGTTTGGTTTTTTCCCCCCCCNAAAAGGTTTCACATTACATGAAAAAAAACACCTTTGTCACTTAAAGGAAATATCCTGGATACAAAACCTCCCTTAACTACCAATGTTCGGCTCCACGTTGCTTTACAATACTAAGATTATAACTTATCTTCTTCTCTCTTTCATCACAAAATGAAATATTCCTTGGAAGTTCAAAAGACTAATTGTTGAACCAAGTCCCCAGCAGCAGGTGTAATGATCCTAAACTTCTCAGTTTAGGATCCTAATCTTCTCAGTTTCTAGATTAACTCCTATAGTAAGTGGTGTGGTGTTTTAGATTAGTTAATAGTCACTATACTTAGTGGTTTGCACCTAGCAAACGCTACACCTAAGAAGGACACACCCACACCTGAGCAGCAATACTGCTTTTTATTGAGACAGAGATTAGCACATCAGGAAGACAGGAAAGTAATCTTTAGGTCACCTGCCTTGCTTTTTAAAGGAATGATTTTTAGAGACTGAAAATAGGTGAAATTCACACAATAACTTCTTCAGAAAAATACCCTCTGGTGGCAACAGCGACTGACCTAGATGACTTCTATTTCAAGCTTCTTTAATGTCAGAATAAGCAATTTCTGCCTTTGAGCATTTTCAGTAACAGTCAACAAATCTTGTGTAATTATTTTGAAATAAGATCTGATTAGAGAAACTGTTGCCAAGCCAATTAGCAGCATCAGCAGGCATTTGTGATGTGATTGCTTATGCTAATGCTCAGTTTGGTCTTATGTCTGCCTCACCCATAGAGGGGACTATGCTCACCTCAAATTTTTTCCAGGTGGCAGTTGTGAGAATCTAAGATTTCTTCCTTCTGTAGAGCAAGGTGTTGATTTTAATTCCTTAAAAGAACTTCTAAATCGTTTCCAGAAGCGGCCTGGTTTTCTGCTTAGATAAGCAATTTTTACAGGCCAGAACTGTGGGACTTCAGGTCCTAGTCCAACCCTCAAGGACTTTAAGAGTTTAGTCAGGTTCTCTTATGACTACCACTATAAGACACTTTTTCTTCTACAATTATTAGATTCTCTAGTCTTTCAGATTAAAGGAGGAGAGGAAAGATAAAACAATTACTTGGCAGCTGGGGAGTAGGGTTTTTTGTTTTGTTACTTCCTAATCATATTTCTTCAGCTTCCCTGGACTCTTCCTCCCATCACAATTTTGTTGAATGAACAGAATATTCCTTTGGGAAGAGCTGCTTCAATTGACAAATTAATGAGAAGAAAAGGAAAGAAATCTGCCTGCTTATCAAAAACCTACTGTCCTGTCAGCTTCCAAGGAATAACATATTTTGGGATGAAGGAATAATGCCGGGGAGAGATTAGGGGTACCTGCAGGACTGTGAAACCCTTCTTCTCAGTGTGATAGGCAATTAAGAATACTAATCCCAGCTTGACAAAACACACATTTATTTCTGAAATAGAATGTTTAAAGGCACACACACGTGGAGCATGACAGGTATTAACTTCTAGATACATTTAGGCCAATTATATGACCCTGCATCACAGTTTATTCCTCATCCTCAGCTTTCTCTCTACTTTTTTAAAAAAGGAACAATGCAGATTATCAGAAGGATGTGTATCCTCCATCCCTCTTTATTGGTCTCCAAAGAAAGGATTAAGAGAAGTCAAACTGTAGACATCAGGGTATGTAACATTACAGTCTGAGGTCACTCTTCAGGGTGCTGTGCATCAGTGGGAACAGTGAACCTATGCATGTTCTAATAGTTATGCCTCCCTACATATACTTTACTTCCCTTTCCTGATGCACTTGCAGGAAAGGTAGCAGCATGTACTCAAGGTCTTTCTTTTTTTATATTTCAGAATGCCTCACTTGCAACTTCCCTGTTCACTGCTACAATTACAGAAGAGACAGTAATTTATTTTAATGCACTGGAAGGTGTCTGTAACTTTTTCTGGTATCAATACCAGGTAAGGGAAGATTGAAGAGTTTCCCCACCGTCGATGATTGCAGCCAGAGGATTTATTAGCAAAACAGATTTGCTAATAAGGTCAGCGAAGCCAAAATGCAAGGGTGGCAAGGATTTGGGATTCTTGGCAAATAGTGTTTAAAAAAAAAAAAAAAAAAAAAAAGTTAAAAAATCAAGACAATTCAAAGACAGGAAGACAGATACACAGAAGTAGGAAAGAGGTTGAGATAAAAGCCCAAAAGAAAATAAAGTGAATTAGGGGAGA
Source organism: Eubucco bourcierii (assembly GCA_013396675.1). Classification (NCBI taxonomy): domain Eukaryota; kingdom Metazoa; phylum Chordata; class Aves; order Piciformes; family Ramphastidae; genus Eubucco; species Eubucco bourcierii. The sequence continues at coordinate 46,989 of VWZE01003466.1, forward strand.
AGACAAACTGAAGCCAATATAAGAATGAATGTATTTAAAAAAAAAAAAAGTTGTTACAACAGGCAACTGTGATCTGAAAATTTCATCATTATATTTTATAATTTAAAATACAGGGAAAGAGGAAATGTCACTTTTTATGTGCTGTTTCTGCTTCCAGATTTTGGCTAATTCTCTCCACTGTTTTTCTTTCCCCACCTTTTCCCCACCTCTTCATTCTTCTTTTCCTCCGAAAGGAAAAAAACCCCATAAAATAACATATCTGAGCTCATTCTACACCATCAAGATACCAGCTGTTCCCTATACAAAGTATATCAGGTAAAGGGAATGCCTGCTGATGATGCCAATTTCTGAAGAGATTGATTTCTTAACTGGAATCAACACACTAAGGATATACATATATACATACATTTATGTATATATACATAAATATTTACACATATGCATGTAAAACCTTTGCTCAAAAGTGATAGAGGTTATTTTGTCTTATTTATAAATCATTAACTGAAGCATAAATCACTTTGTTGGCTATTTTACAGTCATTGAAGTCTTGCTGGGGGGGTGGGGGCCACACTGAGTCTGTAACAGCTGTAGATAAAACAGATGTAATGTGGAACTACAGCACACCAGGAGTGATTTTCAGAGACACTGCTGAGGGAAACTTCTGCTGCAATGTCTACCTAAAAGGGACAGAACACACAACCCAGGCAGGGTTAGCTCTGCTTCCTCATCTAAACTAGGAAGGCAGAAGTACTGCCCCATAATACTTCCCTTCTCCTGAGGCCAGGCAACAAACCCGAGGCAGTAACAATACCTTCAAGCCTTAAGTGTGAAAACTGGATTATTTCCACGTATAGCAGGCTCTTGTGAGTCCAAGAACAAGATATATCACACATGTCACTTTACAGGACAGAGATAATACTGCTCATTCATTACCTTCTCTTCTGAGTCTCCTGGCTGGCAGGTAATAACTCCATCTCGTGAGCCCCCAGCAAATGTTGCTTTGCAGTTTGCAAGCCACTGTTTTCAGAGAGATTTTAAAAGAAGGTATGAATAAAGCCTATATCTTGACTTAAAGAAATATAAGCAGTATTTCAGTTTCATAGCACAGGATGTAAACAATTACACTTATTCACTCTGGTAATTTGCTCTGATTGTAATACAAAAAGTGTATTACAACTATTTTTTTAGTTCGTATGTTCAGGATGAAATATTTCATGAATCCAGTATCTGAAACATGTTCTTCTACTGAATATTAATTTAGACAGATTTGAGTGTATCTGTAGTCTCCTGACAGCCTAAATATATGCAGGTACAAAACCAAGAATGTAACACACTCCAGCATACCGAGAGTGTTGCTTCTTTCCTGTTGTTGTATGTGTCCAGGTACTCCTGCAGTTCTAGAACACTGAATTTCAGCTTCTCAAGAAGGCCACAGGAGAGTAGCTGGAGAAATGGAAATCAAAAGGTCTAGTAAATGTCACTATAAAAGAATAAAAATATTAGCAGAGAAGAAAGCACAGTAAGTATCTTGCAAAATAATACTCAGATTTAGATACTAATACTGAAAAATACTTATAGGCAAAAATATGCTTAAATAGAGTAGTATGCTGAAAACTCAACCACAAAAGCTGCACCTGTGGCAATGCAGAATCGAAACTCTGTTCTGCAGAAGACTTCCCCTAAGATAAAAGTACTGCACAAAGCTTAACTAGCTGAACTCCACAGCTCTCTGATGATGCAGGGCACAGCTCTTCTGTGGTCACATAGCTGGTCTGAGATTACACACTGCAAGTTCCCACCTCTACACTTCTGTGTGAAGCCATACTGTCTTGATGCTGCTAGATAAATACGGGCCAAAACAAAAACAATGAGAAGGGCCATTTTATTTACTTCCTAATATATTTTTACCATCCTCCTCACATCACAGTTGACTCAAAGGAAACCACTGAACATATTACCATCTTTCATGCCAAACTATACAAAAAATAGCTGCTTCTTTTCCATTTTTGGAGCCAACTGAGTTTGGTGGGCACCTGTTTTATATCCGTTTTTGGTACACAGGCTCAACATATCATAACTGTTCTGAGTCTATATTGCCTATCTGCCAGTACTTACCTAATAAAATGATATGAAAAATTAATGAAAATATGGTTAAAGACAAGAGATAAAAAATAGAGATAGAAGGTGAGTACCTTCTTGACACATTTGTTCAGCAGTTGCTCAGAAGTGAAATAGACAGTAAAATCACAGAACCATAGAATGACTTGGGTTGGAAGGGACCTTCAAGATATCTATTTCCAACACTGATGCCATAGGCAAGGACACCTTCTAGTAAATCAGCTTGGTTAAAGCCTCACCTAACATGGTCTTGAGCAATTCCTGGGGCTGAGCATCCATAGCTTCCTGGGAGACCTGTTCTGGCATCTCACCACCCTCACAGCAAAGAACTTCCTCCTTATATCTAATCAAAATCTTCCCACTTTCAGTTTAAAGCTATTACCCCTGTCCTATGACTACACACCTTTAAAAAAATTCTCTGCACACTGCAATGCAGCACATGCCTTTTGAAAGGAATATACTCACTGTTTCTGCATCTACAAAAAGGGTGGGACATTCTGAACATGATGTTAACATCTGAGAAGATCTCACAAACTTGGAGCCTATTCCTCGCAAGTTGTCTCCCAAGTAACTAGCTGCATCACAGGTTAGAAAGCAGAATCTTTTCTGAATATTCTGGAAAGCAAAATACAGATGATTGCATTCTTTACTCAAGCTTCTTTCCTTTGTAAACAAACACTTCCCTCCCCCTCCCCCCCGCCCCCTTCACATAATAACATGTCTCAAAAAGAACATCTCCCTATGGAGAACTGAACTTTTGCTCAAGGATACTGAATAACAGTTATGCTGGTGACTGCACAGCTAGGCAGCTGTGAAACTAATTACAGAATTCACAATAATGTACTGCTATAACACATTCATTCTGGTGAAGACAATTCAATCTGTATAAATCCTTTTACCCACAGGTAGCCTTTTTATTTTATTTTTTTTCCTTGGTTGTACAGAGTTAGCAGAGTTGATCAGCTTATGACTTTTTCTGCCCATTCCGGGCATTGTTCTGTTAGTATTCCATGTCAAGTGGATAATCAGATAATGTAATGGATATCCTAATGTCAAACAGCAGCAGGGCAAAATCAGAAAAAAAAAAAACCTTTTTGTTTTCCCCTGTGGGAAAAACCTTCTTACTAAAAAATTTTCAGCTGCTTGGAAGAACTCCAGAAATATGGCATTGCATCCGGGAATTATTCTTCTTGGATGATTTTTTTTTTTGGTGTTTTGAGTCCTAAACCAGTTTAATATTCCAGAAACACTCTGGTGCAAATAATTCTTTTAGGTGAATAATAAATAAAAATAGTATTTCAGAATTTTCTTGTAGAAACTGAAATAATCATCTAAGTACACAGCCAGTACAAGATTCCATTGCCAAAGTATTATCACAGTAAGGCCAATGAGCAGGTAGAAGCAATGTGGAAGTATTTTTAAAAATAGAAGTATGCAACTTTTTAATATGATTCATTCACACTACCATGAGTATTTCTTTGAGGAATGTAGGCTAGGACTTGTGTTACAAAAAACATATGAAGACATACACCTGGCTAAACCACAAACACTTCACTCAGACAAGTATTCATGCAAGAAAGAACAACAGAATACAGAATACAGAAACTGAAACTGGATTAAATTAAAGCCTGGGTACCAAAAATAGCATAGCAAATGCATGCACAACAGTCAGAGATGGAAATGCCAAATAAACTAGTAAGAGAAAGAGAGGATGTCAAGAAGTAAAGTAGAAATAATTAAGATGAAGACTAAGGAAATCCCAATGGAGAGAAATAACTACTAACAGGTGCTGCTGCCAAGACTGGTGTGTTTAATGCCTTCTTTTGCCTTATTGCTCCATGACAGAGCAATGGGCAACAATGTGACATCTGTAAAAACTCAGGTGAGAATAGATCTTGCTGGTAAGGGATTGGATAATTTTATATTTTGCAGATGAGGGAAATTCATGCTATGACAGTTGTAGTGCTGACTAAAGAGGTCTAAGAGCTGTCACAAATATTTTTGAGAACTCACAGAACATAGGGTGTTGTTAAAAAAAAATGGAGGAAAGTGCTTATCTCAAAAAAAACCAACAACCAACCAACAAAACCAAACAACCAAAAACCAAGAGCAATAGAATTAAACACAAAGTTCAGGAAATGGGGGAGCACATAAGAGATGAATAACAGGCAGTGCAGATGTGGTCAGAACAAATCATACTAAACTATTTAATTTTTAAGAAAAGGTATTTTTTTCCTATGAGGAGGAGAAACAATTGACATATATATTCATTAATTTGCTATCTTAGAAGTAAGGCAGAGAAACTTGGTCTAGAGGTAGTTAGGTGTGCAAAATCACATTCAGATGTTAATTACCAGTAGTTCACTGTCCAAATGAAAAGATGAAAAGAGTAGGGGGTTGTCTCCCAAACAGAAGTGTCCAGTGGGGACTGTCTCAGGCACTAACCAGGTCATTAATGAAAATACTGAATAACAGAATATGCAACATGCTTATTAAATGCATGGATGATTGAGCTGCAGAAGCAGCAAACTCCTTGGATTAGAATTCAGATTGATTTTTGTAAGCTGGAGAAACAGTTCAGGGAGAAGAAATGAGGACGAGGTTGTACATCTAGGGTGAAACAACCCACAGAGCACACCACGATGGTGAATAACCAGGAAGACAGTGTTTTGTGGAAAAAGATGTCTGCATACTAGATTGGGTTACAGGTGGAAAATTAACTGCATTCTAGCAGAGAGAAGTTTTAAAAGAGAAATACCTTATTTAAAACAGGTAATCCTCTTATAGCCACTGCTGATAAGAAGCTAGGCTGAAATATAGAGTCTGTATTTGCTTTTCAAGTAATAACTCAAGACAAAACATAAAGCATTCCTTTACTGCTTTTTCAGATATATATAAAAACAATAACCAACCTACAGGCTAAGAAGGTAAGTCTAGAATAGGGCTTTAAAGTACATAGTTGCTGTGCTTTATGTCAGTTTAAATAATAACAGAATATTCTCCAACCATTTTATTCTTAACTTCAGATTTCATCTTCTTGGAAGAGAACTTTCTGTAACAAAAGGGCAAAAGGGCTTGATGATGGCTCTAGCTATCTAGCTATCTAGCTATTGCTAGCTCTCAAATCTACTTGTCTTGGAACTGGTTGGCCTGCTGGAAGACATTTGAGTTGATGGAATATAAAGAGGCAGCCATAATGATAATCAGGAGATGACTGAGCTATGATTTGTTTACAGGAAAAACACTTTAATAATTTCTGGAATTTTAAACAAGTTTAGTGTATTTTGGGCAAACACCCAAGATACCGTTAACTTGATGCAAACTGAAATGTAGGTGCCCTGGAAAACACTTCTTTCACTTCACCAAGTATTTAGTTGACAAGCTCCTCCAAATAAGGATTTTGTTTCAGTTAAATATTTTGGCAGTGCTTTCTGTCACAAGCCTGGCACACATTGCGCTTGTTTCTGAAACTTCACATTGTGAAGGTCAAAAGTCTTTTAAGTTAGTGGATATAGAAAAGTTAGATGATGCAAACAACACAACTTCAGACAAGCTGAGATCTTATGAAAACAATCTGGGAAAATAATATTTCTATAAGGCACCCATATTTACAGTGGTGTTACGTTTAAAGGAAGATACAGTGTGAGGCTAGAGAAGACGTGCCTTTAACTTCAGTGGAACACAAAGGGAACAGGATGGACAAGAGATTCTTACTGTATGGCGATTCTTACAAGGATAGTTTTGAAGGTATGAAAAGATCTTAGATTATCATTAGCAATGGGTAGCCTGCTAATACAAATTGTGTACTCCGAGATCATGGGTGCTTAATCTTTGCATGAAGTTACCAAGCTGTTGTGAACATTACTGCAGTATGTGAAACATCCTGCCGCTGCCTTACATGAAGCAGGAGAAACAATTAAAGTAGACTTTGAAGCTAGTGACAGGTAAACCCAGACAATTATTCCTTAAATCAGCTTGTACATTTGTCTCTTTATTTTTTCCTTCCTCTTATCTTTTTTACAAGATTTTTTATATCTGTAAGCATGCAGTTTTAGAAAGGAGAAATGTAATTCTGAGCTTCAGATTCAATCTCTGGAATTTATGGTACATGACTGAAGCTGCATATTTCTGTTCAGATAATTAGGTGGTACAGAATAATTAATAATGTTGACATTTACATGCACACGGTCAGATTTCAACAGTTTGAGATGAAAGAACACTAACAATAGTTTGAGATGAAGAGGTTGTTTTGTGTCTCTTGGAGTTACTGTTTCAGGCTGATGGTAAAGCACTGAAGAATAAAGACTCTTTAAGTGGGATCCATATTTTTAACATTATCTCCAAACATCTAAGTATGAGACACATGTTAGTTTTAAGACAAAACCAGTACTGTAAGACAGTTCTACGTGAAAATGTACTATGGCAATCCTGCAACATGCAAAATTACAATGCGTATATACCTGGGAGTATACAATGACTATATGCCCAGGTACTGCTTATCAAGAACCATCCTAATAGCCACACAATCTAAACATTTTGATTTTGTTTCTTAAAATTTATTTTCTCACCTTAAACAGGGAAGAGAACACATGAAATGTATAAACTGCACAGGAACCATCAGAGTCGCACATGAGCTGGTTGATATGACTACGCCAAGCTTCTTCTGCATCATCACATGCTGCTGGCTGAAATGCAGCAAGGATGGCAGAAAAGAATGGTGAAGGAGGAGGGGAGGCATTTCGATCAACATCGCCAAAACTGTAGAAGAAAAACAAAGAAACCAACCAAAAAAATTGTGATGAGAGAAGAGTACCAAGAAGCTGGCAGACAGAGTTCACCATAACAGAGAGAAAATAATGAGACCAGGCACCTTTCTAACAGTATTCATGAACATTCAAATGACTTTGGAAGACAGGCAAAATGTTGGCTATGATGAGGAAAATTGCAAATCAGAATCCCCATCTTCAGGCTGTTATAAATTATTTTCCTCCATCTGAGAATACTTGAATTGTCCTATCATACCATTATTTGGAGGAAGAAGGCTGAAAACTTCACAGAAGGATAAATATTTCCATGAAAAAAAAAATTACATTCCCCCCCC
>VWZE01003466.1:58526-80079 GCA_013396675.1 Eubucco bourcierii
TGCCAGTTTAAACCCATTGCCCCTTGTCCTGTCATTGCAAGATCTTGTAAATAGTCCCTCCCCAGCCTTCCCGTAGGCTCCCTTCAGATACTGGAAGGCTACTATCAGATCCCCTCGAAGCCTTCTCTTCTCCAGGCTGAAGAGCCCCAACTCTCTCAGTCTGTCCCCATAGGAGAGCTGCTCCAGCCCTCTGATCATCTTTGTGGCCCTCCTCTGGACCCGCTCCAACACTTCCAAGTCCTTCCTGTGCTGAGGGCTCCAGAACTGCACACAGTACCCCAGGTGGGGTCTGATGAGAGCAAAGTGGCAGAATCACCTCCCTTGCTCTGCTGGCCATGCTTCTCTTGATGACACCATCCACAGAACCATGTATTAAAAGAATTTATCCCGCTGCCTAATCCAATGTCTCTGCTATCAGTTGGAATAATAGAAAAGATGATTTGTATCTGGCGTGTAACCACGGCACGCCCCCTAGCTACGTCAGACCTATTGAAAGAACTATTGGCTTGTTCACTGCAATGACAGTGCTTGTACTAGGAAAACAAGGTACAGGAGGAAGGAAAAAACCAGGAAGCAAGCACATTCCACTCACTGGAGTCAAATATGATAGCCAAAAAGCAGAACAAAAAAAGAGGACTCCAAGTACTGATGCAGGATTGGAGTACTGTGGTGGAGGGCCTAAATTATACCTGAATGCCTATCTTGCCCCCCTGCCTCCCTTCTCCCCTTCTTCCTGGGTGGAAAGAGCGGGAAAGCAGACAAAAGCCTTGGTGCCTTCCAGTCTGCCATAGAACTCCATATTTGGAGTCACCATATAACCTGCTTTGTTTACTGGTAAACAAAGATCACGGTGCTGGGCTCGTGCATCTCCCTTTTTTCGTGAGGTGACTTGGGATTCATTGCAGGTATGATTTTTTGTCTGTTGCTATTGGTCAAAACACCCAGTTAAAACTCTTAAAAGCGCAAACCAATTCATTTTGTTCGCTGCTTCTACGGTTATTATTTCGCCTGCTACCTGTTGGCATTGCCCGGCATCACATAGCGGGGAACTTGCCTTTTCCCCACAAACGGTAGACCCGACCCTGTCTGTCTGTCGCACCGAACCAGAGGACTGCAGGGCTCGCCCGTGTTAGGGTACGGCTGGCCGTGTGAGCTCAGCCCAGCCCCAGTTCGTTTGATGCTGGCCAAGCCCAGGAAACAGCCCCGAGGCAAATCTGCGACACCGCGACTTGCCGAGCCCTTTGCCGAGCCTCGCAAACGACCGGACTGCTCCAGCCCGGGGGCTGACCGCTCCGATAACCTCTTGAGAGCCACAGAGGATTCACCTAGACAAATGCGTCCCGTCGGAGCCACAGCAGCGGCGAAAGCACACTGCATCACCGTCACATGGAAAGCCTCACGCGGCAGGGACTGTGTCTTTCCTCATTTTTTGGTTTCCACCTATGCTTTCGAGCTATTAATTCTGGGACTCCAATAAGTGAGTAAATTCTCTTTCCTGAAGTTCGGGAAAGTTTATATTTAGTCTTAAGACAGCAGTTTATGCTGCAGGACTTTCTAGCTGTTCATTTTTCTAAACGTCTCTTAAAATAATTTAAATGAATTTTATTAAATATATATACATTCTGCAAAGGTAGTTTTACCAACCGCATATTAGAATCTGTGTTTGAATTGTAAATAGGTTGGGGAATTTTCTTTATTTAATAAAATATCTAATATTTTTATATTAGCCTTGTTGCAATTCATTTATAACCCAGATTCAACCCCTCCTTAACAAGTACACTTCCAGAAATTGGTGAGTTTAAGTAACTAAAAAACTATATAAAACAGCATAATCTGAATTTCTGTATTCCTCACAGCATTATTGCTTTAATCCTTTATAAATACTACCTTGATCTGTGAACACTAAAAGGTTTTTACTAATTTCACGTCATTGACACCAGCACCTGGATTTTGGCACTGAAACAGTTGAAGAGAGCCCTACTTGATCAGTCTGCTGCTCTCATTCAGTGCATCTATTTATAAGTTGCAGTGGTATTTTTGGTTTTTGCTTATTATGCAATAGCTGAACATTTTTGTACAGCAATTAAGATCTAAAAATTTTGCTCTGCATTGCTGACATTTCATCAGTTTTCTGAAAATAGGAGCTAAGAAAAAAGGAAAGAGGTCAGAGTTTGTGTTATAAAATTAGGTAAAAAGTTAGGTGCAAGTATCAAGTTTTCTGACTAAAATTTGGACACTTTGTTCATGAAATATAAACCCAGGCATTTCGATGTTGTTTATACTGACTCAAATTTATTTTGTGGTATACAGAGATAAGCATATTAGAAGAAAATATCCTTGATGAAAAAAAAAAAAACCCACTAAGAAATCATTCTATGTAAATCTTATTAATTCAAACATCTTTTAGCACTGGCAAATCCCTGTCATCTTGGATTTTGTATTTCACCAATAACAAACCTGTCTGGGACTAGCTGAATTTGCCTGTCAGTCTCACAAGAAAGTGTGGTATTGTAGAGGTTTAAGGCTTATTGGAATATTCTAATAAGAGAAATTAGATCATTGGTTGTAAAAGAATAATAATAATGATAAAGTCTGTATCATTCACTGGTTTGCTAAGAGGTATAAAAAGCCAATGAGTAAACAATTATTTCTTCTTGGCTCCTGGGCACTGGCTCTCTTCACTTCTCTCTCTAATCTCTGCCAGTGACCTTGGCTGACGAGGTAACACATAGCCTGGTTGACTGTTTTCTATCTTCTATCTGGGAGAAAGAGATGCTTATGTTGGCCCCTTCTGGGCTTTCCTTTGTCCAGTGGGGAAGACTGGATTTCTGTATTATTTCTAAATTATATTTACATGCATTTACAATTATATACATTTCATATATATGCTTGCAAATTTAGCTTTGCTGTAAATAGAGCTTTATCTTACTTCCAAGCCATCTGAGCTGGTCTGGTAAATTTTAACTGGAGGTGGTGGTGTGAAGTTCCCAACCCACCATGGGTGGTTTTATGTTCTTCACTTAACTACTTCTTCCAAAGCTTTTAATTTTTTTTTTGATGAACACTGGCACATGGGTATTGGGACATCAAAGAAATTTTCACAGTAAAGATTCTAAACCCCAAGCATATATGAATTTGCAATTCTTCACATACATACCAGTAGCTGTGGCATCTGGATGTATGAGATTACCTTCAGTCACCAGCTACAAACAGGTCTGTTCTGACTGCAGTTTCCTAAACTGAAATTCTGCCAACTTTTGCTGCTTATGGTTATGTGGTAAGTTGTTTACTAAGAGCTGTTTTGACAAATAATGTTTACCTTGATGTTCACCTGAGGGGTTTACTTTTCCCACAACCATTACTTGAAAGATTCCCTTCCTTTCCTATCATTACCCACATTTCCCTCCTTCTGTCCTTTCTTCCTCCTGAGGAGGTTTCTGACACAATTTATTCAATATTCAGGACAACTCCAATCTGCTTTTTGACAGCTTCTTCACCTGAAAGTTCCATTACCTCTGTTAGAAGCAGTGCCAGCAGTACAGTATCAATAGTTTGTGTGGCTGTGTTTGGAGGGGACCAAGGGCAAGAACCAGTATGAAAGCCAGCAACTGCATAAGACATATTTCCCCTGCCCCAGTTTCTTACACTGCTCTTTCTGCAAAAGTCATCCAATTCAGACATGACAGAGAAAACTTCACTGGCTAAGGCAACAATGTCATAAAGCCACTAACCTCCCCTTGCATCTCACCCCAGATTATGTATCCGAAGATACACTGAGGAGTCTCCCTCAAGTAAACATTATCAAACCAAAAATTAAAGAAACTGTCCCCACATTGATAATACTTTACCAGCTTTACTCCATCTTCAGATACAATTGTCTGAAATACACTGAAGTGAATATGGTTGTTGTATCTGCAAATCCTGCCTCCTCACCCCCTCAAGATGGCTTAACATTGCAGTCATGAATTTAAAATTTCTGAGTGTCTGCCAAAAGGCAAGAACTGAATCCAGTGCACACAACTGTACAATAGGTTCCCACATACAGAAATGTTTCTGAGAATACACGCATACTCCCACCACAGAAGCTGGCGTATCATTCTTTGAAATCAGCAGGAAGTACAGCAAAATATTCCCTTAGGGTTGTAACTTGTAGCTAGTTCATGAATTTGTCTTCAAATGAGCTTGTAGTATCTTGGCACATATGTAGTGGAAATAAAATTATTTAATGAAGAAAGTATAATTTTAAAAGGGTATGAATGCATTGTACTATGCCACTACATTTAGGAAGGCATAATGTACTTGCTTTCACAGATCAAACCCTTCATGAACATTAAGTAAAGCAAACTTGTAAAAGTGTTACATAAAGCCCAGCCCAGGTGGAAAAGAAAGTAAAAGTGCATTCACCTTAGATCCTTCAGACACTTGGAGATTACTCATATCAGGCAAAGACACATCAAAGCTGGATGTTCCCATATTAAAATGATGAGGATCTGCTGAGGTTGTGTCGCATGATGTAGAAAGTGAGTCAATATGATTTGTGTCCTCAGATGGCGAAAGATTTATAATCTGTTAAGAAGACAACAGGAGCACAGAACTGAGTATGCAGCTACCCTACCACACTGCTTTTATGAACATGCAAACCAGGCACTGTCTTAAAGGGCTGTGACAGTGGCTCTCAGTTTGTACACGCAGATACTTTAAATGCTTTCAATGTTTCTATAATAAGAATTGCATGCAAATATTCCAGAAGTGAACAATGAAAATCTGACAGTTTACTAAGTGAAGCCTTATTTCTTTTGAGTATCAGACATATCAGAACAAGTACTATTGGCCACTCGTGCAAAGCTGCCACGTAATAGTCTGTCAAAACCAGAGTGAAAAAGCAGATTTGCTGTTCCCTGTGTTTTGAACTTTGCATCTAAAGTTCCCATTTACATTTGCAGCAAAGGGAAGAAATCAAGAAGTGACAAAACACTCCAGTGAGTGCCACTCCCTATGTCAGTTGATTACACTGTACCTGAGTAGAAGGCAACTAAAAGCCTAGCTTATTTTAAAGCACAATCCTATCTTTTCTTAAATTGTCAGTTTGCAACTTACTAGGTCTGAGTTCTCCAAGATTTGGCTGGTGGTCAGGTCCTCCTCCTCTGATGACTCATCCGAGTCCTCTCGGTTCATTTTGTTCAGGCTGGGCGTGCTCCCTGACAGCTGGCTCTCTTCCAGCAGCTGCATGTCACACTTGTCCAGGCTATCCAGGGACCGTCTTCGTACTCCCCAGTTGAAGTTGTCCATGCTCTCACCCTGAAATCGGATATAGGGTCAGCTTCCTTGATTTGAAACTCATCATATACAAACCACTAATGATTAGATCAGAGTTAGCTCAAGAAGTATTTTTGTGTAAAAATAATACAAAATTGATATAAGCACTATTTTGTTTGTTGACCTGGAGATAACGAGCAGAAGCATGGAAATGACAGTTAAATGAAGATTCATTCTTTCAGTGTTAGATGGTTTTCATGCATTTGGTAATTTAAGAATTCATTCTTTTTAACTCCACATGTACACACACCTCAGTATCAGTAGAGCAATGGCAGGCAAAAGAAAAGTTTGGGAGCAATTTAAAGGATTTTTCCATGATGTTTAAAAATATTAGGAGCACAGTTCAAAACAATGGTTCAGTTGCAAAATGCATGTTAAAGTTTTAGACTTTTGCAGTATGTACATAACCATAATGAGTAGATTTGAATGAACTCTTCATTTACACACAAAATGTAATAGCTAAAGCAGCACACTTGAAAAACTTTTACTCTAGGCCCATATTGCTCATTTTCAGCTTGAATTTATCTGAATTATCTTGAGAATCAGCTGATTTGCACTGCCTGAGATTTTGCATTTTAAAATGCCACAACCAAATGGACTGAAGATTTTCTATTGACTTTCAGTTCTCATCCCACACACAATTACAAAAAGCCGAGGGCATTAAATAAATTGTAAAACTATGTTAGGCTGGTGAACTGATACAAAGATCACTTGATTTCTTTCATGTATAAAAAACACTATTAGTTTTTTCACCAGTTTTCCATTTGTTTATGTATTTTTCCAGTGAACCATATTTTTTTTTCCTTAGCTGGACTAACTTACTTGCTCCTTCCTTCAACTCTAGCCAGTTTCCCCTCCTGCAAAGGCAGAAGCATGTCCACAACTGCTCCTGTCATGGACTTGCAGGTGCCAAAGGGGCCTTATATAGCATGAAGGGTCCACCCAGAGGTATCCAGAGTCAGTTTTGGGTACTTTATCTAGATGAAAGCCTTCAAACTTACATCAATACAGGAAGGAAATTTAGAGAGAAAAATGTTTCTTTATAACATTCAGGGCTGACTATTTACAAGACGACTCTGTAAGATGCAGCACTCCTATTAAACAAATGCAAACTAGCTGCTAAAAAATTCAACTTGACAGTGATATTTTAAATATGACTTTGACAAAAATATGGTTTTGACTAGGAGAATCATAAATACTATTACCAAATCACTGATTATTACTATCTCCTGGATTTATGTAAAATGCAGAGACAGAAGACTCAGTTCAGCAAAGTCCATTGAGCAAATTTGTAATTACTTGAGTAATCACCACTCAGGACCACTCAGACATTTACTGAATGGGGACTCAACTGCATATAGTGCATTTAATTCAGTCATAAATTTACCTTCTGAACAATTAGACTTGCAGAAGCAGATCTTATTTTACATCATTGTACTTTAATGCAATGGATTGCAGACCATGATCAGAAAGATAAAAAGTTTAGTTTCATGACACTAAGCTCAGCATTCATGAACAAATGTGAGGAAAAGAACCAAAAAAACCCCAACCAACCACATTTAGGAAAAAGACAATTGAGAAATGCAAGAACTGTAATCCACAGGAACATGTAGAACTAAGAAATGCACCATATTCAAAACCAAACAAACACAAAATTGCTATGAAGCATGACACACTACTGGAAGACTCCTGCGTTTTCATCTTGGGGCTGGAATCATATGGTAGTTGTGTGGGAAGAGAACAGAACACATTTAAGAATTAAGAAATTAGGTCTCTTTAAATGATAAAAATGACTGGTCAGTTCCCAGCTGTTTATTTTAACAAATTGTTTGACTGTTCTTTCTCCCCCACAAAGGCTAGGGGACACATGCAGCAATGAGATGAAATGACATAAAGAAGCATGCAAAGATGACTGTCATCACACCCTGATCCTCATCACCTCTACTACAACTGTTGGTAAACTTTGCAGCTCATGTCTATGGGAGTATTTCTTGTTGCAGTTTTATTCTGCAATGTCTTAAAGAAGGAATCCAACAAAAAGAAAAATGAGAAGGGTCACTTTCAGGGCATGCAGTTAGAAGGCAGAGTGAGCTAACTGAGAGAAAAGGATAAGAGATAACCCAAATACCTATAGTATTTGAGTTAGCATAAACTTGTTACAAGGGCACCCGGAATCATACTGAATTTAAACAAGAGGTCGACGTATGTCTACAAAGATGAAGTTGCTGTATCTGTAGCTATCTTACTAAAGAATCTTTCTGAAAGAGTTAACTAGAAAGAGGGAAGATATATCTGAGAGGCTGTTCATTTTTATCTACAGTGGAAGCTAAGCCATCTTCTAACTGAAAAGCCACCAGAAATGAGCAGCAGTTGAAAAGGAAACAGTCACATATTATAAACGTGTCTCACCAGCAGCAAGCAGGTAACACATAGAACTTTCCACAATGACCACCTTCTGGTTTAGAAATAGATGTGCCCTTGGAGCCACTTTAAACATCACAACAATTCAGGGGAAGGGAAAGACACAGGAAGGGCAGTAAAAAAGAAAGTTGCCCTATGTGGAGGAAAGCAGCGTAACTTGTCCCTACACCTGGTAAGAATCATACAAAACTTCTTCCAGACACGTTTTTATCCTTAGTGTACTGTCAAAGTCTGCAAGGTTAATGGAGTTGCACAAGTATGGATAAAGTATTGTGGAACTGCATAGGGCGGCACATTTCCACGTGGTTCTACCTTTTAGAACAGCACAGATATTTTGAGACAAAGTGATTTGTGAAGCTGTGTTTGCATACTAAGTGCATAGTTTGCATAGTATCAGAAACAAATATGCAAAATACAGTTGGTGCTGATTTTATATAATTCATTACAATTTTCTGTCACTTCAGTTCTCTCTATACTTTGATAAACTGCAAGTTTATGTCCCAAACTGGCAACCAATAATAGGACTTTTCAGTTTCCTTTACAGGTTAAATGAGTTCTGTGCAGCTGTTAGGAGTATACAGCTAAATTAAATTAAGCTATATGAATTAATCATTCAGTCAAATTCAAGCTGGTAGGTAATGATGTAGACTTTTTTTGAAGAGGTCTTGGGTATGAGATTTAGGAAGATGCTAACTGGAACAAATATACTACAAATGAAACCTGGAAATTGTTGCCTGTGGAAACAAATGCCCCAAATTTCACTATATTAAGAATGACACAGTTATGTGTTTCTGCATATTATTTATTCACAAAGATACTCAAAGGAGAAATGACTCGACTTGGAAAATGCTGGTACTGGAATTAAGATATTTTAAAACTTGTGAACTGATGAACACATCAAAAACCAAACTTCAAATGAAGCAGAACTTTTGAAAAAGACCTCAAAACCATTTCTAATATGAGGCAAAAAAAGAAGCACCTGTCAGAAATGCAAGCACACACATGCTCACCCACACTGGAGAGGAAGAAAGCAACAACAAAACTATGATGTTATTCTATAATACAAACTTGCAAGAAGGCATAACAAATACTGGTACATCTGAGTTCAAGTTGTACTCTTACCTGAAGTTCCTGGGTAGCAGATATAACAGACAGAAAAACAAATAGAAAGAATCTTTATAAAATTGCTGTATTAAAGACATCATTGACAAACATTTGCCTGTAATTCTAACTAATATTATTACAGAAACGTAACTCTTCAGCCTATCTTTTAAATTTGAAAACAACCATTACTGGCTTTCACATCTTTATGAAACTTCAACCAACTACATCATGTGGCCTGTGGATGACACAAGCATCCTGGTCTGTTTAAATCATATGGTGTTTCATGAAAAGATTGTTGGTGCTAGTTTAACTTCCTAACACTGCTTTATTCATGTTTATGATGTAAATGATGCAGTTTTCACTGAATGCTTTAGTGAAGTAGCCTCTTACGCCAGGTTTGAATTTGGCTCAAGTATCTATTTAAAACAGTAGTAATTCAGTCTGGACTAAACCTTGAAATGCAAGGTTTTAGAGCCATAGCAATTTAAAAACTCTCTTAAGTAAAATACTATTTTTTCACATAATACTAGGGAAGCTTAGTATCTATTCCACAACCAAGTTAAGACAATTAGTCTATCAAACAATTCAGGCCTTCGAAATTTAGTCTTGGTTAGCCACACATAGAAACCAAATCTTTGCAGGGTTACAGTCCATGAAAGTTAATATATTTTGATACAAATTGTTCTGCACAATTATATATAATCTGGATATGGTTTTAACTGGTGAAGAGAACAAAGAAATTCTTACACTACACTAGACAAAAAATTATGTGATACTTAAAACTGCAGTTTCAAGCCCTTGTAAAGTCTTGAAAGTATTCAAGACATATGATTGCAGCTGGTGTACTTCTGGACAAATAATCTGGCATCGTTGTTTCATTACTTATCATTGTTTGGAATGTTAAAGTTCCTATTTGGCTAATGCACTTCCAACCATTGATATCAACTGCCTTTTTTTCTTTTCCCCTCTTCTTTTTTTTTTCCCCCAGTAAAGTCATGGGCAGCTGTGAGTCAGAAAAACTGTATTTTGATATAAAGATTTCTGAATTGGAAACTAATGACTCTGCAACATCTCCTTCCATTCTTTCATCTTTTCTCTTCACTGGAAAACACAGGTTTTCACCTGAGGGATCTGTCTTCCTTGAAATTATTTTGTTACTTCTAATTAAACTAGAGAAAAAAAAAATATTATTTCTTCTTGTACACATGTTCTTCTCAGAGCTAAGAGCAATGCCTGAGAGAATTAATGTTAAAATTTAGTTCAGATTCTGACAAGACAATTTAACTGTTACCTTCACTGAACATCTGCACTCTAAGCATTTAAAAGAGCTAATGATTTCTGAACTTTTCAGTAGCAACAACATTGCTAGACTTATTTGGCAGCAGATAATTAATTTCTGGTCTCTCCCACACAAATAGAAAGAAGTACTCCAAGTCTGACATAAAGAAATGTTAAAAGGTGTAGTCCCCCAAAATTCAACAGTTAAACTTCTTCCCTTCAGTAGTTTCAGCTGAAGGTGTGCTGACATGCTTCACCTGCCAAGACTTGATCTGGGTCCTCAGGGTTCTGTTTAGGTTCTGAAGAAAATGATGAAATCATGGACACCTAAGCAGAGTGGAAGGTACTCCTCTCTAAGGGTTAGTGATTTCAATTAGCAGCTGCAGGACTAACAACAGCCTGAAGGCCTGAATTCATATTTTGGAGAGTTACTCATGAATCAGATTTGGAACACTTTAAGCATATGGGTTTTCAACCAGCAAATAACTATTTTTGCAAAGAATTTAGATATTTAAAAATTGTATTTAAAATAAAATAGTTCAAAAGTAAGTTCACTGAAAAGGTACCAGGATAGAAGCTTTCTCTTCCCAGTAGCAGTTTTGCAGTGTTTCCTAAACTACATTCAGAAAGGAAGGGTGTGGTAGCCTCTCAGTGTTATGCTACTGAAATAAACACTAAGTGAACAGTATAAACAATCTGAACTTAAAACTAAGTTTATAGTTATATAGCTAAGTTTTTACATTACAGGAAGAGTATAGTGCTCAGCAGAAAGAATATCAAACTGTTTTAAATAAAAAAACTCTTTCAGAGAAAATATACTGTACCTCCCCATCTTCCAGCTCAACATCTAGGAAATCAAAGTCCCTAAAGACTCTGAATTGTTGTTCACTGTTTGAATCATCCATGTTCTCCTGCTCCCTCGTTCCGTCTTCTGAAGACACCAAGCTCGTCTGGTGCTCAATCAGATCCAAATCACCACAGGAAGAAAATATCACCTACAATTCAAAGGATTCCTCTTTGTAACAAACTGTTCCCTCTGGTTGTTTCTTCCTAAAAGCTCTAATTGGTTATTCAGAAGACTGTATTTCCAGTACACACCTAATTCCTTCACTGAGTATTTTTAGAACACTCTTCATTATTTATGTTGGACAGGTGCCTTCAGATTAAACTTGTACAAAGGAACAACTTCATACTGCAGGAACACATCCAAGAATATTACAGCTACCACCTAATGGCTGCAGATTGATGTTGCCTGGATGTTTGTATGTATTTATGGGAACAAAATTCAGAGAACTTAGCAAAGAAAATACTGTCGAGGGGATGAGACAATAAAGTTCGTTAAAAAAATCTCCAGTTAAATACAATATTGAAAAATTATGTCAAGGTTAGAAGACACAAACTGTAATTTTTCCTTCCCTAATAAAAATGACTACATCTGCTAATTAGCAGATGCAATGCTCCCCATCTTACAGAAGTGAAGGACCTGTTCACCATAATACACATGACATACAACATATTAAAAAACATACAGAAATTTCCCTTTCTCTGTAAAAACTAATTGATAATTATTTTAAGAGCTTTCTACCCTGAATGATCTATTGCCCATTTCCTGGCACCAGAGAATATTAATTTTTAAAGCATAACATTAGAACTAATATCTAGTGAAAAATCAGACACAACCCTCCCCCCCAAGTTCTATTTCTGTAATTTGATTTTTTACTTCTTAGATTGGTCATACTAGATGACCAACTAAGGTGGCATGGTAAAACCTATATATATAGCATCACAGATCTTTCACAGCAAAACCGTATGTAGCTCTGTAAGCAAACTGCCTTTAAGTGAAAGGGCCATTTACTCACTGGTCTGTATGCTGAGAAATGCAGCATGGGCCAGTACAAGTGACAATGATAGTAATGTGACATGAAATTGCCTATAGGTCAGCAACTCTGGGAAACAAAGTTCTTCACCTTTAAAGCTTAGGACACAATGAAAGACAGAAATGGTCAATACAAGGCTACTTACTGAAGGGTTTTTACTCAGCCCAACTTCCTGACCGCAGAGGGAAAGGACATGCACCAGCTTTTCTTTTGTCCTTTTCTAGGAAACAAGATGTTTCTCAAGTGAGCACTCTTTTAACCACACATTTCACAGTGGCTAGAAACATACACTAACACTTTTTAATTGGGAGGAATTAAATAATTAGTCATTAGGTGTTGAAAGGTTTGCTTTCTGAGCACCTATGCATACAAGGAAACATATAAGTATCTGTTAAATGATTTCAGTGTTCATTATTTTTAAATTAGCCTATTCATTCTATTGGGTGTAATAAGGAAACATTAGACTGCATGCATTACTTTAAAAGGAGATCTCAGAATTTGAAGAGGAAGCACATGTATTTTTTGCAGAATTGAGTCACTACTATGAAGCCTGCTAGGTTAAAAAAAACAAAACAAAACCCAAAACCCAACACATTTCTGCATGTTTTTAACTGTCAGATAACCAAAATCAGTAATGTAGTTAAAGATCACTTTTAGGAAAATTCTTCCAAGGAATTCTTTTTACATGATTTCCCAAGAGAAAAAACAACACTTAGAAAGTTGCACATGCTGCCTATCTTCTCTCTTCCCTAATATGTGAACTCACCTGTCTTTCTTAGCTAAATCTGACCTAGAGGTCTTAGAGACGCATTTCCTGCAGGCTGAAAGAAAAATAGTGGTAGAGTAGAAGACAGACATAAGCCACACCATTTCTGAGTCCAAGGAAGCCATTCAGCACCCAGTCAGATGCTGCACTGGCAGTGCCCCAGACAGCCAGGAGCACTGCACAGGACACAGAGTGCACAAGCATTTAGTAACTCCAGTGTGTGTTACCACAGCTGCCTCAAGTGCAACTTGTTAATGAACTGTGGGCTACTTAAAAGTTGTTTACCTGAGAGTACTGAGGTCTCTTCCAGCTTACAGGAACAAGGACATTTGAGTTAGATCCTGATGAGGTTGAAGAAGTGCTTCGGGTGACAGCCATTGCCCTGGGTTTACCATCTCGTCCAGAAGAACTTTGCAGCTCATCATATCTCCTCCCAATAATTGGAGTCTTAAATAGAGAGTAATTATTCACTAGTACTATGCTCTAGGATGACCTTATAATGAGCCATATTGCTTCAGTTGCAGGACAAGATTACTCTGAAGATCACATACAAGGGTAAAACAAGGAGTGCATGAAATTTCATGTTACTTGGTATATATGTTACTTTTTCACTGTGAACATCTGAGAAACTATTGCCTTATTTCTTAGAATCATAGAATGGTAAGGTTGGAAGGGACCTCAAGGATCATCTAGTTCCAACCCCCTGCCATAGGCAGGGACACCCCCCACTAGTACAGGTTACTCAAGGCCTCATCCAATCTGGCCTTGAACACATCCAGGGAGGGAGCAGCCACAACGTCCCTGGGCAACCTGTTCCAGTGCCTCGCCACCCTTACTGTAAAGAACTTCCTCCTAACATCCAGTCTAAATCTCCCCTCTGCCAGTTTAAGCCCATTGCCCCTTGTCCTGTCATTGCAGGACCTTGTAAATAATCCTTCCCCAGCCTTCCTGTAGGCCCCCTTCAGATACTGGAAGGCTACTATCAGGTCCCCTCGAAGCCTTCTCTTCTCCAGGCTGAAGAGCCCCAACTCTCTCAGCCTGTCCTCATAGGAGAGCTGCTCCAGCCCTCTGATCATCTTTGTGGCCCTCCTCTGGACCCGCTCCAACACTTCCATGTCCTTAGTAGCTAGTGTTTATGTTCATGAACAGTTAATACTCAAAGCAGCTGTCAAGCCAGTTTCTAACATAGGTATTGGCACAAAAATCCCAGAAAGTTTATGAAATTTATTTCAAATCCACATTTCTTGTTCTTTAAAGGGTCTTCCCTAGGACTGCTGAAAAGTCTTGTTCCAACAAACATTAAAATGCTTTCTTGGATTGACAATAGGATGCTCAGCATTTTCTAGAAGTACACCTACATGAAACACCAAGAAGAAACTTTCTGTAAAATGAGAACAAAAAGTCTTTTTATGTTCCTATTTTCTTTTACCCTCCAAGTCTCACTGTTATCTATATGAAATAGCCTATAATGCTGGCAACAGTTCTGTAGGTTCATAACTACAAATAGAGTTGCCCTTTAAAGTCAATAGAACCATTCAGTTCTATGAAGTTAAAAAGCATACAAGGTCTTCAGGATAAAAGACTACTGTAAAACAGTTCAGTCAGAAGTCAGGCAGTACTCTCTGAAGGACATACTTCTGTGTTTAACAGCATGTCTACATTTAGCCTGTATCTGTGGCTAAACTACAGCAGTTACTCCGTCACCTGATGACCCCTCCTCAGCAGAGAAGGGAGATCAGGAAAAGGACAGAATGTCCACAGGTTGAAATGAAAACAGATTTAATTAAATAGCCAAATTAATATAAATATCAATACAAGGTACATAAAATTATACTAGATCCAGCAAAAGAGTAGCAGTTGCACTAAACAGGAAGGCAGTCCTTGAGAGCAGGAAAGAGAAGAGAAGCAGAGCAAGGAGGAGCCTGAGCAACATGCTCCCCTTTCCTCAGCAAACTTCCTTCTACTGAGTGTGATGCTCATGGTCTTAAGTCAGCTGTCCAGGCTGACTCAGAAATTCTTATGGCCTGGAGCCCATGGCCAGCCTGGGATTCTGTCCCAGCAAACCTAGGATACAACTACAGAGAACACCGGCATCCAAGTACGAAATGCTTGGAGAGCAATTTCATACATATAGTATGCTTCTACATTGAAGCTGGCATAGCCAGATAATTTTTAATGCAACTAATATATTTTTCACCAAAAAAATGTGGTAAAAATCCTGTACACACCTCTAGCACGGGCCACTAAATACACCATTGTGAACTGAAAAGACTTCCAGTTTGGCAGTTTTCCTTTCTTAATTTTTCAGCTTTCTTATGGAGCTGCAACTCATTTTAGGATCATCAAATAACTGAACTAAGGTGTTAAGTAACAGAATGACAAATAGTACCTCAGAAATATCAAAATGAAACTCTAAAGTCTTCCCTGGTAGCTCCTTGGAGGCACTGTTCCACACACGATGTATTTCCATTTTTGAAAGGTCGTTGTTTTGATAGGATGGTAAAACTAAACTGGCAGAGCGAGAAACTACCAACTTCAGGATATTCAAGGCTTCCCTCCAGTGAATGCTCTAGAAATAGGTATATTTAATCAGCAAAAAAAGGAAAATTCACATGCATTGAAGACTATTTACATTTTACAGTAATTTTTTTTGCCTCATAATAAAAACCTGTAATTTGACTCTTACTGCTCTTTCTCACTCATGGCCAGGGGCAAAGGATGTACATGAGAAACAATTTCAAGGGCAGAGATCAAAGCTTGTCTAAGGTGTCATTGTTAGGGAACTGGCCTGTAACCTGAGAGACTTGAGTGCAAGGCCAGCTTGGCAAGAGATTTAAAATCTCTCAAGATTAATACTTTAATATGAATAAATACAAGGGTCACTGCAGAATCCCCATTTAGCTGAAAAGCTGACTCAAAAGAGGCTATTTACAGATATGAATTCCTAGTAGAAACACTTATTTTTCTTGTGACAAGAATTAGTTGCAGAAATCTCTGAAATGCTCATGCCACATCTCCTTCATGCTGATAATTAAGAAGAGTAGCCAGTCTCCCTTGCCCTTCTGGCCATGCTTCTCTTGATGAAGCATCAGAGTATTTAAACTAGATACTACACTTGGCACTTACTACCCTCCTTGATAATCCAGTCTTAAATTTTTATGACGAACATCAACTTGTGACAGTAAATATTACTAAGTTCCTATGGCAATATAAAGAAGATGTGGTATTTACCTGTACATATTTTTCAATTGTTTTTAGCACTTCCATGTTAAACTGTTTCACAGGAATAGCTGACAGGTCCATGTAACTAAGAAGACTGTAGATCATTTGTAAGAGGGACTGTTGCATGCTAGGAAGGCCCTTTTCTAGTAGCTGAAAGAAAACCAACCAAAAAAAAACAAATATGAAAACAAATAAACGTTGAGATACATATTGGGATGGAAAAGGCTACTCGTTTCATGAATACCATTTGCACTATGAATGTTTCTTCACTCACTGATTTTGCAATGCCATTTTACAATCATTTTACAAGTGACGGTCACAGAATCAGAGAATTAACCATGTTGAAAAAGACTTTGAACATCATTGAGTCCAATCTATCACCTGATACCTTCTAACTAACTAAACCATGGCACTAAACGCCTCATTCAGGTTCCTTTTAAACACCTCTGGGGATGGTGACTACACCACCTCCCTGGGTAGCCCATGCCAATGGCCAATCACTCTTTCTGTGAAGAACTTCCTCCTTAAGTCCAACTGTGATTTCTTGTTCTGTCACTGGGTGCCTGGGAGAAGAGACCAACCCCTGCCAGGCTACAACCTCCTTTCAGGTAGTTGTAGACAGCAGTGAGATCTCCCCTGAGCCTCCTCTTCTCCAGGCTGAACAACCCCAGCTCCCTTAGCTACTCCTCGTAGAGCTGTGCTCCAGCCCCCTCACCAGCCTTGGTGCCCTTCTCTGGACACATTCAAGCACCTTGACATCTTTCTTAAACTGAGGGGCCCAGAACTGGACACAGTACTCAAGGCGTGGCCTAACCAGTGCTGAGTACAGGGGAAGAATGACTTCCCTGGTCCTGCTGGCCACACTGGTCCTGCTGGCCACACTGTTCCTGGTACAGACCAGGATGTCATTTGCCTTCTTGGCCAACTGGGCACACTGCTGGCTCATGTTCAGTCAGCTGTCAATCAGTACCTCGAGGTCTCTCTTTGCCTGGCTGCTCTCCAGCCACTCTCTCCCCAGCCTGTAGTGCTGCATGAGGTTGTTGTGGCCAAAGTGCGGTACTCAGCACTTGGCCTGGTTAAAACTCATGACATTGGACTGTGCCCATCTATCCAGCCTGTCAAGTCCCTCTGCAGAAACCTCCTACCCTCTAACAGATCAACACATGCTCCCAGCTTGGTGTTGTCTGCAAACTTACTGCTGGTGGACTCAATCCCCTCATCCAGATCATTGATAAAGATATCAAACAGGACTGGGCCCAGCACTGATCCCTTGAGGCACACCACTAGGGACTGGCTGCCAACTGGATGTGGCTCCATTCACCATCACTCTCTGGGCCTGGCCATTCAGCCAGTTCTTAACCCAGAACAGAGTGCCCCTGTCCAACTCACGGACTGCCAGCTTGGTCAGGAGTTTGCTATGGCAGATGGTGTCAAAGGCCTTGCTGAAGTCCAGGTAGACAGAGATGTAAGTGTGGAAACAAAAAAGTTGGAAGTTGGAAGCCAAACACTATCCTGTTTTGATAATGAAACATATATTTCATGTATGTTTGCCGTAACTTATCCAGAGAACACATTCAGCAGTTGAGCAAACTGGTAGGTAAAAGTTGCACTGGAACTGGGGAAGCACATCCAGTAAAAACAAGGAAGTCTCTTTTTATGTCTACGTTTGCTGAAAGTCAGTGGGAAAAAAGAAAACATGCTGAAGAAATAAAACTACTACTATTCAGACATCAATATATATTTAACCAAATATGCTTCACTGCCAGTGCTCACTCCGTGTAACTGCCAAGGAAACATTTTCTGTTGAGGAGGAGATGGAAGCCCTAGACTCTCATACCATAAAGGTTAATACAAAGAAGGGTTTGATTTAAATCTGGAAGTTTGTAACACCCAAGTATAATTCTGGAATAACACAATGAACCTTGGTAATGAATGTGTACTCATATATCTATTCAGATGTGTGAAATACCTCAGTTGAAAATTTCCTGGCAGGTAGGACATTCTTTCCTTCATGACAGACACTGTCCCGCCCCACACATTTCAGAGGTAATCAAATGTTATCGCCAGAGGTTACCAGAAGCTCAAGACTAAACTCTGTCCTTCCACTCTGGCTGACAAAAATGTTCCTCTAGCATTGGTTACTAGAAATATTAACAGAAAAGAATTGGTTACAAAAACTCTGTGCTGCCTCATGACTTCCGTCATAGGAAAACACCAACTGTTATCCAAGTGGACCCCCATAATTTATTAGATGCCCCTTGCCAGCCTGCATGATAAGACTTCTCTTTTTATTAAATAGGAACACTTCATGCTAGCCAAAATGGAAAGATCATGTAGGGGTACACACCTCACCCTGCTAAATACCTTCTGATTTATTTAATCAGTGAAAGGGAGCAGAAATTAGTGATTCTTAGAATCACAAAATAGGAAGATTCCCTTAAGGGCATAAACACAGAACTCTTTATGGTTTATCTATTCCTTTACAAAAAAAAAGTAAGTTTTTTTAAATTAAAGGTACTACATGGCAACCTGTAGCTAACAGCCTGTGGATACCTTTACTGAAAGATAAAAAATGCTTAGTAATTCTTCTTCAAAAGAGGGTAACAAACTTTTGTTGCCTTTAACTAGGATCTTGCACTGGAAGGTTTGATTCCTTCCTTGTAAATCGTTTATATGATCCAGCACATCAACTGGAATTCCATTTCAGTGTAGGAATAAAGAATGAGAAGGAACTATACGTATGTGAGAAAAATTTTTTTGTCCTCTGACAGAGGCTACTGAATCAGATAATCACTTCTGTGAGGAGAAATGGAATTCCTGGGAAATAACAGGAATTTTGTCTCTATTGCTGGCTGGAAAGCTGTTCTATGAACTTTATCTCTGAAAGTGTCCTATTTTAATTCCAGTTTGTATAAATTTGTTGTCAACAGAATCCTTTGATTCTTGGACCTCAAACTGTCAACACTTGTGGGCCATGCCAGTTCTCACTTGTTCAAATGAGTGTGTGTGGTTGTTAATAATCCAAATACGCATTTAAAGACTTCACAAATTTGTAACAAGAAAGAGTTTTACAGCTCAAAAAAAAAAAGGAGTAACAACTTTAAAATGCCCTTATTACAGTAAGAATTCTTTTGCTGCCAGTAGTAACAAAAACAGCAGCAAGATGGAGTTGTGGTAACATACCATTTGGGTCAGTGAACATCAGAACAGAGTTTCTGCAGTATTGGTAGGAAGAAATAACTTTCCTTAGTATTTAAAAAAAATTATTTTCATTTTTAATTCTGGTCCATACAAACTGGTTTGAAGAATCATGGATTCCACTCACATTAATGTGTGTGGTAACTATCCAGGTCTTATCTGTGTTTAGGGATCTACAATCTGCTAGCAACATTTGTGCCTTTTCTGAAGCAGAAACTTCTTTAGAACTAGATAGAGAGCACAGCCTGCCCCTTCTGAGGCTGACTGGGCTGGTTGTTGGTAGATGCAGCTGCCGGGGTGCTGCTGCAGGAGACAGCTCCCTTTACCCCTCCAAATCTACCAGAAGGTGAGAAAAGATACTCAGCCCTTAAGCTGTGTTGGCCAGTCAAATATTTCCTGTGTCCTCTAGGGAAATAAAGAAGGCACTTCACATGCCATGGCTGGTAGACAAGCTGTTGGTGGATTGATGCCTGATCTAGGGCATGCTTCCCCTTGCAATACAGATGCTTTAATCTCTAGTGATTCCTTAGTTCTGAACAGGTTACAAAAGCTCATGCTTCCATCACAAGCAATCTTAACAGGAAGGAGGAAGAAACATCTATCATGAGCACATTACTAAGTAGCATGTGGGTTTTTTGGTCTCTTCTTCTGTATTGGTAACATTAGTTAACATTAGTAACTTTAACTGTAAGCATGAGACTGGACTTAATCAATCATGAATTTAACAAGTGATTCACATCGGTTCAGATATGCTCCCAGAACCACAGAATGATTGTGCTTGCATAGTATGTGCTTGACTTTTAAAAATTAATATGCAAAAATCAAACATAAAAATCAAAGCAAGCCTTCAGTAAAGTTCCTTTATACTGATTTTAGTAGTGGAATTTCAAGTTCTCCTGCAGTATTAAATACTAACTTTTTACTCACCTACAGACTGAGATCCCAAGTATTTTTCTAGAAGAAACAACAATTTTTCATGGATAGAATTGTAACACATAAAACTAAGAAGAAGCACTGTTTGTCACTATAAGGTTTGGACAAGAACACAGATGAAATATCTTATTTTATAGTGGGACCATACTGCTAGGTGCCAAGCAATTGCTTGCCATCAAATAGGTTAAATGCAAAGTTTTGTCTGAATGGCAATATTTGAAGGTTTTACCTCATAGTCTTAACAAGTGGTAGGAAATTTCTTTCTGAAGGTGCTTGGAGGAGTCACTGTTGCAACACAGATTTCTTTTGTTATTCTTCAGCAAAGCATGTTTCACAATTTCCCTCAGGCCCCAGCACTGGAACTGAGCCAGGACTGCTGAAGCCTAAGGTTCTGTAATCACTGGCTGTAACATTCAGGTGCAGATTGCCCAGTGGGTTTTTTAAGCCATTTGGCTTAATCTATTGACAATATATCCCACAATTGGTTTACAGGAGACAGGAACACAGTATTTATCCTGGTCTAAGGATTGAGCAAAAAGAAAAGGGGAAATGTATTCTCAATGTTGGAAAAACCTTTTTCATGTCTCTTGTCTCTTGCCTCTCCGCCATACTGGCAGCTACCCTGTGCCTATACAAATATTTCCCAGACATGACTAAACAGAGCTGCAGTCAACGTAAATACAGAGAAAGGAAGTTGTACTTACTACTCTGTCATCCTCTGCTGATGCTATGTGAGGAATGTGCCTTAATTACAGTAAAAATCCTACCGGGTTTGCTGTTAACATAATAGCATGATGCCAGTATCTACAGCAAGGGGGAAGCAAAGAAAGAGTCTCCAGATGAACGACTAAATGTTTTGAGAGAGACAAGACCACATGCAATGGCTTTTGTGGAGGTACTGCAGCACTAGTAACTGTATGTAAAGCACTGAAGGCAAAACAGAGGGGCCTCCACTAAGGCTGGGAAAGCAAAGGAGAAAGAGTTTAAACTCAATTTTAACCTCATTTGTTAGGAATACAAGTTTCTGCTGTGAAGGAGACACTTGACTCTGGATGTTTCAGAGTTGTGTTTGAGGAGTTTTTCAGGGTGTCTGAGTTTGAAAACATGTTGAAAAAACTCAAAAGTCCTGTTTCAGTCTCCTGCAGTACAGCCATAGCTTTCACCACCAGATAAGATCTCATATGATTGTTTACTTAGAGCCTCAATTTCAAAACAAGGTGAGAAATTGCATCTTGAGGTAGCAGGGATGACTTTGCTCTGAAATCATAGAATCATAGAATCATAGAATGGTAAGGTTGGAAGGGACCTCAAGGATCATCTAGTTCCAACCCCCTGCCATAGGCAGGGACACCTCCCACTAGTACAGGTTACTCAAGGCCTCATCCAATCTGGCCTTGAACACATCCAGGGAGGGAGCAGCCACAACCTCCCTGGGCAA
>VWZE01003466.1:80374-171522 GCA_013396675.1 Eubucco bourcierii
ACCCTCTGCAACTTGGACATTGTGGTTGGAGCCCTTGCTGTTAAAGACTGAGGCAAAGAAGTCATTGAGCATCTCAGCCTTGTCCATGTCCTTTGTTAGCAGCTCTCCATTTTCCTTCTGTAAGGGTCCCACATTGTCCCTAGTTCTCCTCTTCTCACTAATATACCTGTAGAAGTTCTTCTTGTTCCCTTTAATGTCTCGAGTGAGTGAGTGTGTGAGCACAGCCTGGCCACTCAGGTTCCTGAAAACTGGTGGATTACCAGTATCAGAGATGACTGCAGAGTTTTTGTAAATCCTTTGGCAGAGAGAAGAACATATTTGTTCCACTAAACAAAGCTGCTCTAAAGATGCTGGCAAATTTGTTGTGAATACAGAACTGTCTTCTCCCTGGGTAAGAGAAGAGACTGAAACTTCCTTCCTTCCTTGCTCTCATTAGAGCAAGAAAGTGAAGGGGTAAATCTGAGTACTGTACAAGAAAATAGTGTCCTGATACTGATCTGACACAGGAGGCTGAAGATCAAGTGACCTTAAGCTGAAGATCAAGTGGCCTTAAGCCAAAGAGTAGAACTGAGCCTTGGATCCCCAGTAATATCAGCTTTGCTCTACATGTGAGAAACATTAGGAGTTTGCAATGAACACAAGGGAAGCCTGGGCAGCAAGATGAACCTATTCGGTGTCAGAAGAATACACACAAATTAGTATTAAGAACCAGCTCCTTATGCAACAGATTATATATTTTGTATGCTGCTGAACTTCTTCTGAAATTAGTCCCTCTCTTATTCTCCTCAGTAGGGTCTAAATAAATGTTGTCCAGCTGCTCTCTTTCATGGTGGAAAATCTGACCAACTGATGAGTAAAGCTTCTTTATCAGCCCTGTAGGCCTTTGCTGGCCTTTGTCTGAGTATTCAGTATCAATTTTATACAGTAATTCCTTTTTCTGCTGCTGACTTCTGCTTTTTTATTCTTCATTATAAATAACAGCTACAGAGAGCTCTCAATAATATGCAGGCAGACTTCAGGTCTTTGAATTGCTAGGCAACAGAAGAGTTAAAAGAGTAAAAAGCTTCTGAAAACTTACCTCAGCCAAATATGTGACCATATTCAAAGTAATATCAGCAAACGCTTCATGAAGGTAGCGGCAAACCACGTTCACCCAGGTAGCACAGTCCCTCGTATAGCTGTGTGTTTTATAAAGGGTCATGACATGTGCAAGATTTGATAACTTTGGGTTCTTCTCCTCCAAACAAACCTAAATAAATATAAATGTCAAGATACCTTAAGAACAAGGCAACTGCATTTACAGGGTTTGATGATGTATTAAACACTAAATAACTTTGATACCTGAGCGATCCTTTCGGCTATATCTTTACAAAACTGGTTGGGGCCATCAAAATGTTGAATTAAATGGGGCAGGAGACACAAAACATTCAGTGGAAATCCTAGAACAGGAAAATACAGAGCAACATTTGTATTTTGACAGCAACAGTCACGGGGATCTTTAAGTCAGTGTTTGGTGGGAGGTCAGAGTTTTAGTATTAGCTGTGAACTCACACAGACACTGAAAAGTTGTTCACGCCAAAGGCCATGCTGCACTACCCACAAAGGGGCTTTAATCTGAAAATCCACTGTATCATTCAGGCAACAGCACTATAATAAAGCTTGAACCTATTTCTGCAAACACTATTGCACAAAAAGGTATTTACAGGGTAAAATACGCCACAAAAGCATATATTTTATTCCTGTTAGAAAGTACATTTTTCTTTTCCACTTAAGTGGCTTACTGACAGCTGTGACTGGTGGCATTTTCATTACTGCTGCTAAAACACAGAAAGAAATTCAGTGAGTATTGATGAATGAGCAGTAGTCTCATTCAGGCTGCAAGGCACAGCTTCCATTGTTTTATACAGTTCAGGTTAATAACAATAATAATGAATCAAAATTCTGATACAGCCGGTCAGATGAGAATACTCAAATGGGTGTTTCTGAAGCAAGGAGATGGCTTTTGCACCAGATGCCAGATGCTGTTGTTTGCATAAAGGCTTTGTCTTGAGTTGGGATTCTTCATCTCTGCACCAACTCAGCTCAAAGTAACTTAGGAACTACTGGGAGCAGCTGTTATGGAGAGTTATAACAAAAGCCGCAACATTTCATGTGCGAGCTCAGAAGTCGGATGATTGTGTCTGGACACAACCTGGCTTTTGAAAAGAAAGAATCTGATCCACAAAAATAACTTTCTAACCATGTATGCCCTCTTGTTCTACACAATGAAATGAGTTGCCTAAGTTAGGAGCATGATTTCCCTAGGCTTCCTCTATACTCAAGGAAAAATTAAAAAAATCTCCAGATGATACCATCACAGCCCATGTATGAACTGCATGACTGAAGTGTGGAACACAGACACCACACAGGGGCCTAGAGATGGGCAGGCTGTGCATGGATGACATTCATCCACTTACTCTGTGTCCAAGCTTATCATGACTTAATTGTGAAGCCTGCACAGTTGTCTTAGTGTCTGTGTGAGTGAAACAGAAGAGTAAAAATCTGGAACAATATAGAAACTCCCTTCAAGAAATATAATTAAGAAGTGGTCACAATCTCAGCTAAGTAACTGGGAATTTAAAAATGTTACCTTATTTCTTTATAGAATCATAGAATGGTAAGGTTGGAAGGGACCTCAAGGATCATCTAGTTCCAACCCCCTGCCATAGACAGGGACACTTTGCACTAATACAGGTTACTCAAGGCCTCGTCCAACCTGGCCTTGAACAATTCCCGGGACGGAGCTTCCACAACCTCCCCGGGCAACCTGTTGCAGTGTTTCACCACCCTCACTGCAAAGAACTTCCTCCTAACATCTAGTCTAAGTCTCCCCTCTGCCAGTTTAAAACCATTGCCCTTTGTCCTGTTGTTGAAAGACCTTGTAAATAATCCCTCCCCAGACTTCCTGTAGGCCCCCTTCAGATACTGGAAGCTACTATCAGGTCCCCTTGAAGCCTTCTCTTCTCCAGGCTGAAAAGCCCAAACTCTCTCAGCCTGTCCTCATAGGAGAGCTGCTGCAGCCCCCTGATCATCTTCTTGGCCCTCCTGTGGACCCGCTCCAACACTTCCATGTCCTCATAACCCAGTCTTCCCTTCTTACTCACAACTGTTGTTACTGTAGTTTGTCTAGAAAGTGTACAAGATTATTTGTATTTCTAGGGACAATTTCATGAAGCACTAATTTAAAACTAAGTAATTTGAAAATTCTGCAAATAATTCATTGGAAAAATTGGCCAAAACAGGTTTCAGAAAAATCTAACAGTATCTCCTTACATGTTTACTTTGTCAGCACTAAGAAAATTTATATGTTGCTAAATGTCCAAAATGTTATGTGCAGTAATACATGACCACTATGCTCCAATTACTGTGCAAAAGATTTCACTTTTCAGAAACACATTAGATTGCTATGAAATTTCCAAAAAGCTCACTCACCTCAAAGCAAAAGTACATTATGTTTTATTAGAAAAGAAAGAAAAAGTGCCTGGTTTGGTTTCGTTCAGGTAGCCTAATGAGGTCTGTCATCAAATGTCAAAGCGATGGAAACTGAAAGTGAGGCAAGGTTAATGGTTTTACCTATTGCTTGAGAGGAATCCACCATGGATATTCGAGACACCGGTGTCAGCAAACTAAAGAGCTGTAGTGTGAGATCAGTGGTAGTAAGTGAAGTGAATCCTTTCAAGAGTAGCTGCTGAAGTCCTGAGAAGTCTGCCCACTTCAGTTGCCCTTGCAACTTCTCTAACTTCTCCCGGTTTTCGGCTTTATCCAGTGGCAAATGAGCCAGAAGTTTATTCAGTAACCGCAATGCCATTAGATACTCAAACTCAAAATCTGATTCCATCAAAGCCACAGCAACCCAGAAGATGGTGGCCAATAGGTTGGTTGGATTGTTAATATGGGATGGGTCAGTGAGACTGTCTTTTAGAGAAGATGAACTTCTTGTTTTAGAGGACAGGCCTTGTTGGGTGCATGCCTGAATTCTGTCTAATGTGGCACTGCGTGGTGGGTCTGAGGACTTGTCCACATCTCCAAATTTTTTGGGTACAGAGAAGCTCCTCTGATGCCTGCTTCGTTCAGCAGTGGCTGTGTTACCACTTGCAGGATTCACATTCAGCTGTCCTGTGCTCTTCCGGTTTGCAGTCAGTTTGGCGTTTGATGATAAATCTGGTGAAGAGGAACTGAAACCAAAACATGTAACATACATTGCAATGTCTTGAATGCACGGTTTGAAAATTGTACATACTGGACACAAGTCAAATATTTATCAAACTGTAAGTATGTACTTACATAGGAACAGTAAAATACTACACTGTCAATTTCAGCCTGGTTTGATTGCCTTTTTTTTTTTTTTTTCCCCCCCCCAGAAGTGCCCCCAAACATGCCTGAAGTGAAATTTCATGTGGCACTGCACCAAACCAGAGCAGGGTAATCTATGGTCTAGATGAGTAAGAATGACATGGGTGTAAGAGATGCAGAGGTGCAAAGTAACATCTGGCAAATTCCATTGGTTATGTATATGTAGAACAAAACTCTTCCTAGTGTTATTGAGGAGAATAAACCATGATCATTTACTTCTTGCAGAGTACATAATCTGAAAATGACAGGTTGCAAGAAACCAGTTTCTTCCCAGATGTACTTTCAAGTATGTGGTACAAAGATGAAAAAATATTATTTTTAAAGCATGTTGAAGTTACAGCCAAGCAATGTTGTCCCAAATATGTTTTTTTTACCTCATATGCAAAAACCAATTGACACAGAGTAGAGCAAAGAGACCAATTCTCCATTTGTCTGCAGGGCAGAAAGCTAAGCGTAAAAGCTGCTCTGATTTCAAGGGTGGTGGTGGAAGCTGCCAGTTGAGCAACATCCACTGGGTGACCTTTATTAGGAAAGGGGATTGCATCCCTAGGCGTTTCACCTGGTTCTCTTGTTAGGGAGATGTCACTGTTGGTCACCCAGACATTGACTACTTAAGGATTTAGAGATCCACAGAATGGGTTGGATTGGAAGGCACCTTCAAGATCATCCAGTTCCAACCCCCTGCCATGGGCAGGGACACCTCCCACTAGACCAGGTTGCATTCTTTTATCCAATTTCTCTGCAAAAAAGCACGCTAGCTTTCAGTAGCAGCATGGCAGAATTTACAACGTGCTGGGAAGTTCCATTAGTCGCATCAATGTTATTTCAACTATTGCAAAATCTGGCTGAGATGTGCCCTTGGTCTAGTTCTCTGAAAATTACAAATGAGCTCAGTCTTATCAGAATTATATTATGGTGTGAGACTACAGAATTGCAGAATTCGTATCATGAGACATTTTAAAAAAGGCTAGAGGTATGAGAACAGGCTCTTACCGTGATAACACCGTCAAAAGATCACTGTTCTTCAAACAGTCAGACAGATTATCCACAGCAGCTTCCAGTGTAAGTAGTGCCTCCATTACATAGCCCTATCAATGCAGGAGGTTAACCATTTCAACACAGACACTCACAACAGTGAACATTTAAAAATCTTCAGTTCATAAAAGGAATAGACACCTACCGAAAACCTGTAATTTCTCGTGGAGAAAGAACAACATTCACATTGACGTCACTGCCCTGAACACTAAAATGTCACTACAAATGTGTTTTATTTTCTGCTTCTGAATGATCTATGATGGCATGCAAGAAGGGCACATATCTCATCAGAGGATCAGTAATGGCATACAGTGATGTGCAGGTCGCTGATACAAATTCTGCACAAGCAGTTGTGACAGATTACTGTCATCTTGTGGCAGTTTCATTACCTGAGTAAAATATAGAGATGATGTCAATCTATTTCTTATTAGGAGCTAGTAGGTCTCTCTCTTTTTTTTTTTTTTTAAGTCCTGAATCTCACAGTAAGTAGTCTCAGTTTGTAGAATTTCAGTCTGTTTAGCTAAACATCATAGTTCATTAAGACAGGAATGAAGTAAATTAGGTCAGTTTTACATTGTTATAGATGGTGTAGATTTCTGCAGAGATACTGACACCTGAGAAATAAGATGATGTCTATTTCATGTTGTAAGAATTCATCAGGAGATAGGATGATTGGTTCCTTAAGCACAAATTAATGTTATGAAAAGGGAAAAAATGGCCATCATAAAGATTTCATTTGAAGTGACATTTACGAGATGTTTTCTAGTTGTTCTCTTCAGGGCCATATATAAGACTGTAACAGCTTGATAAAGGTACCTATGGATTCATCAAACCCAGAGGTAACCTCTTCTAAGGCCACATTCTACTTTGCATCACTTAACTCCAGAATATCTTGTTAAAATGGTTATTTTAAATGAAGTATACATTAAATTACAAGGACTAAGAAGCACTATGTACACATGCATACCTGAATCTCATCTCCATGCTCTCCAATAACTTCCACCAATCTTGACAAGAGGTCAGATAAAGCATGTGCAGAAAGGGGCTGCTTTAGAGCCCTGAATATCTGGAAAGAGCGACCTGCATAATGTCTTGAAGAACTTGAAAGGGCTGTTTGTAAAGCAACTTCACTCAGATGCTGCTCCAAATGAAAACCTGAGTATAAGCATAGGATGTCAATTATTCTTTTTATTACAGACTTTATTGTAGGTCATGAACAGGCTGACCCAAGTCTGTGGGGGGAGTATCACAGGATCATAGGATGTTAGAGATTGGAAGAGACCCAAAGAGATCATTGAGTCAATCTCCCTGCCAGAGCAGGACAATACAATCTATCTTAGGAATGCATCCAGATGGGCCTTGAAAGTCTCCAGAGAAGGAGACTCCACAACCTCTTCGGGAAGCATGTCTCAAATGCTCTGTGACCCTTACAGTAAAGAAGTTCTCCCTTGTGTTGAGGCTGAACCTCCTGTGGTGCAGCTTACATCCATTGCTCCTTGTCCTATGACAGGAAGTGAGAAGAGCCTGTCCCTGCTCTCCTAACACCCAGCCCTCTGATATATATAAACATTTATTAAATCCTCTATCAGTCTTCTCTTCTTCAGACTGCTGTAGTGTATGCTCCAAACCCTGTGAGAAATGGAGATGCATAAATGTCTGTGTTTGGGATAATCTCCCACTATTTACCTTTGTTTCACACAGAATGTAAGAAATTAAACTGCAAAACCAAATTCTAAGTCTACAAATGTTTGTCAGCAAACCCCTGAAATTCTTCATCTGATTTTTTTTTACAATTCCTGAACAAAGTTTCAAGCTGCTATTCTTGCTGGCAGCAACAAAGTAACTTCTGAACACTCTAAAACCTAAAGCCAAGTTGAACTAGGATTCTTCCTGCCAGCTTTGTAAGGCTTTGGATAAGATCTTAAATATAAATACTGATGTTGCATTCATTTTGCTTTGATCTTGGAAGATACTTAATTAGGGACTATGTTGGTTTTCAAAATACAATCAGTACATTTCCTAAGCTCTAAAACCAAAATAAACTATAACTAAACTTGTATTGTCAGAAGAAATCTAACAAAGTATGTTTACTTAGTAACTGTGCTGTATTTTACCAGCAGAACATAGTGGAGCTTTCATCTGGTAGAATCAATCAAAAAGCTTTCTACCAACAGTTCTGAAGAAACGTTTGGTTTAACATGCAGTAACAGTCCAATCTAACATGATTTTTTAAAAGCAAGTCTTTCACATGTCACACATGCTTGTTAAGACACACAATACACTCTGCTTCTATGTAAATACTTCTGCTAAGTCAAGGGATAAACATTGAGTGTGACCTTGAGGAAATATTCTTCTGGTTATTAAAGGAAAAAGAAAATACTACCTGACTTAGAATCTTTAAATACAGATACAACATGGCGCAGAAAATTAGTAAGCTGTTCA
Source organism: Eubucco bourcierii (assembly GCA_013396675.1). Lineage (NCBI taxonomy): Eukaryota > Metazoa > Chordata > Aves > Piciformes > Ramphastidae > Eubucco > Eubucco bourcierii. The sequence goes on from VWZE01003466.1 coordinate 88,244, forward strand.
GCACTCTTGGTGTTTTGATTTTTGGGTGTGATATCTTCATGGCACCATAGTGGACCAAATGCCCTTAAACAAATACATAACAAAGTGCAAAATTTCAGTTATTTGAAATAAATAGAACCTGTTAAAATACAAACACTGTAAAGGCAGCTAGGTATTTCAGGCCCAAGGCTTGGAAAACATAGAATTGTCATAGAACTGATGCATAATTTTATGAGTGAATTATTAATAAATAAAGATTCCTATTGTTGAGGCCTGGATGATTTTAGAAAAAAACTGACCAGTATGTGTGATGGGAAAGCTGGTTGTCTTGGCACAGTTAGTTAGTTCTTTGTTCTAAATTTACCCTGCTCCTCTGCAAATGTAACACAAGGCCAGCATACCAGTCTACTATGTTTTTAACCTCACTCTTACTGCTTCAAAGACACGGAGATGCGCTCAGCTTAGCTGGCTCTTTTCCTTGGTTCCCACTGACTCCCCTCCTAGGTTCCCACGAAGAAAGATACATCTTTGAGAAAGTTTGCTTAGACAACAGAATGTTTGCGTAAATAACATGAACACTAAATCAGCCAATCAGCATAACTAACCATATGTAATAGTGACATACACTCGAGAGCTATAAAAGAGCTGTATCTGAACCAATAAACGGATTTGCCTTAGCATCATACTGATGTTTCCTGCACGAGGAGCTGAAGTAAAAGAATCATAGAATGGTAAGGTTGGAAGGGACCTCAAGGATCATCTAGTTCCAACCTCCTGCCATAGGCAGGGACACCTCCCACTAGTACAGTTCACTCAAGGCCTCATCCAACCTGGCCTTGTACACCTCCAGGCAGGGAGCATCCACAACCTCCCTGGGCAACCTGTGCCAGTGCCTCACCACCCTCACTGCAAAGAACTTCCTCCTAACATCCAGTCTAAATCTTCCCTCTGCCACTTTAAACCCATTGCCCCTTGTCTTGTCATTGCAAGACCTTGTATATAGTCCCTCCCCAGCATTGCTTTAGGCCCCCTTCAGGTACTGGAAGGCTAAAAGAACCTGGCATCCTATAAAACCTTTCTTTAAAAATACGTTATACCATTTGTAGAACAGCACAAACAAATCCCTATTCTTTAATTTAACACAGTGTGACTAGTGGTTGTAGTCAGTAGTCATTAGTTTCACCAGGGCCTTTCACTATGCCCCTCACACTTCCTATCTAATTTCTAATAACAGATCTGTTCTCTTCTCTTAGCTCATTGTTGAAAATAATGCTATCAATCAATTAAATGTTTTATTCCTGTCAGGCAAGATATTTTTCTGTTGTTTCTGACACTGCAGGGCTTTTAAATGCCAACCTACTTCTGCAAGTATCAATGAAAGAGGAATGGGAGTCTGTAATTACTATAAAAGCTCAGTCATTTTTCTTTGAGTCTTTCAAGCTGCTCCTGACAATAGTATAGAAGATGTGAAAGTATGCATTTCAAGTACGAACATATCCTCTGCTTATCTCCATTACCTGGTTGTCAGAAATTCAATTAGTTTGTTTGCTTTCTCATCTGTTTCAGCAGCAGTGTCCATGTCCTCAACCTCTTGTGTAATCTGTGGGAGATTTCCACTGCTGCCTCCCAGACTGATACTGGAGGAGGTAGAGCTGGAGCTCAAGCCGGAGTCGGGTACGGGAGAGGACTGGTATTCCCGCAGAAAGTCAAAGCCACCTGCCAGCCGAAAGGGAGGAGATAAAGATGGAATTTGCCGTTGGGTCAACCTTAAAGACCAAAGTGTCTGCTAAGCAGCTGTCTTCAGAGTCAGCAGCAGAAACTTTCTACTGGGAGACATGGGGAAAACCTGCAGGACACAACAACCCTAAAATGCCAGTGTGAGTGAAAAAGGTGTTTCTAAATGTGCAGAATCCAATATAAATGAATAATATAAAAATCAAGTTGGTTTGTTTTTTTTTTTTACTGCACAAGGGATGCAGCACTTGATTAATGTTTCAAGATACTTTAAATTCAGAAGTTAATTTTGAAGGTGGTTAAGTGCATGAAAAGTTGAACTGACTTCTCTGGGCTAGTAAGATGAGGTAAAAATGTCTGCAGGGTGGAATTTTTAGGACAATGATGCTATCCTAATTAAAAAAATATAATGGAAACCAAGATACAAATGTTTAAGGCTTCTGTTCAACACCTTCAGTAATGACTGAACTACTCATACTAAATATTTTCGGCCTTAAAATTAAACATCTGAATAAGAGTTCTGCTGGATAAAACGTTTACCACAAAATTTCAGGGCTGAAACTGGAAACTAAGACCTGTTTTCTTAAGGTTAGGCAGGTAGTCATCTTAGGCTCTATTTACAACAGAAAAACTGGCCTTGTGAGAAAACCAGGAGCAGGAGGAGACTCCCTACTGACAATATGCGCTCTGGGTCACGAGACTCTTAATTTAGTTGCCTGACATTGTATGGAACAAACCTGAGCTCATTCTCTGCTGTAGCTACTCACCCATACTTTCACTCTTTGTATTACCTGCTCAAAAAATACTCCAAATACAAAGTTTTGATAACATTTTGGACTTAAGAGGTTTAGACACAGGTTACCCATTATGTTTTTCAGATACAGGAATGAAAACAGTTTTTCATTCAAAGCAGTAATATGATTTTAATGTAGGAATAATTAATAATTCATGAACATGCATTGGAAGAGAGATCTGCAGAAATCAAGAAGGGAAATTCAAGTGTGGAGTAATTTTGCACAGATATTATTCAAGATGAAACCTCCATGGCCAAACGAATTAATTAATCTGAAACACCTATTCCTTCAAAATAATATTTCATGTCTCATAAAAAAATTAAAACCAGTTATCAAGTAATATTCCTTATAAAGCTAACCTATATATTACTGTTGGTTATATTCCTAAAGAACCACAGAAGTACAGTATCACAGTATCACCAAGGTTGGAAGAGACCTCAAAGATCATCAAGTCCAACCCAATACCACAGACCTCAAGACTAGACCATGGTATCAAGTGCCATGTCCAAACCCACCCTGAACACCTCCAGGGATGGGTCCACCACCTCCCTGGGCAGCCCATTCCAGTAGTGAATGACTCTCTCAGTGAAGAACTTTCTCCTCACCTCGAGCCTACCACTAGTTTGACAATCTTTCCTTATTATTTTTCACTGGATAGTAATGTTCCTCACTCTCTCCCAGACAACTAATCCTACCTCTGTAACTCTGCACCGGTTCTGTGATTCCTTCAAATCTCAACAGTATGCTTGCTTTTAGCAGCACTGCATGAAAACAGTAAATCTGGCTAGAAGCTTTCTGTTAACTGTTCCAAACCAAGCCCTTAAAACCAGGTAACTTGTTAAAACTTAAAAGAATACTCATCTCAGCAAAGGTAAGCCTCCTAATGTAGGAATAGATTTCAAGACAGAAATGAAGTATATCTGTGCTATAAAGAAAGGTGTATATTATGTGAAATTTAACTTAATAATGGAAAATCTGAGCTGCACATTCTTGCTGCTCTTCCTGTGTTGGAATTATTTATTCATTTCTTTTGAAGGTTGAGGAGTCATTGCCCTCATTTAATGTAGTCCTGGTTCCCTGAGGGGGAGAGTTAGGAAGTTATTAGCCATATTAATGTTTAAAATTCTACATTATATATTTTGCCTTACATCAGATAGCTTTCTCACTATCACAAAAAGCTACCTAACAATAATTTGAGTGCATCTCTAGGGCAGTTCACATGGAATTAATATTTATGAGAAATGTTCATATTTGCCACTTTAGTACTTTATTAAAAATGGTTACATTTTAGGAAAGTAACTCTGGCATCCTACTTTCAAAAACCTCACAGTACAATGCAATGTTCTTTTCTTCTTTTGTTTTATTACCTGTATAAAGATATTCAGGTAAGTATGCTGGTTGTACTGTTAGAGTCTTGGTCTCATTCATCTCTCTGGTCTGAAGAAGCACCGATGCGATGGCTTGATAGTTGCTATTGCAAGATAATGCAATCAAAAGGTGAAGAAGTAGCTTTTTACTGTGTTCAAAGACCTCAGGGCGGTAATGGTCAAGACCTGAAAGAAAAGGTTACAGCAATCACTGAATATAAAGTAATAATAAACAAGTTCACATTCCAGAAATTGCAAAAATTCCAAGGGAGTTCAGGGCAACAGTGCAAACAAACAAAAGACACAGTACTTCCAGATACAGTTACTAGTGTTTTCACTTAAATGTGTGTGTATATATTTAGTTTCCAGACTGAGGTCACATATAGGAGGTACAATACAACGTACAGCAGTACAACTTTATGTATTCTGTCTTGTTGAAGTGTTAGTTTGACTGGAAAACCTCTAAAGATGAGAAATTCTTGGTAGTTGTTGTAATTATACTGCTGATCTCAGTATCTGGTTTTCTTGCACAGCCACCAGTTTTACGAGTGCAAACTGTAAGAGCTAGACACTAATTTATTAAGAAAGGAATCGAGAGATGAAATCCCTTGAGAAGAACTTCAGCTACCAGTGAATAGCATGAGAAATTAGCCACTGAAACCAAAAGACTCTGATCTGGTTAGCACTTAACTGCTGTTTGTAAGATGTTAACACAATCTGGATAACTCACAAATTATTATAAAATAAACTGTTCTCCGTCATTGTAATCTCCTTTTGATTATCTTTTGGTATCTTCCAAGATATTTTAAAATACTTTCTTCTATATAGTGGCAGTTTCAGTGCTGAAAAATTTAATTGTTTTCTTATTTAGCAACTCTCTTTTCAGGATATATTCCTCTTTGAAAACCAGCTCCTTCATTACTCTTAAGTGGCAGCAGTCAACAGATCTTTCAAGTCCAGTGTTTTCTAATAAACTCCAGTGACACTGGTTCTCGCTTTGCCTATGAAAATGAAGCTGCTCAAACTGCCGTAGTCTGAACTATGTGTCTTTGGCTCCTATGGGCGGGTCTTTGGAGGTCCTGTGTCTTACTCATCTACCCATAGCTTCCTCCATAAGAAGCACAGCTGACCTGTCCACTTCTTTTTAGGCTTCTTCAGGTTTCTTTCTCCCTTTCTTTCCACTTGCCAGAAGACATTGAATCCATCCTACCCTCATACGCTGAAAAGGATGTAAGTTCTTTTAGTTGAAAATTTTGGCAGCACTTGTGACTGAAATCTTGTTAAACCCTAGGGTTCTATGAAAGTATTGACAAATATCTGCTAACTATGAAGTGAGAGGGAAAGTTCAATCTTTGTGTTTGTCCAGTACTTGGGCCTTTCTTTAACTTGGAAACATTTCTGAGAGGGTAAATTTCTGTGATATCGACACATTTCCATGGGAAAAGAGTGCAGCTGCTTAACTCATTCCACAGTGGTTGCAAAACAGATTTTAAACAGCAGAGATTTTCATGCACTACTGAGATAGGTAGGGTCACACCAGTAGTCTGCCTCTCTACTTCACTATCAGCACTACAAACCATTCAATAGCCTATTAAACATATACATTGCAAAAGTATTTCACCTTAGTATTTTCTGACTCCTTACACCAAAAAGAAGAATGCAGGCTCTCCAAGTTAGCCGCTATACCACTTCCCAGTTTTGTGTTTTTTGTCATCTGCTTGCTCAGATTTCCAGAGGACAAAAATAGTTTATTTTCAATCACATTCATACCTTTGGTTAACATATGTAGAATAACTCTCTTACACCTTCGCAACAGAGTTCTACTACTAAACTTGGAAAAAAATCCTCCAAGAGGTGTAACAACTCCAGAGAAACTGAACTTGAAGTTTGGAAGTTGTGATTTAATTTTATTTACCACTAAACCAGTTCCATTTACTTAACAGATGCATTTAGCTTTAATTTCACTTTTGAGAATGGGGAGTTCTTAACCAAGGGACCATCACAAATGGTATTTCTAAATTTCTATTTATTTCTTATGGAAAACTGTAATGTTGAAACACAATTTCATTACAGATCAGTAAACTGTTTTACAATGGACGACTAAGACCTTAACTCTGTTTTTATTTTATATTTTTATTTGCGTGGCTTAGCAACGTCACAGCACTACAAAAAAGAAGCAAAGACTGTATGCAAAATGTCATATTGAAATTAAGCAAGAAGTCCTATCTGACACAGTCCTGGCAAGAGCTACAACAGTAATTCTTGTGTTTCATTAGGACTTTGTTGAAATCAATGTGGTAAGATACAAAACCTTGATGAGTGTGCATTTTCCAAAGAAAACTTATTTCAGTAAAATATTTCAAACAGAACAGTTGCTAACAGAGTAGCAGAAAAGGAGAATGAAGTAGCTTCAATTATATAGTAAAGTATATTGCATATACAAGCCTACAGGAAGGCTGGGGAGGGACTATTGACAAGGTCTTGTTATGACAAGACAAGGGGCAGTGGGTTTAAACTGGCAGAGGGGAGATTTAGACTAGATGTCAGGAGGAAGTTCTTTCCAGTGAGGGTGGTGAGGCACTGGAACAGGTTGCCCAGGGAGGTTGTGACTGTTCCCTCCCTGGAGGTGTTCAAGGCCAGGTTGGACGAGGCCTTGAGTGAGCTGTACTAGTGGGAGGTGTCCCTGCCTATGGCAGGGGGTTGGAACTAGATGATGCTTGAGGTCCCTTCCAACCTTACCATTCTATTATTCTATATTCTAGCACTGTGCTGTAACCTCCCGATTTAATCTTTTTTGTCTGCTGAATATCAGACTCTTCCCAGATTGCCAATGAATTGATTTAGTTGTAACTATGGTGACTGAATGAGAAGCGGACTGCAGTCTTTACTTACAACAAATTTATTTCACAAGTGCCTGGCTGTGTTTATTTATGAAGGCTATTAAAAGTTCAGAATGTTAAATAATCTACTGGGCTGAAAAACTAGATAATTCACTTTTCATAATGTTAAGCGGCAAGAGAAGGAAAGTATCAGGGAGGCATCACCCTCCAGCAGAATGGTCAAGAACAGACATGGCAGCAGGGAAAAAAACAGTGCCTTTGTGCTTAGGTATATAAGGGAAGGCACTGATGATTAAGTATTCCATTACTAGTGAAATTAATGAAGTTTGCTGTCCAGTGGTCTGTGTCCTACCTCCATTATCTCTGCAGTGCAGTAATCTTGACTGTTTTACATAATGTTTTTGCAAAGGAAAGTGACAGCACTGGTGTGTGTAGTCCAGGCCTAGGGCATGTTCTGATCACCCAGTTGCTCACCAAAACTCAGACTGTACAAAGGCTTAGTTTTGTCTTTCTTGTGGAGGCTGGTGACACGACTGTGGGAGGTTCAGAGATGTTTTTTCAAGTCAATCACCTTCAGATTTCTACCCATATCTTAAAGTTGGGCAAAACTGGTCAAAATATAAAAAGGTTTATGGACTATTTCACAGACTGACTGTAATTATTTCAGGGTTAGGGTTTTGTTATTTGGTTTGGTTTTTAACTAGCAAATAATAATTAAAAACGTGTAAGAAAAAGAACTCTTCAGGAAAACTAAACTAAAAGGACAGGAGTACATTAATACTTCATTTCTTGTTCTATTTGTCTTACCTAAAAAGAGAGCATGTAGTAATAATGGGAGGTGAAGAGCCCAATCTTCTCTCACACTGTGATCCACTACCATCTCTGTCATGAAGATGACAGCAATATTGCACCTGAAAATTAGATCACAGTATCAGTTTGAAACCTCCTGGAGATGCAAAAAAAACAGCAATAAGATGACTATTTCTGAAGAAATAAGCAATCCCTACTTTTTTCAATTTTGATAACATTTCTCCTCAGCATGATTAATGCTGAAGTGCCTTAGTTACACTATTAAGCAGGTAAGTACCCATTACTGAAAAGAACACCATTACCATCACTACAGATGATGTAAAACAAGGTCAGCATATGCACAGCCCAGTTAGAATGAAAAACAAAGCAGCAAACAAATTTACTTGCTTATTCAGTCTGATTCTTTTCAGAAAGTGATGTCCTACACTGTAAATAGATTTTCTGGCAGAAATCTGGTAGAATTGCAAGCTTTCACTGCATGTTGATTATAAGCGTCGGAAATTGAAGGAACAAGTTTCAGACGTTCTGAGCGGTACGACAGTTGGATTGGTGCTGGTGAGAGGAAACATCTCACTGTTTGAAATGTCAGAATGAGAAACTGCTTACCTGTGAAGGGGTCCCCGGGGTGTGATGGTTTCTGGGAGGTAGTCCACAAGCGGTGCCCAACATCCTCCGTTGTAAGGCATGGGCAGGGGATGCGGTTGTTTGGTTTCAACGATATTCAATAACCAGCTTGTATATGGAGAAACAGGATCATCTGCATGGAAAAGCATTAGAAGAGAGTGCAAAAAAACCAAGTCTGGTTACACATTTTTGAAAAATAATAAAATAGAGCTAATGCTAATGTACCAGCTCAGCTGTTTGGAAGAATATAAGATGACACAAGGTTTGTAAATTCCTGTGTTCCATAACATGTGATGCATTTTTAATCCCTCTTTCATGCTGCTGGAAATCAAACAGATTCCAGGCAGACAGCACTGAATGGCAGGAGCAGCAGCTGAATCCCTGCTGTCACTTAGTAGCTTTGGATCCAGATCACAAAGCACCAAGCAACAGACTTTTGCTTTAAAAATGAGAGAAAAGTTCAGCCAACAAAGCTGCTGTCAGAAGCCATCTGCTGCAAAGAGCTGTGTACCAGTGACACATTCTTGCAACTCCTCACCAGTGCCCTAATGAGCTACAAAGGCAGAAGTTAAATGTCCCGAATTAGGAAGGAGGCATACGGAATGCAAAAAAACATCTTCAGGGTAATTTTCTTTCAACAAGGATGAATTATCTCTTGAATTTCTCAAAGATGCATTTAACTTAGCTTCAGTATGACAGCTGTCGTATGTTAATGAGCAACAGGGTTTTTTTCTTCCACCTGTTTATCTGCAATGATGTGGGGCAGAAGTTATTTCCACTACTTTCTGTCTTTTCTCAGAGAAGCTTTGCTGATCTCTCCTGCATTTTGCTTCCTCTCATTTTTCACAATTTTCCCATTGATCAGTTTTTGTTTTGCAAGTCTGCAGTCCATTATAGACTGTCATGGAAAGTATCCTATCCAGGACTGTTCTTGACATATATCTGAACATTGTGAATTTTTAATGGGAGCATTATTTTTCACTCTAGGTTTGTTTTGGTCTTCTTTGGGTTTTGTTCATTTGTTTTTGTGGTTTTAAAAAAAATTTTGTTGTTACATTTTTGCACATTAGGTAGACCTGAAGGTCTAAGTATATTTGGTTTTTTTTTTTTTAGCAGCAGGTATCTGATGCTTGTTGGCTTTGCCATGGGAAACGAAACTGTTTTGATGCCTACAAAAGTATTTTTCTAATGCATATATCTCTTCCTCGTTTTAATAAAATATCTTCAGGAGCCCTTCAAAGCAGGGCTCTAAATATTGCTAAAATGCCAACTTATCATTCCCATTCTTCAGCATTTGTCTTCCAAGGAGCATGTTAGATCTTTTTGATTCAGACCTCTATTTATTTCTCTCATCCTGTGTAGGATGATTTACTAGTTACAGATAAAAAAAACAAACAAAACAAACAGATCTAACAACATAGCAAAATATAGCATTGTCACATATTCATCTTCTAAGGATTAACTGGATTAATGTTTGCCAGATGTTTTTCACATAAAAAGCACTCCAGAGACACTATTTATTACTACCAGTTTCAATGTTTCACATCAAACCGTTTCATGAAGTCCAGAGTAAGATCTGGATCCTCACTCATTTTGACAGCTTTATGTGCGAACTGAGAAAAAAACCCACAACAGTACTTTGCACCTTGACATACAATCTTTACCTCAACACCAGAGTTTCTGTGCTGTAGAGATGTGTTCCCTGTTTATATACTCAGCAATGCACATAGGCTCAAAGTAGGCTTGAGAGAAGAGAGAACGCACACCAACAACAACTTTACAGCCTGGGCTGCCTGCCAGAATGACTAAGTTGCACTTTCTTAATGGAGATTGCATTATTTATCTTACAGAATGACAAATGGTGTAAAAATTACTCTTTCTTTATAGAGTTCTATATAAATGTCAGTAGCTAAGTAAAATGCATTTTATTTTACATCTAGTTATTTGTATATTTATGGAAGGAACCCCTATGAGAAGCAAACCTTGCATAAATATATTCACGAGTACTATAAAGCTTGCAGGTACAGGCAGGAAAAAAACATTTGGGCATCAGCTCAAGGAGGCATTCCAAAAAAGCAAAGAAAATGTCATCATTCTTTAAGTTTTCATTACTCTAAGCTCTTGTTAAAACTAGCTACTTGTGAAGAATGTTCTGATAATACAAACATTGTTCTGTTTTCAAAGTTTGTTCATGCAGATCAGACTAGCACTGGTGCTCCAATTAATATCTCCTGAAGAATTTTTAGTAGCTGCAGCACTAGAGAGCCGTAAAAAAACCAAGAGAAGTGTACTAAGCCCCATGGCATTTGCTGCAGATTTTTGTGTATTTAAATGCTACAGTACATATCCAATGTTTTCTAAATATTTTCTTTATTAATATTCATACACATTAAATTATCCTGTCATATTGTATTTGACAGTGTCTCCATATTTTATAGAAGAGTGTTGGAAGAAAAACTACTTGGATTAAAGAATATACAAAATCTTTATGTCTTATGTCAAAATACTGTCCCAAAATGGTGTCCATAGCACCAAGATAAGATATTATGGGCTCTACATTATTTAACCTGGTTTTATTAAGCCAGATATGAAAGTCAGTGTAAAGGTGTTGCCTTTTTACATTTTGTTAGGGCCTAACTGAAATCTGCAGATTAGCTTCCTTACAATTTGCTGCAGAAATTAAGTCAAACCATCCAACTCCTAAAATTTAGTCATACAACATTTGACAGAAAGATTTGGTTCTCTATGCAACCTCTACTGAGTGCTAAATGTCCATTTATAGTCCTTCTAGTAGAAACACAAAAAGAACAAGTGTACTCAGGAGCCCTATCTCACTATTTCCTCTAGTACAACTTCACACAGTGGCAGCCAGAAACTGGTTGCAGAGAGCAGAGAAAAACTAAAGATAAGGTAAGATCTCATTTTTTGAAACTCCTGAACCTCTTCTCCATGCTCATACAACAACTTTACTTGGAGGAAAATACTGGCAAAATGCACAATTCAAAGTACTCGCTGTAGTGCTCTTGGAAGTCTTTCACCTTGCCATGTATGAAAAGTTCAAGGTGTTACTGTCTGGAGGATTCTCCACTGCTGCCTTCTGTGAAGTTCTCTGTCCTTTAAATAGATTTTACTGAGCCCAAGTTAAACAAAAAGAAATTAGTTAAATGAGGCATGAAGGTAAAATAAGGACATCTCCATATGATGACACTAAATTACTATTTATGCAGAACTTAATGAGAGAGCCTTCACCAGTCATCAGGGTGTTTTCCTCTCACATCAAAACACCAGAAATTTCATCATATTGAATAATAGAACTTACTTTTATCATCATCGTAAGATCCTCCAGAGCTGTTACTGTACCTTGATTCTAGTCGGGTGTGTGCCCTGATTACATTACTGAACCTTCAAATACAAGAAAAACCTTCATTAAAACCACAGGCTGACATTAAAACACCTGGACTGTATGTTTACTCTACCAAAAATGCACTTTCTTAAGCATGCACTTTCATATGGGAGTAGATAGCAATGTGAAGGTAATGGTGTTTCTTTCTGTAAAGTAAGATTTTGGCAGCCAGTTTCTGAGAAATTCTAAGTGTGCTTCCACCTCACAAGCTTTTAAAATTCAGCAGAGGGAAAACTCTTATGCTGCAAATGTGATTTTCTTGAAGAAATAAACTGTGCCAAGTCTCAACTACAATATAAACTGTTCACATTAGTATTTTGTCACAGTCCATGTTCACAAGTAACAACCTGCCAACCTGCTATAGCAGTAACTGACTCAATAATCCAAAGTCAAGGCACACAGGTATTAATCAGCAAAAGGTGCCCCAGATCACAGTTCAATAGGGTGATTCCTTCAACAGGATAATCCAGCAACTACCAGAGCAGAGGAGTCAAAGGATATTAGAGCTGTTAACAAATTGTTCACAGCTATTCTCAAATCTGCCACACATCCACTATAGCTAGCTTTTACTGGTAATCTTTGGCTTCCTCCACTTTCTTGTTCTGTCAGTAAAATCAGGCCTGAAGCAGAGTGAGAGGAGTCATACTGGAGACTCACACACTAGTGACAAATGTCAAAACATCATTTCTGCAAAACTAGGAAATTAATTACAAATAACCATATTTAAACAACTTTATCATTCAAAGCAAGAATGAAAGTGCTCTGTGCACCATTCAGTTCAGTTTCTTACTAAGGTGTGTATATAGTACTAGTACTGAATTATACACTGACCTACCAAAGCATGTCTGTCTCATAAGGGCACAAATAAATTCATTGTGGAGCTGACAAAAAAGCATCATAAGCCATCCTAATTTTCTGTCCTTCCAGTATCTGATTCTCCTATATTTTAATGAATTCCCTTAGTAAATGTCTGCTAACTGACAATTACTGACATGTTTAGCATAAAAAAAAAATAAGAGAAGAATAAAGTTGAGGGGAAAAAAAAAGAAATATTCTACCCCGTATGAAGCAAATGGAGAAAACAGGTCACATAAGTTATTTGAAAGCAGAGCATATTCTGTCAACATAAACCCAGATATCTTCTCCTTAGTTTTGTATTATTTTTTAAAAGTCCCTATTGATGAGAACAGTTTGTTTACTAGCTATTACTTTCTGTAAATATTATTTAAGATGTCTTGACACATAAAGTCAATATTGAGTCATACTAAAACTGACACACTGGTTTTGAAGTACAGTTGTTTACAGTTTCTAGCGTCTTTGATAACATAAAAGGCAGGAATGAAACCAGGCAAATTACTGTACATTGGTTTCATGAAGAGTCTTTTATCAGGAATCAGAATACAAATATCAGAACTTTGTAATATTCCTTTCATTTTTAACATGGATTTTATCATGTATTTCGATTTGAAGGGCAAAAATGGTTTTGGAGTCACATTTAAAATTTAGCTAAGAAGCTCCAAAACCAAAAGTACAGTAGGAGATGAAGTTGGTTCAACTTACCTGCAAATCAACTAAAGAATAATCTATCTTATATAGCCATAATAATAATACAACTATACAGCCATAAACATTTATGTAAAGAATAACAAAAAATGTAGAGGAAAACCAGTTTTCTTGCAAGTACATTTCTAGTGCATATGCTGAAAAATCTAATTTTGTGTCAAACCCTCTTTATTCTCAGTTTGAAATCTGACTTAGTACTGAGTGTCATATTTACTTTTAAATTAGCAGTCAGACATAACTAACTTGAAAAAAAGCTACTTATGTTTAAAACATATAGAAGGCAAGTAATTAAAAAGATTCTGAAGTATAGAAAAGTTTTTTTCTTCACTTTTTCTCTCTGCACTCTAAACCTGTGAAGGTGTGTTGGACTACTGAAGTGATACTAGCAACTACTGTGGATAATTTCTACAAAACGATGATTTCTACAGCACAATTCACCCAATACAGGTCTAACAGAAGTTCCTCTGCAATGTATTATTAAACAACAGTCAGGAACTAGACTCGTGATTTTTTTTTTTTTTTTTTTTAAAATTTCATTTGCTGGGGTAGCATCACTTAAGATCAGTCTGAGGACCATAGTTACTCACAGAACAGTGCAGAACTTTGCTCAACATCTCAGCCTTAGTTTAGGAAAACATGTATTTTGGAAAAAAAAAATGAAAACAACACAAAAACCAAATAAACCACAAACCTCTCATCAGTCTCTTTTGCCATTCTGTTCTCCTCTACATCAGGGAAACTATCTTGCCCAGCTACAACAGTGTTGCTGCTGGAGGTGGTTCCTGTATATGAGATGTCAATAAGAACATGCATTACACGTGGAATACAATATTGGCAAAGCAATAGAAGTCTACAGCTGAATCCTTTGTTAGCAGCCACAAAATGATCATACTGCTACCTCTGTAAACCAAGACCTTGTTACCTTTATAAACCAAGACCTGTTGACATGGTTAAACAGTGTGAAGTTTACATGCTTTGAGGGGTACATTAAGAGAAGGATGCTCTGCCCCTCCCTCATCTAAGCTCATTGCCAGATAACATAGCCTGTTTTTCAAGAATTTGGCAGAAAATTGATAAGGTTAAATATGAGATTGGTGTCCCTTAAGTATCTTTGACCACTGCATCTTGGAAATAGCATTAGGCCTTTGAAAACAGAATTACCACATAGTTGAAGGCCTGTTTTCTGCTTTGGTGCATCTGCTGTGATCACTGACGATGACTTTTTGTTGTAAGAAACTACTAGCAGAACCATATAATGATTTCTGAACAGCACCAAATATTGTTAATATCCTCTTAAAATAGTCATGAGAATTAAACATATGTTCACAAAGCACATACAGCATAAGGAATAAAAAAGCCCTGCAATTTAGACGTGCAACAAACCTCTTGACACTTGCACTTTATATATAATGAGAACTGAAGCGATGCAAAAGTAAGAGCTGGGTTATTTTTTTCAGAGATGAAGACACAGAAGAGCAGGAGAGCATAACTGAAAAGTCTATTTAGGTCATACCAGAAGCTGCAGCTGAGGCTTTGTTACTGGCAGCAAAACGGTAAAATGGAGGATTATCACAGTGCTGGACTATTGGGTTCACTGGGTCGGTTTGCTGCAGCTCAAAAAGGAGCTCTTCCATTGTCTGAATCGTGTTGTTGCGACACAGATATATTGCAACTTTTTTTATCTAGAGAAGAAAATAACAGTTATTAATCTCTGTCCAAAGTCAATTTCCAGTACATGTCACACTGCAGTATTGAAAAGATCTGGAATGGAAATGTCAGTCCTAGACAGATGTCACAACCATAAAACTGCATTCTTCTTGTTTATACAGAAATAAAACAGCTTGTTTGGATATCATGATTATTTTCCCAGCAGAGTGAATCTGTGATCTAATTACTCCAAAGGTTTTGCTTATCAAAATAAGTTGTTAGGTATATAACTTTATAACATATGTATATACAAGCCCCACCTAATTTTGCATCCTATCATTTAGGGATATTGGCATTAACTTAGAATGATGCTCAGGGATTTATATTCTGAGTATGTGATTTTTCATTGAAGATTAATTTCACTCTTGAACAGAGTAACATTCTCATCTGGAAAATACAGATCTACCCAAAACTTCATGCCTATATTTCCAGATATGGTACCTGTAGCCACAAAGCATAAGCTGGGCTCTGAGTAGCTACATCTATCTGCAGTCAAAGCAGTGGCACATGAAGAAAAGAAAAGCAATTATGTATACAGACTTCATGTATTATGATTTTGAAAATCTGAGACTATCATTTATAGAAATTCTGAAATTTTCTATAAATATTTTAAGAAGACTTCAAACTTTATTGTATCCAGAACAGTAATGAGGACTGTTGAGATACTGAGGCTGGGTTAGACTGAATTCTTGAGGGAAAAAAAAACCCTATTGGCTATTAAAAGCAGAGACTCTTTCTCTAGCTCAGAAATATTTGATTTGTAAACTGTTGGAACCAAGGAAGGATCCCTCTTGCTTGCCTTCTTGTTCTTAAAGGTGTCCCTGTATTTATAGTGGAGCTAATACACGGACTGAACTGCCTTTTGGCTTCACCAAGTATTGCTGTTATACTCCTAAATACTTCCATTAAAATANCTTTTGCTTACAGTAGAGAAAATGCACATATTAAAAGTCTCTTGTACTCTGCTAAAAACCTTTCAGGGACATTCCACATACAAACCCAGCTCATTTCTAGTTGGGCCAAACTCAGCTTATTTCTAGTTGGGCTCACAGTGCTACTTCCAGCTTCTCTCATGCCAGAAGGGGTCACATTCCCTGCACTAAGTCCTTGCTTAAAAGGTCTCTGAACAGGAAAAACTCTAAAAACTTTGAGAAAAGAATGGACAGCTCAGCAATTTGAATGGGAGCGCTAGGAAAATGTGCTTGAAGAAAACCTAAGAGGCAAATCAATGAATGTAGGTGATTAAAAAAACCCAACAAACAAAGCGAAAACCCGAAACAAACAAAGAACCCACCCTCAAAAAAACCAAAACCCAAAAACCAAACAACAAAAAAACCCCAAACAAACAAACAAAAAAACCAGAATGAAAAATAAGTTAAGTCAGGCATGCTTTTTTGGCTTGGCCCCACATAGTCAGAACAGATGGCTGAAGGCAGGAAGCAGCTGGTGACTGCCTTGGGGCACAGAGGGCTCCAAAATGAGATGAGTAAACTGGCAATCTTGCAGCTTTGTGGTCTTTTGAGCCCAGGTGAGCTGGAAGAGTGCTGATGCTAAAATTATATTTATTTGCTAATAATGTGTATATGTTACCTACACAAGAATGGAAGATACATGTTTATGGTATCAGTAGTCTAGCATAGTTCGCACAGTAAGGCACAATTTATTAACTGTAAATTCCAGGGTATTATCAAACCCTTGAGTAGTGTGTTTTCCTACTCCAGACAAAGCTCTCAGTTAAGGGGTGACTCACAAGCACAGTCAAGCTTCATACACAAGCTGAAAACTTTTCCAAGAACCATAATCCAAATATTAACAAAGTAGCAGAAAATACAGGAACCTCATCAGCTGCTTCCTTCAATGAAGATGTGATTGTCTTGTTAGCAGCCACTAGAAGTCTGGGAGGGAGAGCAGTAAAGTCCCACTGGCAAAACAGAAGATGCTGAGCAGATTAGGATAGAGATACCAAAACAGACTGCTCTCTTTGTGGAGTAAGAGGACATTGTCCTGGAGGAAGGATAGGACTGTGAGAGCCAAGGCTTTGAGGCAAAGGGGTTTAGAAAGAATCTAAATAAAGAAGAGCTATGAGTGGAAAGAGGCTTTGAGGTAGGCTGCTCAGAGCTGTGGGATGCCAACAGTTTTGGAAAAAGAATGCGTTGAAAGCTCTGGACTGGCAAGTATCTGGATTGAAGGATGAGGTTTATGAGGGGATACTGGGAAAGAGGCAACAGGGTTATCAGGCATTTTCAACCAAGCTACAGATTTAAAGTGAGATATACTCAGCACTGGACTACTTCTTTCTCTAAAAAAATGGCCTTATTCCTTTTGCAAGCTGTCAGGAATACAACAGACTTTTTTTTTTTTTTCCTTACATCTGTGATTTCCACTTGTTTTCTGCCTACATCGCTCCTCCTTATGATGACCACCTTTGGACCTATCTGGTTCTGTCCTGGTTCTGTCATAGGTTATAGGATCTGTCAGGTTGGAAAGAAACTAAGAGATCTCTCATTTACATTTGCTCAATGCAAGGTCAAGACTGAATGGAGAGTCTCTGTTACTCTGTCATAATTGATGGGAAGACCTTGTCAAGCTCAAGATAGCTGGGATCAACCCCTTTGTCTTTCTCTCATATAAACTTTTGATATTGTTCTTTCAAATACTGTCCTTTAGATTAGCAAGGCAACACTGACTTTGCATATATATACACTGATTTGAGAACACAGAACAGTAATCCTACAAATGAAATTATTCAATAGTACAATAACAACATCAGTACAATAACAATATCATGAACATTTTTACAGTCTTCTGTATTTTATTTATTCTATTACAGCACAGCAGTCATAAAAACTTTAAGCAAAGTATTATTTCAGCAGCTGGAAATGGAGTATGCTTATGAGACTTCTTAGATAAGTTTAATCATATTAACAGTAATTTCAAATCAATAGCAAAAGGCTAACTAATAAAACAGTATATCGTAATTTTACTAAATTTGGATTCTGTTTCACCCAGCAACTGAGCAATAGGGAACATGGGAATGGGACTGTCTTGCTTTTCTCACACAGTCCTGATTTTATTTTAACTTGAGTAATAACAATATCCTGTACAGTTTGACCTGCACATTGCTGCAACTGTTATGCAATTAATGACAGCCATGCAAAGGCAAAAGTTTCATGGTAAGGACCTTATAAAGGTTAGGTGTCTTGTGTCTCTTGAAATGTCCCACAGAAAGCTTTAGTCTACTGAAGGAGAAGAGAATGTAGCACTTAAAGCTACAAGCTGAAGGAGCACCTTCACAACAAACAAGTAAGATCATAGCATCTTATGTCCCACTCATGATATAACTTATATGGTTTAAAGGACTTTTAAAACTGAACTCACAGTTTTCTAAACTAGATGATTACTGAGAAAAAGTATAAGCATTTAGTACTTTCACATCATTTTAAATGCAAGTTACTTAACCTCTGAACACGCATTCTGTCTTTTAAATAAGATTTTAAAGATATCAATGATTTGCATATTTGTAAACAATTCTGACATGAATTCTCACTAATTCTGGAAATTTATGGCCAGTCTCTGTTACTGGTTTCTTACAGACATATAAAAGTTGCCCTTTGCTTGTGAGAAGCGCGCATCTTTCTTGAAATGAGGTGTGCCCCGCCGGTGGAGACTGAGATGCCCACTACTCCATTGCTTTCTCAAAGTTCAATTTCTTGGCTCATTTATTCCCATGATTTAATTTTGTACAGTATGCTAGGGACTATGTCTTTTCACACCATTCATTTTCTGTAGGTGATAGCTGTTTCCTTCATTAAAACTAGGACAACCAAAAAGAGATCCAATAAAGTGCAAACACTTACGTAGCGTAAAAGGATGGTATCACTGCTAACACCACACAAACTAATGAGAAACTGCAGTGTTATCCTAAGGTTGTTACTCCATTTTTCATTGTTGGCCAAGGCATTCCAGACATTTTCCATCTCTGGGCCAGGAATTTCATCTCCATACTGCAAAGGAGCATAAGCATATATTTCTTGAAATATATAGACCTCCAAACTAAGACATGCTCTTTTAGAGCATTTTCTTGTGCAAAATCAACAGTAAAATGCTGTAAAAAGTGACAAACCAGCATTTTCAAAAGCTCCCTGACAGATTTCAGAGCATAAATAGTATTTTAAAGTATTGAAGTTCAGATCCACAGAAGGACTTAAATCACACACACACACACACACACACACACACACAAAGTCTTTCAGGAATATAAACCTAAGAAGTGATCAAGTAGTTTACAATTGTTCAAGCAGCAGAAGTCATGTTTCTGCATGTCTGTACCTCAGTGCTTCAGCCTTCACAGTAGTGAACAATTTGGCATCTCTCTCCTGAGTAAACATTAGCAGAATGAAGTATTAGACATCCCTTTGCTTTCACACTGGAAATGAGCAGCTTCTGCCCTCACTTGCAAGACACAGCAGTGTCTAGTCAATTAAATGGTTAGTGCCTACATCCAGGATGTAAAAGACTAGATTTCAGGCTTGTTCTGCTTCCTATGTAAAATCTCTGACTCCCACTTTGGGAAAACTATTTTAACCACTGCACAGGAAAACATTCTGCTAGGACAGGAGTGGCAATCTCTAGGTGATGCCATTCTACTGAAAATTATTTAATTAAAATTACAATTATTTAATGTAACTAGCATTACACCTATACTGTCACTGGCATCAACATTTACTGCTGTCTACACTGGCACTTTCAGGTGCCAGTCCCTTTATCACACATACAGCTTCAAAGCTAGGCCACTCAATATTATGTGAAGAAAGAATCCTTGTTTACTCTGGAACAGTAAAGGTCAGACTCCATCACATCTATTTTCAACCCATAAAATCTCTCTAACAATATCAAAAGGACTCTGTACTGTCAGCTAATTCATAAGTCAGCATCATGTTCCAGATATGCAACAAGTATGAAAAAAAATATTCTGGTGGGTTGAAGCAGAGCCTCCACATTACTTTAGACGTGCTCATATGACAAAATGAACACGATAATTATGTTTTACTCACAGAGCCTCAATATGAGGCAAATCCAGAATCAAATGCTATGTAGCATGGATACAGACGTTCTTCTTGAGAGAGAGGATTAACCATGGCCAGGTTAGGAAATGTGAACCACTCTGTCCCATATGACATAGGTAGCAGGCATTACTTCCTGGGGTTTATGTATTAAGCACTTCAGAGATATGTAATGAATCTGGCAAAACCAGTGCTAGAGCAGGAACAGCACACTAGCAGAGCAGCTTCCTACTTTGCAAAGAGAAGCGAAAAATGGACTGCCAGTACCTTCTCTCCACTGTCTGCTTAGGCAGCTTACATGAAAAAGTAGTTGGAAAAAAGGAATCCTTAGTCCTTTATCAGGACCTGGGATGGAAAATACTTTTTTTCCTTACAAACAATTGCTTTAACTAGCACCTTAGAAATTTATACTCTTTTTTTTTTTTCCTCTCTCAAAGAACATTGCCAGTGCTCATTCTTACTGCCAGATGACTTTCCACCTGGTGCCTTAGACATTAACATGAGGGAACTGAATTGAGTTATTATATAACTAATCTTTAATGTTCTCATTATATTTTTTTAAAGGATAGAATACTTTGTTCATGTTTTGGAAGAGAACAGCTTTAGCATTGTCCTTAAAAGTAAGAAACTTCTTCAAAATAAGATTGTGTCTAACCAATATAGACTGTTCCACCACAAAATTTCTGGTATCAGAGGGAAGAAACCTAAGTAGGCTTTCTTTGAGAAATATAAGTTTCAGTATTACAGAAATTATTTTACATTTTTTTTTGTTTTGTACTTTTACCTTAGCTGTCATATACATGAGATTATTAAGAACCAGTGAGGTGGCCTCAGGAGAGCCCCAGCCATTGCCTTTTAGTCCAGTTGTGACTGCTACTTCCCCATCCTTGTCCTTCAGTTCATCTTCTGGAGTTGTAGGGCTTGAACCAGGGAGGAGCAGTCTGTTGTCAACAAGTTCAATATTATGAAGCCACGGTAGCAGATAGGTAAGCATGATCTGTCTTCCATTTGGATGTGTTGTTGGAAATCTTTGGCTTACCTCTAAAACAGTAAAAGTTGAAAAGGGCAGTGTGTTATTTTACAAAGGAACCTTTAAATACATGGTTTAAATCATATTTCTGGCCTGTGTTAGGCCACCTGATAGCTTTTACCTTGCAACCAAAAGCATACAAAAGCATGTATTTGAACTTCCTGGAAAGAAATATTAATTTAATGTTCAACAATGGCAAGCAATTGGTCAGGTCTTCAGCCTAAAACAACTACCACAGTCTGGGCTTAGAAACAGAAAGTCACCACTTGTTACTGTGCCATACTATATATTAAGTGAAACAGATGTTTACAAAGAGAAAAAAGGATAACTCAGTTACTGGTGGTAATTGGTCTTGCAATGCCAGGACAAGGGGCAATGGGTTTAAACTGGCAGAGGGGAGATTTAGACTGGATGTTAGGAGGAAGTTCTTTCCAGTGAGGGTGGTGAGGCACTGGAACAGGTTGCCCAGGGAGGTTGTGGCTGCTCCCTCCCTGGAGGTGTTCAAGGCCAAGTTGGACGAGGCCTTGAGTGAGTTGTACTAGTGGGAGATGTCCCTGCCTATGGCAGGGGGTTGGAACTAGATGATCCCTGAGGTCCCTTCCAACCTTACCATTCTATGATTCTATGATTCTATTCTAGAATTTCAAGAGCTTTTGGAGAACGACAATAAACACATAAAAGTGTTCTGTAAAATTACAAGTGCCCCATCAGCCTCCACATTTCTAAGATGCATTTTAAATCTTAAGGCACTTAGGGTACTGAGTTCACAAAACCACCCTGCATATATTATGAGTCTTATTTCCTGTAAGTAGGCCTATAAAAGTCAGTTTGCTGCCAGTCCAGGAATGCTTGCATACTGCACTTTATATAGTTTATAGAAAAAAAAAAGAGCTGGCACTGCAAAGGAAAGGATTTGGAAAGTCTGGGGTAAGAAATACAGTGGCAGGCTTCCTGCCAAGGTGAAACACATTAGCTCTCTTTACCAGAACTATTCTGTAAAATCAGTGCATTTAACATTTCCTTTCTGTCCTCACTGCCTGCTTTAGAAAGAGATCTTCGAGACATACACTGCTCTCTCTCATTTTGATGCTCTGTGACAGGACAAGGGTCAGTGGGTGGAAGTTGAGGTATAGGAGGTTCCTTGTGAACCTGAGGAAGGATTTTTTCACTGTGAGGGTAACAGAGCATTGGAAAGAGCTGCCTAGGAAGGTTGTGGAGTCTCGCTCTATGGAGATATTCAAGAACTGTCTAGATGTGCTCCAGTGTGATCTGCTCTAGATGATCCTGCTCTGGCAGCGGGGCAGGACCAGATGATCTTTTGAGGTCACTTCCAGCCACTGACATTCTGTGATTCTATGATTGCAGATGCATAGAACAGAACTCAGATTTGAACCGAGTTCTCTTAAGTGACTCAGACACTACAGCAATGTGAGTGGATGGTAACAGTAATAATGAACATTTATTTTTCTTAAGATAAATGAGTCATTACGATTTTCCTAAACCAGTTATTTATAGCTCATGGTGTCTTAGGTACTGGGAAATGGATGATGTACTGCTCCTTTACCCTTTCTCCAGCCTCTATAGACTAAGTAAAAACAACAGAAAAGGATTTTAAGAGCCAGTAAGTATTCCCACGATTACAGACATTGCATTCTGCTGTTAAAAAACCTACATCAACACATTGGATGGATTAAAACAGACAGATATGTCTCAAAACATCATTGTTCCCAGGAGTGGTCTCAGTGAGAATGTTTTGAATGGTGCTCCTGCAGATCTGATTCTTTAACATTATTCTTACTAATCCTGACAAAATGTATTTCTGATCAGATGAAAATTATACTAAGACCTGCAGCAAATAACTGCAGATACTAAGACCTGTGGCAAATAACAGAAGGCAGAGCTCACTTCTGCAGAGTGACTTTAATAATTGGTAAAACTGTACACAATCTTCCTGAAGTTAAAGTCATCTTTATATAAAATGAAGGATTTTGGCCTCATGATTTAAAAGTACATAAATATGTGCATAAGAGGAATCACTATGCTCAACAAGAGAAACTATTATAGTACAACTTGCCCATGTTATTTTACCTTATTCAAGACCCTTGTAATTTCAGAGTTGCACTAAGATGACACAAGTCCCCAAAGAGGGTTTTTAAATAGCTGTTTTGTACTTTGTAAAAGTACCTCCAGGAAATATATATTGCATTCCTAAATATGATTTGACCTGAACAAGAATAAAACCAGGTCAAGGTAAATTTATAAACAGAATTGCTGTTCACTTAGCCATCTACCATTTGTATGAAAAAGTAAAGTAGATAATAAGTCACATTAATAGAGTTACCTGAAAAAAGTGGAAGGGTAAGTTCAGGATACATCCTTGCTAGTTCGTATGAAAGAAGGGTAAGTGAGACACTGTAAAGAGGTGGCAGTGGACCATGTGTACCATACAAGATGCTTCCTGGTCTTTGTTCAGCCACCTTTTTTGAATAAACAAAAAGTTTTGATTCAAGGATCTACAAGAGATAAAAAATAATGTAATAAGACAATAAAAATTCATTAATTCAGGATATATTAGCACTTCAAGTTTACATATCAGAGAACAATCTATATGTTTCAGAGTACACTCTCCAAATGTGGTAACTTCCATTTGTATTGGTTAACTGATTTGTTAAGTATTTATTGCCTACCTCATGTGAGTTTCAAAAACTGCCACGCTTTCATTTTATCCTTCTTTTAACTAATGGAGAAGCAAGGCAGACAAATAAAAATAGCTTTTGCAAGCCTGAAGGTACAAAATCTTGTATGTTTAATCCAACTATATCAAGCAATCTAACAGCTCTCCCTATAGACCCTATATCACTCTCCAAATTTGAAAGATACCATAAATAATATTTTCCTGTTAATTTTTATATAAGTATTCCCATAAGTATTTATAGCCATGAGAAAAGTAATTATTTATTTTCAAAACAAAACTCAAAAGCAAATAAACAGTACTTCATAAAAAGTTCACACACACACACACACACAAATCCAACCAAACACATGAGGAGAAAAAAAGTAGTTGATACATGCCTGCATAAGTTGCATGGAAATTTCATAAATCTCTCTGTTGGTGTCAGATGCCTTGAACAGCACTAAGTTTAAAAGCGTCACAATATCAAAAGGATAGTTCCTAGAAGAATAAACAGCACATTTTTGTGATGTTGGTGAGGAATGCAGATTGTATTCACTCTGATTTACTCTGTAATGTGGTCTAAAGAGAATGTCATCTTTCTTTTCTCTGTTCTACCATCAGAATATGGGAAAGAGAGCTCTTATGAACACATGCTACTTGATCAAAGGGCCATCTGGGGAACGGGAAGAAAGAAAGGATTACTTATAATTACCTTGGACTAATGCTTAGGAATGCACTGTTACCCACAGTGAGAAATGCCATACCTGTGTCTCTATCTGTCAATTCATTTTCATTTATAACATCAACTGCTGAAAGAATGGGCCAAAACCCATGAAAGAAGATGGGTAGCACAAAAATTTCAATGGATAAAGTACTTCTTAAGCCAAGCTGAAACTAAAGCAGTCCCTCTGGAGAAAAGACACTGCGTCTGACATGAAAATTCTCTGACGTTAGACACTTCAGTTAAAATTATTTTCAAGCAGTAAACACGAAGAACTATTTCCAAAAGGCCACTCTCTATACAGTCAACATTGATTGTAAGAGTAAACACATTGAAGTGTTCCATTAACGCTGCTAGAAAAACAATTCCAATATTACAATATTTGGATTATCACTACATAATTTTCTGCATCTTCATGATACTTTGAAAATGCACCAGAATCAATTGTGAACCACCAATTTCTCATTTCAGATGTGAGCTGCTGTGCTCCTGGATGGCTGCAGAATGCCTATTTGGACATTTCGGTGTTAAAAAATTAAGGGAAATACAAGTAAGGCATTGGACATTCTGAATTCTAGCTGTAATCCATCTTCTACATATACATTCATCCCTCAAATAAGTTTATATTATTTTTTAAAGAATAAATTGGCCAAGTGTAAGGTCCTGCACCTGGGTAGGCACAATCCCAAGCACAAATCCAGGCTGGGTGGTGAATGGCTGGAGAGCAGCCCTGAGGAAAAGGACCTTGGAGTCTGGGTTGATGAAAAGCTCAACATGAGTCTGCAGTGTGCACATGCAGCCCAGACAGCCAACCGAGTCCTAGACTGCATCAAGAGAAGCGTGGCCAGCAGACCAAGGGAGGTGATTCTGCCACTTTACTCTGCTCTCGTCAGACCCCACCTGGAGTACTGTGTGCAGTTCTGGAACCCTCAGCACAGGAAGGACATGGAAGTGTTGGAGCGGGTCCAGAGGAGGGCCACAAAGATGATCAGAGGGCTGGAGCAGCTCTCCTATGAGGACAGGCTGAGGGAGTTGGGGCTCTTCAGCCTGGAGAAGAGAAGGCTTCGAGGGGACCTGATAGTAGCCTTCCAGTATCTGAAGGGGGCCTACAGGAAGGCTGGGGAAGGATTATTTACAAGGTCCTGCAATGACAGGACAAGGGGCAATGGGCTTAAACTGGCAGAGGGGAGATTTAGACTAGATGTTAGGAGGAAGTTCTTTACAGTAAGGGTGGTGAGGCACTGGAACAGGTTGCCCAGGGAGGTTGTGGCTGCTCCCTCCCTGGATGTGTTCAAGGCCAGATTGGATGAGGCCTTGAGTGAGCTGTGCTAGTGGGAGGTGTCCCTGCCTATGGCAGGGGGTTGGAACTAGATGATCCTTGAGGTCCCTTCCAACCTTACCATTCTATGATTCTATGATTCTATGATTCTAAATTAAGAGAAATAGCTTCTTTGTAGAAAGAGGGACTCCAGCAACGAGATTCACTGCTACTCATTTTACAAGTAGTTTAAGTAGTAACCTCTCCATACATATGATAGAGGAAAAACTGTTAACAGCATTCAAATATTAATAAAAATCCCCAAGTTGATAGAAATTGGACTTCAACTTTTACTGTAGGTATGGGAAAGATCAATTTTTAGGACATAGTGGCATAGGTAACGCAACTCAAAGACAAATGGCTGAAAATCTGTTACGTTTATTTGTTCCTTAAAAGGAAAAAAAGTCTTAAAAAAAATCAATTTGCAAACAAAAAATTGCATTCATATTTTAAAAATCTCAGTACCATACAGTCTGTAGTCTAGTTGTTCCTCTAAGAACAAAATGTTTTCACAGATGATTTCTAAAATACTTGACTTGTTCTGATTTCTCTATTGAAGTATGCCAACCAGACTTGCTGAATTATATTTAAGAGTAAAATTTTCAGATTTACTGTAATTGGAAGCATTTATCTATCTACCTATCTACCTATCTATCTATCTAAGTTGATTATCATTGGATTTATCTACAAATTTTTTCTTGACAAAATGCAAAATAACAAAGGACAGGTTTTCTGAAGGTCTAACAAAAAGGCAGTATTTGCCTGTGTGTATTCAAGTAGCTTGTGCTTGCTTTGCAAAACAGCAATCATGCTACCAGAAAAGGAGCTGGTAACCAAATCAAATGAAACCCATTCAGAAAAAGAACAAAATAGTGCTTTTCAAGGTAGTAACATTTAAAACATTTTTTCTTTCATAAAGTAAATGAAAAAAACATGCCAAATCTTTTGAATCCAGACTTATGACCTATGTTCAAATGAAAACATTGTGGTTATTTTGTATCTTTTTGAGCAAAATAGCATTAAATGTTGGATATTTCAGCTATAGATATAGTAAGAGTATCTTCTATCAAGCTCATAGTTTTATTTTCAGAATCATGGGTATATAGCAATCTGGTCCCCAGGATTGTTTGAGAATATAAAGTAAGAGTGTGATTTACAATTCTATACAACTGTGATGGTTTGGGAGTTACCCCACACACTTTGTAAAATCACCCAGTCTAGAATCAGCCAGCTGGAAGTTAAGGACTGAAGCTCTGTTTACAGCTTAGCGCAATGTACAAGCAGAGATATACACAATATACAGGAATGTTTACAGAAATATATAAGTTAAAGGTAATACAGAAACACAACACCCCCCAAGAAATCAAAGACCCCAGGAGGGGCTTCCAACCACCCTTCCACCTTCTCCCCACCCCTCTACCTTACCCCGAGGTTTGGCTCACATGCAAGATGAGTTTGGAGGATCGGCCAGGATGGTTAGAAGGAAAGTGGTTAATTAGACTACTCAGCAGAGAGGAGAAAGCAAGAAGCTAGGCAGCCCGAGAGTGTCTGCAAGCATGAGTGTCTTTGTTTTGTATTCTTATTCTTAAACATCTCAGCAAGCCTATGAGTGAAGTAGACATCACCATTGTTTCCTTTTCTCAGCCTGTAATATAATTTTCTCCATTAAAATATTCAAATTATCCTCAAACCAGCTGAACCTCCAGTTTTCTTTACATTTGCAAGTGTAGGTTAAGAGATTTATTAATACCTGCTTCCACACACAGTTGCAATGGCTTTGAAACATCCAGAAGCAAGCTGGTATGATCCAGTATAACATCGATCTATAGCCCAGTTGAAGAGATTGATTTGATCAGGATTCAGTTCTAGCAACAGGACTACAACTTCACAACCAAGCTGATGAACCTGAGCATATAAATAGTTGAGAAAATGTGACTAGTGAGATCAGATATGCCCATTTTCTACAATTCTTAGGATTACATGGGAAAAACAAAGGAAAAATTAAGTATTAAGACAGAGATTCGAAAATGTATCATAAGTTTATTTAAGGGACAGAAGAGATGAAATATGACTCAGTTTTCAATACAACTCAAAAAAAAAAATTAAATGTACAAAGACTACATGAATGAAATAAATTTTCAAAGGTGGTTTCCAAAATTAAGCATGGAAAAAAACCAGCATCTGTGGAATATCTAAGATACTGGAAAGGTGTTCTGTGGCAACTTCCATTTGTATTGGTTAACTGATTTGTTAAGTATTTATTGCCTACCTCATGTGAGTTTCAAAAACTGCCACGCTTTCATTTTATCCTTCTTTTAACTAATGGAGAAGCAAGGCAGACAAAAACAGCTTTTGCAAGCCTGAAGGTACAAAATCTTGTAGGTTTAATCCAACTATATCAAGCAATCTAACAGCTCTCCCTATAGACCCTATATCACTTCATCCTGGTACCACCACTGTACAGACACCTCACAGCTAAGGCTTGGACTATTCTTTGTGATCCTTCAGCAAAGGACTGTACTGAAACATCAAACACTAATGCCTATT
The DNA here is from genome assembly GCA_013396675.1 of Eubucco bourcierii. Taxonomy (NCBI): domain Eukaryota; kingdom Metazoa; phylum Chordata; class Aves; order Piciformes; family Ramphastidae; genus Eubucco; species Eubucco bourcierii. The sequence goes on from VWZE01003466.1 coordinate 116,418, forward strand.
AATATTCTTTCACTATGTGTCAGTAACTATTTGTGAAGACTGAATATTATATTTAATATTAATGAACTGGGTAGGATGCTCCTCATCTAAATCAGAACTGAAATGGCATTTTGTAGGCAATGCAGTTAATTTAGTTACAGTCCCTCGATATAGTCACGGAATGATGAACAATAGCAATTAGCTTAGGGAAAATAAATTTCAACTATAAACATTTTGATTTCTGTTTCATTCCCAAATCCATAAAAGTTTCAACTATACATTTCACTTAGACATAGCTTTACGTATCTTTCACAATACTAGCAAATTTACAAAAGGCTTCTATTTTGTCCAATCTTATTTTTCCCAATCAATTACCATTTCTATAGAATGTATCCTTTAGCTGTTCTATAAGCCTTATGTTTTTCCTGTCTGTGTTTTTTTTATCACCTGCCTCATTCTACAAAAATCTAGCTAAGATGTGTCTCCTACAATCTACTCCCACCTTTCTTGTCTCCACTCAGTCCCATTCCTTTACTCCTTACTACATTCCTCTATTCCTTCTTACTACATTCCTCTATTCCTTCTCATTGCATTTTTATTCCTTCTCACTATATCCCTTTATTCCTTCTTACTTTTCTTAGCTATGACATGAGCAAAGGAAGAACATTTTTACGCTTTTCTCCTCATTTCTGTACTACAATAAAGAAGGATCATAGGTAGGAAATCAACAACAGTGTGTTTCATGGCTGAGGTTTGAGAAGAAAGCTTCATAATATCTATCATATCTACCCTGTTGCATTCAGCTGGAATAGAAATTTCAGGCTCTTTAACCCTCACAACTGCAGGATTCTTATATAATATTTTCTCCTCGGGTTTTACTAAATTTGGATCTAGATAGATAGACTAGTCTCTTGGTCACTGCTCTGAAGAGAACTGCACTTTGTGTTGTCCTCTATCTAAATTTGTGCCATTTCTGGTGGCTTCAACTACTGTGTCTGTATGAGATGCTCCTTGAAAAATTTTCTGCTGCTTCTCCAAATTCATGGCTGTTGCATGAGTCCCAGGTCACCATATTTAGTAAAACATCCACAAACTTGATGTGAAGGGTGTTTGTGGTAAAGGATTGCCTAAGGGGCAATCTTCTGTAGCAATTTCCATTGCACTTTGGACCTCAGGCAACAGGAATGATTTAAAGTTCCATGCCATTGGAAACAGCTAAGGAAGTTTCCATAGTGAGAAGGTTCAGTGTGAAATTTGCAAAAAAAGATTTTAAAGCAGTCTTCTGAGCACTCCTTTTCCACACCTGTGTGGATTTTCCATTCTTATTCCACAGAAACTTGAAGGAGGTGGGTGGAAGTGCTAAAAATAGGAATACAAATATTTTTGACTTTGTGTTATTTTTGATCTTTCTTTATAAGCAGATGATTTCTGTTGCAAGCAACACTAAGCCATAAAACAATTTTTAATCTTATTATTTACCTATGTTATATTTTCAGGAATAAAAAATAAATTATTTCAAGTGAATTATACTTTTACATTATACTGTTGCTCAAAGCTATTGTTTCCTGCTCAAAATACACAATCATGAACTCTTTAATTGCCCATTATAGAGATTAGAATTGTGCATCGATGAGTACTTACACGTAAATCTTGACAAGCCAGAATATTATCCAACCATTTGTAAAGATATCCATCAGGGGAAAGACCAACATTATCAAATACAGGTCCACAGCAGAGCACAGCTGACATGGCCTAAAAAGACATGAAACTTTAGTTACACAAAAAAGTAATGTGAACGAACCTTTCAGAATGATTTGAGCCTAGATCCAGACTAATAGGACTGCCACTGTTTCATTTTGAGGAAACTATGGTGAAAATGTTAACAGCTGATTTCAATAATCATGGTGCTATAGATAATACTGGATTCAGGATAATGCACAACTCAAGCATTTGGGGAGGGATGTTATAGCCAAGTTTCCTCATTCTTCAAGATGCATTTTTCACTTTGCCCAGTCTTCACAAACAAAGCTACAAAAACAATTAAAACACACAGATGTTTCAACAGTATACTTCTGCAAAAAAAACCCAGAACTGTTTTACACCAAGTGATGCAGTTTATGTATGTAAATAAGCTATTATTTTCACAGTTTACATATGTGGATGAGTTGCAACTGCTTTTAGAGCAAAAGTATTTTATTATCATTGGGCGTGTCTCCAAGCAAGTCTGGGAGACAGTGTTGAGATGTGCATTTGATACTGAATTGGTGCAGTAATTCATTTCAGAGCCTATAGTCCTCTCACTGAATCTGATAACCTGCTAATGAACAGCTAAGTAAAATTTCTTAATGCATTTCTGGCTTTGGAAATAATTAGCCTTCAAAAGTGTCTGCAAAGCAAAAAATGCCTATCTTCAGTAGCTCACACTGCTCTAGTCTATGATTCCACTGTAAGGATCCACATGAGTTTGCATCAAGCATACTAATTTGAATTTTTTTGAAATAAAAAGAAACAAACCTCACAATTACTTGTACTTTGTGTGGTGGGTTACGAACTTTCCCCACCCCTCGCTATTGAAATTTACCATACTAGCTCAGATGGTTTTGAAGTAATATGAAGCTGTATTTACAGCAAAGCTAAATTTACAAGCATACATACGTAATATATTTACATTTATATACAAATTAGAAATAATACAGAAATCCAAACTCCCTCCTGGACAAAGGAAGCTTCCCAGAAGGACTCAAATCTACCCACCCACCCCCCTTTCTCACTCTGCTTTCCCAGACATAAACAAAAACAACCAGCAAAGCTTATGGTGTTATTTGGTAGTGGAGAGATTAGAGTGGAGTGAAGAGGAAGCAAATAGGAGCAGCATCGCAGAACACAGTGGGACAAATTGTTCATGTTTTGGCTTTTTATCCCTCTCAGCAAACCGATGAATGATACAGACTTGACCATTATTTTATTTTCACAACCAATGATCTAATTTCTCTCATTAAAATATTCCAGTTAGCCTCAAACCAGCACACTCTGACTAGAAAATTACTATTACTGATTTTGACATTGAAACTTTAATACCTTTAATGCACAATACTGGTATCTTGTAATCTGATGATTTCTATCACTGTAACGGTCCAGTGGTGTGAACATAATACTGAAAGGTCCTGCCCACTGGCTGAATAAGATGAACAGGTGATGCCTCAAGCTCTGCTGAGGGAACAGAAATCTCCTGTGGTGAACTAAGTAAAAAGAAAGAGAAATAGCTGTGATTTGTTGATGTCAAACACACATTCATATGGCAGGTGATGATACAAATTTCGAAGTACCACAAAAAAAGAAGTTTCCCTTAAATGTTCAATATACAATTACACCAAAGTTCCCTCGAAAAAAAATCTAATCAAGTGAATACAATGCATCTTATTTCTAAGACTCTTCGGTTCTGAACTAATGGGCGGTTATATAAACATGTACATGTGACTTTAGAAATAGCATGCAAGAAATATTATACAGCCAGACCTTTCACTGACTCTTGCATTCCTTTACTGGTAAATATTTACTTGTGTTTTCTAATCCTTTAAATGTAAGTCCAAACAATATGTACGCCATTTTCTAATACAGTAAAGAAACTTTGCACCTATTTGTTGGTAAGAAAAATGTATTATGTTTTCTGAACAGCTAAATTTCCTGATGAATTTTTCTGGGGGTGTCCAAGTGGCATGTGGGCCTAGCACTTAGGGACATGGTTTAGCATCAGCCCTTCAGTGTTGGTTTGAGCACTGATGATCTTTGAGGTCTAGTGGGAGATGTCCCTGCCCACAGCAGGGTGGTCGAAACTAGGTGATCTTTAAGATCCCTTCCGACCTAAACCATTCTGTGAATCTATTCTATAAATCTAGGGGGGAAAAAAGGGAAATCTTTTAGACAATTTTTAATCCTCCTAAGCAAAGCATGATGGAAGAGATGCTATTATGTTTATTAAAGAGACCAGCAAACCTTTACTTGCCAATTATTTTTCACCTAGAAAGTGTGCTGTAAGCCAACAAAGTCAAACCAGACAATATTAATGCAAATCAATAAACACTTGTTTGCTAGGAGTTAAATTTTATGTCTTTGTTAGTCAGTGGTAACATTTTAAAGCTACCTCGTTAGAAGAAAATACATCTCTGAATTACTGAGATGCATCAGTTATTATTGTATTCTCACAAAACATACAGATGGCTGTTTCACTGTGTCTTGCACCTGGGAAAGAACAACCCCAGGTACAAATATAGGTTGGAAACTGACCTGTTGGAAGGCAGCGAAGGGGAAAAGGATCTGGGGGTCCTAGTGGATGGCAGGTTGACCATGAGCCAGCAGTATGCTCTTATGGTCAGGAAGGCCAATGCCATTCTGAAGTATATTAGAAAGGCAATGGCTAGTAGGTCGAGAGAGGTTCTCCCGCCCCTCTACTCTGCCCTGGTGAGGCCACATCTGGAGTATTGTGTCCAGTTCTGGGCTCCCCAGTTCAAGGCAGACATAGAACTGCTTGAGAGAGTCCAGCACAGAGCCACAAAGATGGTTAAGGGAATGGAACATCTCTCTTATGAGGAGAGACTGAGGGAACTGGGGCTTATTAGCTTGGAGACTGAGAGGTGACCTCATTCATGTTTATAAATATGTAAAGGGTGAGTTCCAGGAGGATGGAGACAGGTTCAGCTTGGTGATGCCAAATGACAAGACAAGGGGCAATGGGTGGAAGATGAGGCATAGGAAGTTTCATGTAAACATGAAACATTTTTTCACTGTAAGGGTGACAGAAGACTGGAACAGGTTGCCCAGGGGCATTGTGGAGTCTTCCTCTTTGGAGATATTCAAAACCTGCCTGGATGCATTCTTGTGTGATCGGGTATAGGTGATCTTGCTCTAGCAGAGGGCGTGGACTGAGACCTCGTTGCTATCTACAACTACCTGAAAGGATATTGTGGAGAGGCTGGTGCTGGTCTCTTCTCACAGGTAATTGGAGACAGAACAAGGAAGAATGGCCTCAAGCTGAAACTGGGTAGGTTTAGATTGGACATTAGAAAACAGCTTTTCACAGAGAGAGTGGTCAGGCACTGGAATGAGCTGCCTAGGGAGGTGGTTGAGTCACCAACCTGGGATATGTTTAAGGGTCGTTTGGAAGTGGTGCTTAGGGATATGGTTTAAGGTGAATCTTGTAGAGTAGGGTTATAGGTTGGACTTGGTGATCCTGAAGGTCTTTTCCAACCTGGTTGTTTTTGTGATTCTGTGATCTTTCAAGGTCCCTTCAAGCCCCTGATATTCTGTGGTTCTGTGATTCTGTGAAAATTTGTAAAATGTAGTCATTGGTGATGTGCCTTGTAGGATGTGAGAATGAGTGCAAAGAGGAAGGCCTTCGCAAATACTCAAAGTAAATACTAGAGAGATTCTGTATTGTTAACCACTATTATTTAGGAGAATTATAAAGGAAAGAAATGCAATATTTTATTAGTTAACAGCTAAGAACTTGACACTATTCAGTTCAAAGGAATTTCTTTCTGTTTTAAATGAGAATAGCAGGGATGCTATTTTTTACCTTTTTTTGGTTAGCTGTTACATAATTTTTATGTCTCTTATAGCTGAAAGCAACTATAAAACTTTGACAAAATCTGTGCAAGGAAACTTACATGAAAGTATTTGTACATTATTTATTCTCTTTACTCTTTTGAATTCTTTTGCTGCTATCAGTGCTGCTGTGTTCTGTCATAAATGATCTGGAGATAGCAGATTTACATAGATTGAGTAAGCTCCAGACCCTATCCTCCAGCAGTTACACAGAAGTCTTTAAAACAGACTTAAAAGAAAAATAATTTGCTAATGGAGCTACATTACATTTCTGAAGTGATCATGTAATAATTAAAAAGCCTGAAATCAATTGGAGTAATCTTTGCTATACAGCAGGAGTCAAGTAATATGGGACACAGTCTCAACATCTCAGGCAGGTTTTCCCCTACATCTAATATTGCACATTATCTGCACCTACCTATGTTCTTCAAGGCCAGTAAATTTATGAAGAGTTGGGCAATAAAATCAAAGGGAGGAAAAAAATAAAGCCTTATATCAAAGAAATCTGGAGCCCCTCGAGGTCACAGACAATTCTCTCACTGGGTTTTTAAAGAAGTGATTGTTATATACGAATATTACAAGCTTCACCAAAGTTTACTGGTTTTCATTTGACTCTTAACAGACTTTTAAACACATTTTTGTCCACAATCTCCTTTACATTTGTTACGTGACAATTCACAAGCAGTGAAAAAAGCACAGAAAAAAAAATTACTTTTCAATATGTATATTAAGTTCAATTTTGTAGCATGTTGAGATAATTTAGGACCATACCTGGAACACACTGAATCAAGTTGGCAATCATTGCACTGAAATGTGCTCTCATATCCTTAAGGATTTCAACTTCTTTATCATTTTCAGCCTCCAGAAGCATGCGAGTCAGATCAACATACTCTAGGAACAAGGCTCCAAGGGCTAACGTATCTCTTTCTAAGGCTCCATTTGTACTAGCATAAATGAGAGGTGTATATTAATACAGAATAACAGAGCAATTGTATCAGAGCTTTCTGAAGAAATGCATAAAAATCTCTCCCTATCTTATAGATGAAACAATTCCTCAAGTAACACACTGACATAAACAGCATTGCAAATACTGAAAATTACTTCACTTAAAGATCAATATTTATGATGAGTGATAGTTCTACCTGTCACTTATAACACCAGCATCAGCAAGGAGTTCAAAAATTCGCAGTAACTGCAGCCTGAGTAAATCCCGGCGTTCTCGACGTTTCTTGTTCTTGGAATTGAAAAAAACAAACAAATCACAACCATTTTCTTACATGTATATATTGAAAAGGACAAACTTCAGAAGTGTCAGTATAGCAGCAGGGCTCAGAAATTCCAGTTTGTGCATTTTTTCATAAAGGAATTTGATTGCTTTTGGATATTTCACCATAACAGCGTGCTCGTGCTTATATATCAACACAGAGCTAAATACAACCAAATTTTTGTCTCTGTAACTGTTCTTGAACAAATGTAAAAACTACCTTAGTCTTCACTGAAAATCTGGAAATGAAACAATAAAAATGAATTAACACTCAAAGTTGCCATGAAAACCCCCATGCTATTTTTGGGTATCAGAGATACCCAAAATATTACCTTAACACCATCTACTTTGCTTGCTGGAAGTGCAGCACAGATATCCAAACACCAAGAAAATATTTTAGTGATTAGTCATTCTTGAACTTGACAATGCTGCAGCTACCTGATCACCCATATTCAAATAAGCTCCTAGCAGACACTGCTCTAGTACACTCTTGGATGCCTTGGCTGCAGCGGCTGTACGCACAGAACAGGACTACACTGTTAACTGGTTCATTGTATCTCATCATTTAGAAAGCTGCCCTTTCTGTCTTCCATCTTCTCTTGAAAGATGTGAATGCAACAAGGCTGAAAGGCTCTCTGCTGAAGGGCTAAGCTGACTTGTTTCTTTGTATCCTGCATCTCCACTAAGCAAAATAATGTGAGGTCAAAAAGCTGCTAATGCACTCAAAGACACTTGCTTCAGGAACACAAAAACCTCAGAGAAAGCTCAAATCTTCCTCTTCAGAACCTAAGAACAGCAATTCTGAGTTAGATCAAAGGCTTATCTCACCTAGTACTCTGGCTCTGCCAACGTCCAGCAGCAGATGCTTGGGAAAAAGCAGTAATACTTTCCCTGCTTTTCTGACCCAGAGCAGCCAAAGGTTTTATTCAAATCATTATGCCATTTAATGTGACCTATTCAGAGTACTGTTTTTCTCCATTTACACTTTAAAGCTTCCAGGAAGCACATGTATTAAAAAATGCACTTTTATCATAACACTATTTAACAGGCACAGCCACCTCCTGCAATACTGTCAGAGGCCACCTGGCAAGCCCTGTGCCAGTGCCCACATGGCAGATCTTGTGTAATGTCCATTCTGGTTCACCCCTGCAGTTCTTGGCTGTGCTGATAATTCTCTTTCTAGTCATAGCATATGTCAGTTCAAGGGCACTATTTCTGATGTGCTGGATACCTGCCTGCTGACATGGAGGCCTGCTGTGCTCTCTACAGCTACATGACCCATACAGTCGCTCCTGGGTTTACTGGTGGTGTTGCTTGCTGGGAGATGGCCCAGTTCTTCATATCAGGAGCAACACAAGAATTAACTTTGCAGTCTCTTGTTCTCATATTCCTCTACTGACTTTTCCATGTGGTAAATTTGCTCTTACAGCACATTGTGAACCTCTGCATTCTGGAGATTAGTTTCCTAAGGGTAGTCTCAATATGTATGTCTTCAGAGAAGGACTTTGAAGTCTAAGTTGTTTTCAGTGGTGCACAGGCAGAAACGCAGAGGCAAGCAGCTGCACTAATGTGTATTAATCCTCTTCTGCCCAGTATCAAAACAAGTGACCTTCAAATCAATGACTTCACAGGGATGGAAGGCACACAAATGAATTGTGGTGTGAAGCCACACAGAGTGAAAATGGTATTAGCCAGAATTATTAAGAGCTGTTTATATAAAATTTAACATGAATGCAACACCTGCCAAGCAAATTGATTTTTTTTTTTTTTTGTTATTTCCCTATTGTCCAAAGCTGAGCACCTCTGTCCACTTATGAATTATTTAACTTCCTCCTGATAACTGGATAACTGTTCTCTGTGTGGCTACTGCACCAAAGACTTGGCAGATGGGGTTAGCACACCAGGTCACCATGATGGCACCTTATTGACAATGTTGTGGAGCACAGAGTAGTGAACACAGTTCAAAACTGTCTAAGAACCAGGAAGAGAAGCTTGGACAAAGCGTAGTATTAATGTAATAACATTGCCTTCTGTATACACCCCTGCAGACTTCTCAGCCAAGCAGCATAGACACAGTGGCTGTGTCTACACTGGTAAGCAGAGACAGGAACTGTTTGTGGCCCTAAAGTCAAGTATCAGAGGCTGCTTCATATTTACTTTCAGAAGACCTCAAGGAGGCTGGTTATGTGCATTTTGCCTAGAGAGTCTCAAGCAATGCTTCTCTGGCCCAAGGAATCATCACTGCACCTTTTCTCATCACAAACTGCCTGCTCTGACCTGAGGGTTGTGCTCCAGCCAGAGCAGTAGTATTACAACTTGGCCCATAGGCTGCTGTGCAAAGCCAGATAGGGGACCATAACAGAATAAAAGAAGCTGGTGTAGTTTGAAGGACTGTGTCTGATGTCTTCTGGGGTTTGTTCTTGTGAGTAAGCTACCCCCAGAGCCACCTCAGATTTCTGTCTTGGAGCCATCTGGAAGAGTCCAAAATTGAGCTAAGAAAGGAAAACTACACAGAATGGGAACTTGAGTCCAGTACTGAAGCATTCTCCATGACTTTCCCATTTAGCCACAGACACATGCTGTGCCTAAAATGCCTAATGAGACTACAGACTCCATCACCAGAAGTTTTTAAGAACAGTTTAGACGTCTGTCAGAAATGAGACAAGGTTAGTTCATCCTCCCTTGGACAGACTGAATAGTCTGTTTGGATCCTTCCTAGCACTGCTTACTATAATGAAGCTGAAAACGCTGGTGAAATTTTCAGCTAACCTACTGTGTATCAAATGAAAAAATTTAGTCAATTGAAGTTGAAACAGATGACCCTGCCTATCCTGCAAATAAAAAGTACACCTGAATACTGCCACAAAATGTGTTACAAGGTATTTTTTTCAAATATTGAAAATGGAGTACAGTTCTGGAGCCCCCAGCACAGGAAGGACATGGAAGTGTTGCAGCAGGTTCAGAGGAGGGCCACAAAGATGATCAGCGGGCTGGAGCAGCTCTGCTATGAGGACAGGCTACAAGATTTGTGGCTCTTCAGCCTGAAGAAGAGGTTTCGAGGTTTTGTAGTAGCCTTCCAGTATCTGAAGGGGGCCTACAGGAAGGCTGGGGAGGGATTATTTTCAAGGTCTTGCAATGACAGGACAAGGGGCGATGGGTTTAAACTGGCAGAGGGAAGATTTAGACTGGATGTTAGAAGGAAGTTCTTTACAGTGAGGGTGGTGAGACAGTGGCACAGGTTGCCCAGGGAGGTTGTGGCTGCTCCCTCCCTGGAGGTGTTCAAGGCCACGTTGGACAAGGCCTACAGTGACCTGTTCTAGTGGGAGGTGTCCCTGCCTATGGCAGGGGGTTGGAACTAGATGATTCTTGAGGTCCCTTCCAACCTCACCATTCTATGATTCTATGATTTCCAATATATCTGAGTTCTATATGAGGAAGTTCTATATTTGAATGGATTTTTTTCCTCAGAATAGGTTTCTATATTGTACATTTTGTATCACTGATAGAATTAAAATTAAACTAGGTTTTAATTGAATTAATTGATGTTTTTATACACAACAAAAATTTTTGTGGCACACAGAGCTTGTTACAAGACTACCTTCATATTTCAAAGAGACAGAATTACTACTTTTAAATTAATTTTGTAGTTTAAACAAAGTAGTACATTTAATTTTGGCAACTAACCTCTGGTCTTCTTTCTAGGGCTTCTTTCATTAGTGGGTGAAGTTCTTCTACTAATTCCCTAAGTAAAAAAAAAAAGTTGTAAACCAAATCTAGTCTCCTCTGAAAAGCATACATATTTTATTCAATATGTAATAACAAATGTCTAAAGTGCAAAGAAGCATTTGAATATATTTAGATCACAACAAAAACAATGCATTTGGATTAGAGGCAAACAACTGAGAATATGATAAGCAGGAAAGTACCTGAAAACAAGGGAATTTGTTCTTCCAAATCCTAATACAAGTGATTCTGTTATTTCTATGCTTTCAAGTCTCATCAAAGGCACTAGCTGCTTTAGTAAGACTCCAACAGATGGAGTTCCAATAGCCTAAAATATATTAAGAAATTATTGATGTTTGTCAGGATTACCAATATTAAGTAAGCACATTTTTCTTTAAACAAAAAAACACTGTCCAAGGTTTATTACTATGTATTTTTAAAACATGCTGAAATGAATTTACTATTATGGATAGCAATATACCAGTCTAATTGGATCTCCACTACATCACAATCACCTCAATAACGCCTAATAAAAACACCTGGGAAACTTCTTTGGTTTCATCCAGATCATTGCAGTTTATACAATTCGGTTTCATTAAAATATTCCAGTAGTCACATTTGTGGAGCTATTACTCATCTCAGGCTGCTATGACTTGAAAATGTATTTCATATAATATTCCTTTATTTCTGACAAGCATACAGTATTGATTTAGAGATTTGCCTTACTGATAAATAATCTTATATATGTACAAATTGCAGTGCTTTACAAATAGAGGGAATGACAAACTAAGGTTAACTTCAACACTTACGTCCAGACCTTCTCTGTTTTTAATATACACCACCCAGAATGTGACAATAAAAGTGGTTATTTTTGAAAATGCCACGGCTCTTACCAAGTACTTATTGATACCTCATGTCAATACAACTTATACAGATTTTTTAATTGCTAAGTATGTGGCTTAAGCAGTTTGTGTATGTCAAAGTATTCCCCTAAGCGAAAGTCTTTCTTTAGGATATGATTTTGCATGCAGATGCAGTTTAAAACTCTCCTAAATGAGTAACTTGTTTGAAACAGGATGCACCACCTTATTATCGTAGTTCACTGTCCCATCAGGAGTGGTGGCCATGATCTCTGGTGTTGAAGCACGCAAGTGTCCTGGGCTCATAATACTGGGCTTTGCTACTCCAAAACAGAGAATGAGATAGTTTCTCCACAAAGTAACATAGTTGTCTCCACTGCTCGCTGTACTTGTTTTCTTTGCATTAACAGGTATACTACAATTTTAAAATAAAATAAAATAATTAATTAGCCAGTCTTAATTATACAGTATCTCTAAATATTTTTAAAAGGGATTAAAATGTGCTACATATCCATCAGTCACAATTCAACCTGACATGACACATGGGGAAAAAACAGTGAAGGCAGAAAACTACAGTTTTCTGTAACTTACAACTTTCAATTATGAAACTGAAAACTGAATGTCTGGGTAGCACTTTGCAGGACTTACAGACTGATACTGAAACATGAGACTGAAAAAAAAAATTGTGTTAAAAACACAGGACCCACAAAAATGAAAGTTAAACACAGATTACCACTTACTTTGGATCCACAAGAGGCATTATCAGCTGTAGCCTTGTAAAAGCATATGGCCAAGCATAGCTGAGCGCTGTAGGACAATGTTTTGGCAAATTCTCCTGCCTAAGAAAACTGAAGAGGCAAAGAACCCATGGGTCTTTAACAGACTGTGCAAATATCCAGACATGGGAAGGACTTTTCACATCGTAATGGCTATTTACTAAGACAGCATTCCACTCCACCAGCCACTGCAAATCCACGCTGTGTGTTAATGGGATTGTTGTCTAGAGAGAGGAAAGATAGAAAAACACAGTGACAGTCATTTATTCCTTGTTTTGTTTCCTCTCAGTACTTGCCTTTATTTTCAAGCTTTATAACTGACTTCTGCTGAATTTTTTAGATCAAGACTTTTATAGTTCCCATCACATTGCTCTTTCACTCAGAAGGAGCAATTTACGAATGCTGATAAGAGCTGCCACATTATTTCCCCTCTTGTTTTTCCCTTGAAACTCCTACTTACTGCGAGAGGCACAATAACTTGCCCTTAAATTGTACACTAACTAATGATTATGCTGGCCAATACAATCTCATTTTTACTTTCTGTTCTCCTTTCTGCCTCCACGCATCCGCTGTCTGTTGTATGAAGCTGCAGTCTGTAATAGCTATAGACTGTCCTTATGTTCGTTGTCTGAACAGCTGAGCCTTAGCTCACAATTAAGACTCCTACATGCTATGACAACATGATAAATACCAATGCTATTAATAAATATTCTTCAAAATTCATCAAGGCATTTGAATACCTGTGTAGGGAATGAAGAAGCTGAAGTAGATGCTTAAGCAGTTTTAATCCACTTTAAATACTGCTACCTTGAATGACAAGTAGAATTCTCATAAAACAAATTCTACTGTCATTTAAATTTTATCTTAAAAAACAACATTTTGTTGTGAATGAAAACTTAAACTGCATGTATTTTGGCATCCTTGTTATTCCCCTATCAGACCTCAGATAGGATGTAACAGCTGCCTGCATCTACTGTCAGTGATCACTAAATTACCACTCCCTGATGTACTTCTCAGAAATCAGGCCCACATTTGCTTTACAGTATTATTAATGCACAGAATTAAAGCAGAAAATGCAAACAGCCTATAGAAATTGCAGCATCCAAACATTTCATCTGAATTTCCTAATCCCTAAGTTAGAGAGACAGAATATCTCTTGCTTGCTCAGTTTCTAATCACTCAACTTTTCTTTCAGCTGTGCAGCAGCCTGACATCAGTTTGATGTCCTCTTCCTACCCCAGGAAACAGCACTCACATGGCAAGGATTGATTGTTGCTTTAAACTCAGTCAGCTTAGAAGTGCCTGAATCTGCTAGTTCCTGCTCAATGATAAAGGGTGCTAATCTCTAAGCCACAGGCAAAACACATTGCCCTGCATATAAATTCTTCTACTGATACTTGTTTGTTTAAAATGCTTACTGCATCTTTGCTTCTTTTGGTGGCACACTAGGCACATAAAACATGTGAGAATGCAAGGAGTCACTCCAGCTGTGAACTACTCTAGAGCTTAGGTTTGCAGGGATGGGCTGTGTCCTGAACATACAATGAAGCCAGAGGTTATTCCCTTATGGAACAGATGATAGCAGTAAGTGATTTCCAAGGACCCCAAACATTAGGTGGCACTGGAAATAAGACTTTCTCAATGGTTCTCTTGTATGCAGGTCAGAGAATGTAGGTATCTTTTGTTTTATTTTGTATAGGTCACATCTTCTATATCCATAGTGTGATTTTTTTCATGGAACAGACTGTCTGGGATATTGCAGATTTTGGACTTGTTGGGAAGATGGATGGAGCCTTAAAACTGTATGATCTCTTTAATTTTTAGCAGCCTTATTTGTAATATTTCATGTTTGATATTTGTTATGTCCATGTGCTACATAAACACCAGTGGTAATAGAAAAGTAGTACTTACTGAATCTGAAACAGCCACATGAATAAAGCTTTCAAGAATAGAAGAACTCAACTGATCCATGACATCAATCATAGGCCTGTCATCATCCTGCATAACACAGAGAACACAAGTTAACTGATTTCCTGACCAAATTATTTCCCTTCTTATTTTTCTAGTACATGAAACAGAACCACTTAAAAATTTTGACATGAATCTGAAATGGCAAAAAAAATTAATCGTTAAGAACAGGTGTATTTAATTTTTTAATTATTAATCTGAGAACCAAGTCAAGGCTGTGGTTCAAAATGAAGTTAATTTGTGGCTCTAGCTCACTGCTTACTGAACAAAAGCACATATCAGAAAATCCCAAATGACTTTGGATAGCTAGTATCAAAGGACTGAAAAATCAGCTTACTGTTTATTAAAGCATTCCTTTGTGATGAACACACGTATTTGTGTTCTTAAGAATTTAGATGGCTCACTGAGCTGTGACCGCCAACACACAACATGACTCTCCATATCTCTATATCCATAAAAAGAGTTAGAAGTCTTTACTATACAAGGAAAATGTATGTGAATAATCTTAAACATGTCTTATGCTTTGTTTTGGTTTGTTTATTCTTTTCCAGAAAAAAAGTATGCTAAAGGAATGAATTTCTTTTCCAATACAAATTTATAATCCTGACAATATAAAAATGATCCATGCAGTAAAACCAACTTTTACAGTGCCATTTACATTCACATCATGCCAAGAGCAAATATTAAGTTGCTGTAAATGTTTCCCTTCCAATTCTTGTACAGGGCACACGTTATTGTTATATTGTTGAGTACACAAAAAGGCTTTGCAGTGTTAAGGTAAACAGAAATGTTAAGTTCAGACCAAATGTTTTTTTATAAACCAAGCACACACCAGCAATTATGTTAAAAGCAATTATAATAGCAGTTTTGAGCTTTATCTTTGGAAATTTTAATTCAAAGATCCAGAAAAGGAAAATCATACCTCTGCCTGGCCAAGGGCCAGGAATAAAGCACGGATCTCTCTGAGAATTAAAACAGCTAGTTTACGTGTAGCAACCTGGAAACTACACAGCAGAACCAGTGCAAATCCTTCAACTGCATGTAGCACATTAGAATAGGGGCTTCTCTCAGACTGTATCCTGTGGCTGGATCCATTTGGTATCAACTGTAGAATGTTACAAGGGGAGGAAGAAATAGAGTGATTTAACTACGGCATATAAAGAAATGAAAATGCAGAGGCCACATAAATGCTGAAGGAGGAGACTGACAGCATTCCCTCAACCAACCAAGTGTTTTTGCTTTAAGTTATCTCACTCCACAAAGCAATACACTAACAGAGCCTTTTGGACAAACACCTCCCTCTGATTTGCAATTCCACCACATGCTTTGTTCCATCCTTCCCTGTTCGATCTCTCCACAAGAAAAAAGAATGGGTAAGTCAGACTGTGAAGACTGCATACATTTCCCACTTCAGATAGTAGGTCCTCAGGTACTTTCTTTGATTCTGTAGCAGCTAACACCTTAGCTTGGTGGCCTCTAGAACCTGACCTTGATAGTAAAGTATAGCAGTATTTACTGAAAAGTGTGTGAGGACTTATCTTTCTTACAGTTTTTTGTAATACTATTAATTAATGGTCCTCTGTGATATAAAGCAGATATGCTTGCCTGAAAGAAAACATTTCCAATGTGATTGGGTTGAGAGATAAGAAGCCTGAAAATCTCTCATCATGAAAATATATATGGGACAAGTACAGATGGGAGTGCAGGAGCAAAGCTGTTCAGTTCCCAGGAATGTTTGTAACGCACGGAGACAGCAGGCAGTAGACACAATCCGGTTCTTAGATATTTTTTAATCAGCCAAATGAAATGGCTATGGGAAGGAAAGATCCACTTTACTTTTCTCAGTGCTTCCATTAGTACTGTCAATCAGCTTCAGTCTTGGGAAAATGTTCTTCTGCCACATCTACATACACATATTTCACTTTATGGGCTTTTGTTGATGTGCGTATTTCAGTTTGACATGCATTCCCTTGTGTTGCTCAACAACAATAACATCTACTGCATTACACAAGGGCATAGCTGGCCTCAAAAGACACATGAACTAATTGCCTTAAAAAATCTTAGGCAGTGAATACTTCTCAGGTGAGTAAACACAAAACACATACACCACAGCAATACCAAGGAACATAACTTCTGCCTTCAATTACTATAAATGCTCAGACACAGATCTCTTGATATCATACCTCTGCAGATCTGGTTTTTGCCTGTTCAGAAGCTTTTCCTGGAGTGTGTATTACAAGCTTCCATTGTGTAAGCAGCTGTAGCAACAACTTTAGTGAAGTATCAAGAAGGGTATGATGCATATCATTCACTTCACGTAGCAGAAAATTAGTAAAACCAAAGAGTACATCCTCACGCCAGTCAACAAAGTCAACAAGTAGACCCTGAAGAGAATTCTGTGCAATGTGTCGAAGTTCATCATCCATATGGATAGACAGCCTGTAAGTAAACATGAACATCAGGTAATAAAAGTCTGAGGAGTGTTTACTGTGGTAAGTAGCGTACATTTCTCAGTAATTTAACACTTATGGAAAATTCCCAGTGACAACATAAATCGCAATGATAATATCATGGTTTCATTATTATTTACCATGGTTTCATTATTATTTACCACAATTGACATCCTCAACCTGTTTTTATACAGCAATTTTTGCTAGAGCAGTGCCCTGAACAAATTCATGGATCCAAAAGAAGCCTTTGTCCCACTCCTAAAAGACAGTATCTTTCAAGTACATAATACGGAAACTTTGCCATGTCCTCAAAACAAATACATTTTTTATTTACTTGCTAACCTCTATTTAGTTATGCTAAATAGGTGAGGCTAACAGGTTAATAGATAATTTCATAATTTATATATTTGTTAACTTTCAATATAAACGTAAAAGAAGCACTACACCTCAGAAGCCTAACACTTGAAACAACTCTTTAGCCAAGAAGCAAATCACAATTATTGAAACCCAATATTCAAAAGAAATTAAAAAACTCTAAACATCTGAATTAAAAACTGCTTCAGGTTTTAAACAACTTAGTATAGTGAAATGAGAAAAACAGCTTCAGGACTTCCCATACTTTAAAAAACACACAGGACACCCACAAAGTCTTTCTGAAAGATGGTGCAATTCTGAATTCCATTTTCAAATTTTATTTCCTTCTGTATTTGCATTGTGCTGAACTTCTTTTCAACACAAAAGATCTTCATATTTTCTTTTGACACAAAATTATCAAACCACTTTTTTGTTGGCAGTTTGGCAGAATAAAGTAAATTCAGATGAGTGTGTTGTGCGGGTTTTGGTTCATTGCCTTTATGATGTATTTTGTTTTAATTACCCATGAGACTGTAACTTTCTGTAGTATGTTAGAATTCATTTCCAAAGTACTTTATCCACATTTAATCTACATAGCTGAAAATGAGGACGCAAAAGCAATGGGCAGAAAGTGAGGGAAAAAAAACAACCAAAAGAGCCAAATGGAGTGGAACCAAATTCCATTCAGTTAGAAATGTATGACGAGATGAGGCTCATAACAACTTTGGTTCATTATAGTTGCCTAATTGGGAGGCATAGGACATTTCATCTAAGTCAAACAACTGCCATCAAACTTCATCCCTGGTGAATATGGCTCCAAAAATAACTGTTAAATACCACGTGACTTTCTACACACGTTTGGAAACACAGCATTTTGTTGTGCTAAGAAGAGACCATTTTTGTCTCCTCTTTGGAATGTCAAAACCAGAAAAACAAGCAAAACCCCTGAGACTATGATTAAATCATCCACAAAATGACTTCCACAATGACATAAAGTAATAACAGAAAAGAGGATACAAGGGACATACATTTCTACATCCAAGTCACTCCACAAGAGCATTATCAAATGCAATGAAATTCAAATCGAGCATAAGAATGCATCTATGTGTTAGCAGTGTATGACAGGCTGCTTGAGGAAGCAAGAAATGTTAGTTTGTTTGTTTGCACTTGAGTCAGTTTAATTTCAGTCCTACTTGGGAATTTGTAATGAATGGTTTCAGTGGGCAGTGAGAGGGCAAAAGGTACAGTATATCCTTGACATCTGTGTTATGGTTTCTAATTTGAATACAGCTGTCCTGGAAGAAAGTTTAGATGCTGCGTTACAGATTCCTTCTGGAAACTGCCAAAGACGCATCTGTTGTGAGGATGAAAAATTCAAACTGAACTGTGAATACAAGAACTCATTGACCCAAAGATATTATTTTGTCTTTAGAGGAAGTATTGAACAGCTTTCCATCTCAACAACAGAGCCCCACACAAACTGCTGGTAGAACAGCCTCTCAGATTATTTTCAAAATCAGGGAGGAAACGAAACCTCAGCCCTTCAAAGTTTTTTATCCTTGTATTGATATTTTAGACCCAGGAAAGATAAAATGCTGTAATGCAGTATTGTCTAGAACACCAATAACTTACCTTGCAGGATTATCATTTCATAAACGGGAAAAGCAGTAATCTGGACAAAAATAAACATGGAATAGTATAGAGATCTGGTGCTGGGGTAACCTGGAGACTTACATTAAGGTATTAATTCTTTAAACAGTTCATTACATTCTCCTCTGAGGCTACATTTTTGTAGACTGTTTTCAGTTTATTATTTCAACCCACTGAGCAATGGTTCAATGTCTAAGTGGGCATAAGTGATGAGTGATGCTCCTCAGGGGTCTGTACTGGGACTGGTGCTGTTTAACCTCTTTGCCAGTGACATGGACAGTGGCACTGAGCACACCCTCAGCAAGTTTGTTGTGCGGTATAGTTGAGACACTGGAAAGTAGGAAGGGAGACCTTGACAGGCTGGAGAGATGGCCCAGTGTCAATCTCATGAAGTTCAACAAAGCCAAGTGCAAGGTCCTGAACCTGGGTTGGGGCAATACCAAGCACAAATAGAGCCTGGGCAGAGAACGGATAGAGAGCAGTCCTATAGAGAATGACTTGTGAGTGCTGGCTGATGAGAAACTCAACACGAGCCGGCAATGTGCGCTTACAGCCCAAAAAGCTCAGTAGCTTGAGCAAACTGATTTCAGCGAAAGAATCACAACTGACTTCTCCTGCACGAAGTTTGATAAGAAAATAAAACAGACCAGTGGTTGTATTGCCAGTTATGAGACTTCAGGAGGGAAGGACTAATTTGTGAAGAAATTCACAATGGTCTCCAAGCTTTGAAGAGGTCTGACCTGGACAATATTATGTGACTGAAGAGCTGTGATCAGAATGGGTATGTGCTTTCTACCAGCTCAGTTAAGGCCATTACTAAGGATATAAAGCTAGTTAAAATATTGGATTAGAGGAAAACATGTCCTTTTTCATTTCTCCTAAGCAAGATTGATGCAACTACTTAATATGGTATCTGTATTATTTGATAAGGTAATAATTCAAAGCAACCCACTAGGGATTTATAGACTGGATATAAACACAAGGAGATCAAGCTGGCCGTGCATTGCAGCACACCTACCACTGACTGCCATTTTGGCTTATTTGGCTGTTGCATATTTACTAGTAGCAGAATTAATTGTTTCCCTGTTTTAGCATATTGCTGTTTGTTGGGTGTCCACAGAGCAGGAAAAAAAATGCTTTTGCATGTAACCCTTTGGTTCCCACATCTCCCATTCCTCACAGATGTTTCAAAAATCAAGGATGGAGTGGCAAAGATTGCTTAGTCACTGTTACTTAAAGCAATATGCTGCAGGAACCTCCTAGCTCAATTTACTACCATAAACTGCTTAAATAAATACCACATGCTGGAATCTTTAATTTGTATAATTGAAACATAACTGACATTTCTGGACTGACCAGTACCTGTTACCAAAATCATTTGCAATAAGTCACTGATTTGACATGCTGAAACATGTGTTCATGACTACCTTGTTCAGTGAAAGGAAGTCTATCTAGGTAAATTCAATGGATCCAATCAGGGAGGATTTTATATTTAAAGTCATCCTTTATTTTATGTCTATTGCTACTATTACTAATATTAATGAAAAATTGTAAGAAATTTAGAAAGTTTTGGGTAAGATCCCACACCTAGCACAAATAAGTCACAACTAAACACATTTCTCCATGTTTCTCCCACTACATAGAAAAGATGCTCTTCCCTGTCAATCAGAATACTGCAGTGGTTAAAAAAGGTAATAATGGTGAATACCATAAAGAATAGCAAATAACATGTAACCAACATAGTGACAAAAAAGTTCTTGATGACATATCCATTTACTCTTTCATAAAATTAGTAATTTATGATACAAACATGACGACTGTAAAAAGATGGTAAGACTTCTATGTCATACACAATAATAGCAGATTATTTTTTATAAGCATGTGGCTTTGAACCCCAAAAGAGTTACACTTTCTGTGGCTCAGTTTTTCATTCTTTTCCTTTTGAGCAGTGATTGAATGTTTGAACAGCTTACCTTGCCAGCAAGTCGATCAGCTCAAGTTTTGACATTCCATCAGGAAGCAATCGAGGAATAGCAGCAACACATGTTCTAAACAGATCAATTTTTGGTTTCCTTTCACCACTGAAAAATTAAACCAGAATTTTGACTAAGCTTAACAAATAGATGTATTAAATGATCTCCCTACAGTTTCTTAGAAAAGGGCTGGACATAATGGAGTTGCCCAGAAGCCTACTAAGAACATCACGACAGAAAGCTAGAAATGATAAATGTCAGAAGGAGGAAACATGAATAAATGTTTCCATTGAATGAATGGGTTTGATTTTGACATTTTTCATGCATTGTTATCAATACAGACTTAAAAAACCCCAAATTATTCTTGATTCATTTTTTTCTTTCTAAGAGGAACTGGCAGATATAACAAGATGGAGTTACAAGGTAGGAGGATTCTTCCACCAAGATCAGTATTTGCATGATGCAAGCTTTAGCCACAGATTTTCTCTTGATCCTTGCCTGAGATAGAAGCACTTTAGCAATCACTATCACCTAAAACATGTTTTAGTAGCCCCAAGGCTGCTCTAATCTGTGGAACGGCTCAAAGCGGTTAGAGTCTAAAGTTTAGTGCAAACCAAAAACTAAGCAGGGCATCCTTAAGTCTTCTAAAAGTAACTCAGGTTTCAGCTGCTGATTATTTCCCCAACAGATTCAATTGTTTTCTGACTTATTTCCAATACTTTTTGTAAGAATGCAGATTAAAGAAGTCTTGAGACAGACAACAAAATGTGATACATTTGTTTATTTTAAAATCAATGATGTATTATTAGGTAACTGAGTATTGAGAAATTAATAACCAAAGCATAACAGCATTTCAAATAGTAGGGGTTTTCCCAGAATATTCTTAATGATTAGCCTGTAATGCACTTTGGAGGAATCAAAAGAGCAAGGTCCTTTCCTGCACCCAGGCCCCTGCCCTGCTTACTGCAGTACTCTGACTCTCCATGCAACAGAAGATACTGCATTTGGATACCTTGTATCTGTGTTCAGGCATACAGAAAGCCTGTATGCAATACCAACCCACAAATCTAAAACACTGAGTATTCACTGAAATGATGGGTAAAGAAAAGGCATAACTTGACATTAGGCTCACTTAATTCATACATTAGTCTTGCTGTGAACAGCATTCTTTCTCTTAACACCCTATATACTTATCAATTTGGTATGTATTACATCAATAAAATAGTTATATGATCTTTATCTATTGACTTAAATTGTACAATGAAGGGAAACTGTTTTCGTAATTAATTATCTCTGTCTCACTACATCTGTATCCTAACAGATAAAACTGGAAGGAATGTGCCAGCAACTTGAAGAAGCATAAAATACAATAGCTCATCTGAGAATTTGGTTAGAAACAAATATCTTTCAAATATTATTGCTAATGCAAATACTAGTGGATAAATAACTAATGCAAAATACTACATCTTAATAGTTGCAAATAGTACAGTACCATTGGTAATTATATCTGCAGACAAACCAGTGAGTAATGGAAAGTGATTTTTGCAGTTTCCTTATTATCAGCCCCCAGCGAGGGTAAACAGTTTGTGCATTTAAAACAGAGGCACACAAAATAATATTCTGAGAGGAAACTCTTCTGAAAGCCAACAAGTAATTATATATAAACACAAAATCTGCTTATCAGCTGCTGAGAAGACTAGCAGGAGATCCAAAGCAGAGTTCCCAAATTGTCTGAGCTATCAGGCACACCACACAACGTGTCTGGCAAGGGGGGCCCCACAAGGCTCTGCAGTTAATCTCTAGCTGACTCAGGATCCAACACGATGAGCTCTGGATAAACATGCTGACAGTTGTCCTCACCTGGAAGCCTGTGTTTCCATACCAGCATTTAGTTTAGGATTGTCAGCAAAAATCTTTGAAATACTTGCAAGAACAGGTTTTTATGTTAGAAAAATGGATGCCCTATTCTGACTATACGTTGGAAAGCAATCACAACCAGTGTTGAAAGTCACATCCCAAAAGTTATATCCCAGCAGAGGATGTAAAAGATGCTCCTTAGTTAGAATTTAGTATGATTTTCTCAAGTGGCATTTACTCCTTCAACAATAAGTGCTTAAAGGATCTGTCATTAAATACAGATGCAAGACTAACACTGCCAAGACAATTACAGAATCTGTATACTTTAAAACATTATGACTGTTCACTGCCTAGTTATTTCCTTCTCCTATTTTATATTAAACATATCATTATGTTATTAATTTTTACAACAACTTTAACTATATGTAAACATGACAAAAGCCAAACAAATGTAGTGTGGTATCCATGTATTAAAAGCCAGTAAGAACTCCAAATACATAGCTCTAGCGAAGCACAATGCTCTGTGAATGATAAGCAATTACATAAACCCAAAATACTGCCTTTTCCAGTTATCATACACTAGGCAGTTGTGGGCCACTTTAAATGCTGATAGTAACAGCTAATTATGTTTTCATCAGTTTACATGATTTTACATCAACTTATAATTAAGCATTCCAGATTTTTTTTTCCTTGGAAAAACAAATAAAATGTGTTGTAATGTGCTTTTCCTTTCAAGCCTACAAATTAAGTTACAGTTCATCTGCATAAAATGCACATCACAAAAATACAGTAATGTACAAGTCTAGGTCTTCCAACATAAAATCTTTATGTCTTGGATAAAAGCTACTATCAAACTGTAAGACTTCCTGAAATTCAAACCTCTTACGTCTATTTGTTCAATAACTCTGAAAATAAACAACACCAGTGATGCCGAGAGACGACAGAAAGGACATTTATAGTTAAGGTTAAGTACACTTCTTATCTAAGCACTCAAGGTTTTATTATACAATTATCTTTTGGCAACAAAATGTGAATTGCAAAACTCACTTTCCCTTGCAAAAAACCTGAATGCCACAAACGGTTCTGAAAACATGCTTTGGCTACTGAACAGAATACTTGGTAGCAGTATAAGAGAAATAGGAAATATTATTGGATAGTAATATTAGCATTTAATATAAATACAGTAAGGCAATACTAAAGACATAAAGTTTACAATCTCATTTAGATAGTCATGGTCCTCTCTAATAAGAGAGGAATGATATTAAAATATAAAGATAATATCAGTTGTAAAAGGTAGCTGTATTTGGCCAGTCAAAGCACTGTCAATCTACTACTCATGGTATTGTGACCAAAGGTCCTTTTCATTACAGCCTGAATTTTTTTTCTCCACGTTGTTTCTCTTCTAGCATACCTACCACATTCACCCCTCTAACAGGAAAGTTACATGAGGTCTCCTTACAGCTGGGATCTCTGCAATCCATGTTCTGCATGTGTCAAGTGATGTCTCTGTGTATCTAAAGTATACTAGACAGATGTCTATTTACAAGGTCTTGCAACGACAAGGGCAAGGGGCAATGGGTTTAAACTGACAGAGGGAAGATTTAGACTAGATGTTAAGAGGAAGCTCTTTACAGTGAAGGTGGTGAGGCACTGGAAGAGGTTGCCCAGGGAGGCTGTGGATGCTCCCTCCCTGGAGGTGTTTGAGGCCAGGTTGGACGACGCCTTGAGTGACCTGTACTAGTGGGAAGTGTCCCTGCCTATGTCAGGGGGTTGGAACTAGATGATCCTTGAGGTCCCTTCCAACCTCACCATTCTATGATTCTATGATTCTATGCCCATCTCACTAGAATTGTCCTAAGGAGACTTCTCTTGTTAACAGTTTTGGATGAGAGTGTAAAATGCTGCTGTTCAAGACTGCTTGAAGTGTATTGCTTTGAATCTGTTCCAGTGAGGCGCTGCTTAAATCCAAGCCATCACAAAATGACTTGGATTTTTAATTAAGTTTTGATTACAGGCACGAATAGTAATGGGAATTATGAATTATTATTAGGAATAGAGATTTGAGAATTCATTGCATTCATTTTGAAGTTCAGTGATGCAAATATATCCTGAAATAGTGTACTGACAGGTTTTTCACTTTGGGCTTTCAACTTTTACCATATAAACATTTATAGAATTCACATGTGATTTTGGCTACCTTGAGTGCATTAGTTCACTTCCTAACACTGCAACACTCAAAGAAGTAAAAACAACTTCTCATAAACAGATTTTCAAAGTATGTACTAAGCTGGCTGTCCCCATTTCTCACTGTTTTTCTGATGAGTCATGATAGACAAAGTTTTGAACTTATTGTCTCAATATTTTATGAGATTTACTGTTCATTAGCACTCACGTAATCATGTCTTCAGGTTCTTTGTTAAGCATCTGTATGTTGGTTAGCATCATACATCGACCCACTTCCTTGTCAAGGTGTCTGAGTATGTTGTCCACAGCTTTTCTTACTTGAGAATAATATAATGACATACCTGCAATAACATGCATTTTTATATAATTTGGGGTATTTATAGACACACACATTTTGAAAAGGAAGCAGCTTACTCAGGTTGTGCTGCATGAATTAAAAAAAGTATTTTCTTTGTGAAATATCATTTTCCAGTAGTAACGATATCCTAATTCAGAGACAGAATATGTTGCCCTCTCCAAGAAGAATGCTATTATGTATAAAAATAGTACAAGTTATAAATATATATATATATATACACACACATACACACACACATATATATAATATATATAAATACACGTGTGTATATATATATATATATATACACACACATACACACACACGCACACATATACATTTTTTCTGGAGGAAAAATAAAAAATCTAGATAAGATATGTCCCTATATAGTCAAATAAAGCTGCAGAGTTTGCCAGGTTATACAATATATTTTGTGGACTTTTTATGGCAGAAAGACAAGCTCTGATCCAGTAGCAAGGTTTGAAAACTACATACAAATAGAAAAAAGGAACCTAAATGAGCTCCCCTAAAAACGCATTTGATATGGAAACTAATGGCATGAAATTTTATGTGAAAAACAATACTAAACATAGAGCTTTTTTTTTTATTTTACATTTAAAAGCTTTTGCCATTTTCAAAGTGTCACTGCAATTAAAATAAGGATCTCGAAGGAATATTCACTGGTTTTCAAAGCTAGTCCGTTTTCTGGCACTGTTTCTAATAAAATGAACAACCATGGATCAAGACAACTATATTGGAGTAAAAGTAGCTAATTCTTAACTGTCTGTGTGCTAAAACCTCCCCTAGAACACCAAGTTTTAGGGGAGAACATGACCAAGGACTTTTCCTGAAATAATCAGAATCAGTAAAAACAAGCAATATTTGCCAAATTAAATAAAACACTTCATTAGAACACACCCTAAAGTAAATGTTTACAATGAAGAAAACAATTGAATACCTATCAATTGTAAATTATTCTGCTTAGATACCGAAGACTTTTTCACATTCATTCTCACCCAAGTTTTTAATTTGCCCATTTTCTTACTGACCTATCATTTTCGCTTCCTCCTCCGTAAGAGTTTTGCTTAAATACGTTTTCTTCACTCTGAGAGTGTTTCCAGAGGGAAGGACCGCTCCAGTCACTGGCATTGGAGGTTCACCATCTTTTTGCTGCAAGCTATCAGCAATTACCAAAAATGCTCTCAGACCAATATTCATTCTCTGTAAAGTTCAGAAGATGAATATCATAAACAAACAATCATATACTACTCATATTCTTCAATCACTTTGAAATTTTGAGTACTTGCCAGCAAGCAAAGTCATATCTGCATTGTAAGCAATCATCTCCCCTTTCAAAACTTCATTTGTAAGTATTTTCATTAGCACATTATACTTTTATCTTCAGGATAAAACACGTGCATATGACCTGCAGTTCAGTAATGCATCTTAACTGGGTCTTCAGTTAAACACAACTGTCTTAAGTGGCCCGTTATGAAAAAAAAGATCAATAACCATCTCAAAAGGCCCCAGGGCTGAAAGAAAAGCCTGGAATGGTGCTCAGCACAGTAACTGCAATGTGAAAAAATCAGAGAGATGAGGCTCAGTGACCTGAGTGACTTCTGGGAATTCATCAGAGGAAAAATTGCAGGCATTGCATTGCAATGATTAGAAGACCAGAATATTTTCAATTTCCTTAGACCATGTTCTAAAAACTCAGAGGCTGTGCCACTGACAGTCTCACAGAGATGCATATAGATAGATGATCTGTGACATTTTTTTAATGCAAAAGTCTACAAATATCTGAGTAGTCCTGTTGTTTCATTGATTTAGGACTTGCATTGCTACTGAAAAACAGTAAAATATTAGATGCTGAACTAATCAAGAAGATATGGACTATATCCCTTCACTGTAAGCCTGGCTTCATGCAATGCTAATACAAAGCATCCTTTGCAGGACCATTCTCAGTCAATACTGACGGTGACTGACCCAGAATGTGGTAGGGACTACCTGACTAAGAATTCATTCCATTTTAATTTTTTTTAATTCTCTAGAAGAAAGATGATAGCTGTGCTCAAAGTAAAGATTGCCTTTCACTTCTACTGCTTTTGAGAGTAAAAAGTTTAATCTGCTTTTCCAGTTTTTTTTTTNTCACTCCATCGTAAACATCTTACTGCAAGATTAATATGGATATATTTTAAGAGGTGGCCACAAATGTTTTATTTTTCATTCTTAGTTTTCAAATGAAAATTATTTCAGAACTACAAGAAAATATGTTATATTCAAGACTTTTAAAATTATTTTACAATTTAAAAAAAGTTTTTCAAATTTCTAATTTGCTTTCTCAAGGTAAAGCACTACAAAGCTGACTCATGACATTAATGCTAGTGGAGTTTTACTGGTCAGAATGGTAAAACTTTTTTGATAGACTTTTGTTCTTTTTATGGTATCTTCAATTCTTCTTGCATCATGTACACTTTCAGTAAAACTGTTCTGAAAAACACCGAAAATGTTATAGAAAAATTTATTTGCCTATTACTCGTATATTTATTTGTATATGTTGAGGTTGACAATTTTATTTATCTTTTTTGTTTTCTACATCTGTGATACTTCTTTTCATTGAGGAAATACGAAATAAGCATGAACAATGAGGCACTTCACAAATCAGTTCCCAGATATATCTTACCAATACATCACATTATAGATTTGGCCTGAAATCTGGACAAAGGTGAGGGCATGCTTAGAATATAACAAGAAAGGAAATGCAGCACAACACAATGTATTTTAACTCCAAAATAAAGTAGATGTGCATCGTACCTCAGGGTTGAGACTGAAAGCTTTTGCTGGTTTTCCAACACAGAGGAAGTCAAAGATAATTTCTTTCATTGCAAAATCTAAACGTTCCTGAAATAGCAAAAACGTTTCAAATCATTAATTTGTTCACTTCTAATTTTCTTTAAGGCAACAGAATGTTGAAAGTCAGTTTAATCAGGATTTTTTTAAATGTACAGAGAACCCAGATTTGCAGACGTATGCAGAGTATATTATCAGGTCTAAGCTTTCAACACTACTGTTGACAAATTTAAAAAATTATGGCATTTAAATGTAAAATAATAAATTTTGAACATAAAGCTTTTAATTATTTCATTTAAACTGTGGTAATTATGGTACTAACACAGTATTTTACATAGAAGTAGCTTGTTCACAGATGGCACAGTTCAAGGAAGATTTTAAGCATCTGTTTAATTCATTCCTATTCAGAGACTTTAAGTATGTGCTTAAATACTTAATGGTAATGTTTTCTGAAATTAAATAATAAAAGAGATGAAACTTCCAGCACTGAAGGTTAGTTTATTTTAGCAATTCCAATTTGAAATGATAAAAACTATATGTATCAACTACATGCTGAACTTGGTTCTCCTCCAACTCACAGCTTTTGAAGCACTGCTACTTATTGTCTTATAAAGTATGAGTACCAGAGAAACTACAACTTAGCATTTTGAACCTGACAGACTGTCAGAGCTTGTCAACAAATGCATTTTCTGGCTTGCTGGTAATTCCAAAAAATTGACCGAAAAATGCATTTGAGTTGAAGTGAAAATGGGTTTACCCATTTTCAGTGCAATGAAGTTAATCAAAATCTGCTGTTCAAAAAAAGTCTGGTCAGCTCAATCTGTAATTTTATAACTGTCTAGATGATGGATACTGACAAGAGAGATGCAACAAAAATCATAGAATCATAGAATGGTAAGGTTGGAAGGGACTTCAAGGATCATCTAGTTCCAACCCCCTGCCATAGGCAGGGACACCTCCCACTAGAACAGGTCACTCAAGGCCTCATCCAACCTGGCCTTGAACATCTCCAGAAAGGGAGTATCCACAACCTCCCTGGGCAACCTGTTCCAGTGTCTCACCACCCTCACTGGAAAGAACTTCCTCCTAACATCCAGTCTAAATCTTCCCTAGTAACATCTAATATCTAAATATCCCCTCTGCCAGTTTAAACCCATTGCCCCTAGTCCTGTCATTACAAGAACTTATCAATAGTCCCTCCCCAACCTTCCTGTAGGCCCCCTTCAGATAATGGAAGTCTCCTCGAAACCTTCTCTTCTGGAGGTTGAAGAGCCCCAACCCTCATAGCCTATCCTCATAGGAGAGCTGCTCCAGCCCTCTGATCATCTTCACAATAGAAGTTTACTTATTTATTAATTTGTTATTGGGAAAAGAAATTATTCACTATTTGGAAAGACATATGCATGGTTCTCCCATACCTGTGCAATAAACTGTATTATCTTCACAAAGATGTTTAGAGGCATATCTCTTGGCACAACACCACGGGACCCTTTTGGGAAAAGTGTTGTGACAATAGTAATAAGTCGACTGCAAAAGAAGAGAAAAAAAAGTGTTAGACATTTCTAGACTTCACTTACAATGGAACATAAACTGGAAATCCTACTCCATTGAGAAAGACTAGAATGTATTTCCTTTGAAATGAAAATGCAAGAAGGTATCTTGTTCTGACCCTTTGCTACAGATTCAAGGAGATTATTTGCAATACTACATTATAAGTAACAATAAACAAAGAAATGGCACTAAAAATATTCCTAATTTTAACCAGGCAAAGAGTGAGTTTCGGTTCCTCGAAAAAGAGAAACGGTTTATACAGAAATTTTAACAGGTAGGAGAATAACCAATGGCGATACAAAAGGGAATATTTGTTGTGTGCAGATGAGATTTTTATTTAATAATATGAATAGGTTCAATTCAAAGGAATTCAGAAGAACTATAAAACCTCTTCACCTGCAACATCCACCCTATGAGATCCAATTATCATTAGAAATACTGCATGTTACCTTTGGGTAGCTGTGTTGCTTTCACATTTAATTCTGATCATGTAAACCCACAGTAGTCTGTACAGAGATTCCAGTGCAACTCGAGCCATTTTGGGGTCCTTATTCTAGAGAAATATATAACATAACAATAAACTTTAAGCACAAATTAGAAAAAAAGTTCTGCATTTCATGGATGTCAAGGTTGAGAGTTTTCATGATGACACTACAAAAAGACAGAGCTGCCCAGTATCCCATTCCTGCAGCCGCAATGTGTTCACGCATCTGACCTGTCTCTCTTGGTATTGTTTCAGTTGTTGGAAAACTCAAACAGTAAGTTACTCAAATTAGATATATTTAAAAACCACCTTAATTTGGGTCAGAAGAGAAACCTAATCTTTAGTGAACTTTACCTGTTCAAAAGATGTTGCCCTACGGTGAAGACCTGATAGGAAGAACACAAATAAACAAAGGGATACTGTGCTGTTACTCACAAATTCATTCCTCAGATAGAATCATACAATGGTAAGGTTGGAAGGGACCTCAAGGATCATCTAGTTCCAACCCCATGCCATAGGCAGCGACACCTCCCACTAGAACAGGTCACTCAAGGCCTCATCCAATCTGGCCTTGAACACCTCGAGGGAGGGAGCAGTCACAACCTCCCTGGGCAACCTGTGCCAGTGCCTCACCACTCCCACTGGAAAGAACTTCCTCCTAACATCCAGTCTAAATCTCCCCTCTGCCAGTTTAAACCCATTGCCCCTTGTCCTGTCGTTGCAAGACCTTGTAAATAGTCCCTCCCCAGCCTTCCTGTAGCCCCCCTTCAGATACTGGAAGGCTACTATCAGTTCTCCTTGAAGCCTTCTTTTCTCCCGGCTGAAGAGCCCCAACTCTTTCAGTCTGTCCTCATAGAAGAGCTGCTCCAGCCCTCTGATCATCTTTGTGGCCATCTTCTGGACCTGTTCCAACAGTTCCATGCCACAACCTCCCTGGGCAACCTGTGCCAGTGCCTCACCACCCTCACTGGAAAGAACTTCTACCATCCAGTCTAAATCTCCCTCTTCCAATTTAAGCAGAGCAGAGCAAAGGGGCAGAATCCCCTCCCTTGCCCTGCTGGCCATGCTGCTCTTGATGCAGTCCAGGACTTGGTTGCTGTCTGGGCTGCATGTGCACACTGCAGGTTCATGTTGAGGTTTTCATCAACCCAGACCCCAAGGTCCTTTTCCTCAGGGTTGCTCTCCAGCCATTCACCACCCAGCCTGGAGCTGTGCTTGGGATTGTGTCTACTCAGGTGCAGGGCCTTACACTTGGTCTTGTTGAATTTCATGAGGTTGGCCTGGGCCCACCTCTCCAGCCTGTCCAGGTCCCTCTGGATGCCATCCCTGCCCTCTAGCAAGTTGGCTGTGCCACACAGTTTGGTGTCATCTGCAAACTTGCTGACGGTGCACTTGATTCCTCTGTCCATGTCACTGACAAAGATGTTAAACAGCACTGGTCCCAGCACTGACCCCTGAGGGACACCACTTGTCACTGGTTTCCAGGCGGACATTGCGCCATTGATCACCACTCTCTGTGTGTGACCACCCAGCCAATTCCTTATCCACTGAGTGCTCTACCCATCAAGGGCCTTATTTGATCTATTCTTTGTACATTAAGTTCGGTACTCTGGGTGCAAATTGTACTGGAACTTTCTCCCTGTCCTGTGTGGTTTGGAGACAAAGAACTGTTGCTCCCATTACAAAAAACTGCCTCTAAATGAAGTGTTTTGACTCTCTCCTATACAGAATTCCTGCCTTGACTAATTTTTTACAAATAAAGTTTAGTTAATGATAAATGTTCCATTTCAAGACCAAGATACTTATTAACTTTTACATTGCTTTCAGCAGGATAGTATGAAAAGCCCTTTGGACAGAATTCGGTTGGGATCAACTATTTCCAGGTCCTGGTAGCAGTTTCCTTTATTAATTAAAAAAAAAAAAAAATCTGTAAGATCACAGATTCATATGCTAAAATTAGAAATATGACTACAATATAAACCTTTTAGATTTCCCAGCCTATACTTGACCTTAATGGTTTGGGGAAGGAGACTGTAGTCTGTGGGGCATGTAGGTCCACATACTGTCCTGGAGTGAACAGAAGGATTTCTCTTTCATGTTGATCTAGCTATTGGTCCAGTTGTGTGACCAGTTTGGGCTTTGGACTTTCAGGTGCCACTTCTAACTGGTGATATGATTGATTCTATGGTTGGGGCACCTCTTCCTCTGTACTGAGATGGAGTAGTAAGCCACATTTTGTCATGCATCCAGCTACTTTACCTTCTTCCAAAAATAAAGGTGGAATGTGCCACCACACTAATTTACAAGCCCTATGAATTGTATATGTTCATGAATTATAGGTGGCAAGATGAATTCCAGTTTGACTTTCAATTGATAGGGTAGGAGCAACTTTACTTCGATTTT
This sequence comes from Eubucco bourcierii, assembly GCA_013396675.1. Classification (NCBI taxonomy): domain Eukaryota; kingdom Metazoa; phylum Chordata; class Aves; order Piciformes; family Ramphastidae; genus Eubucco; species Eubucco bourcierii. The sequence goes on from VWZE01003466.1 coordinate 148,682, forward strand.
CTAATGGTTTCAAATAATTAAAATACAGGTCAATAAAAGTCTTCAATAAAAGCCAGGATCTCCCTTATTTTCAGAAAATTTTATATTTCCAGTTGGCTCCTCACAGATCTTACAGCTGTAACCACCTTTTCTAAATCTTATATAACCTCATAATACCGCAAAAATAATAGCATTTATTTTCTGAATCTCTTTGCAATAAAGCTCTAATAAATCTTCAGCACCAGTAATTCAGGTACTGTGAACATTTTGGAGAGGTATTCTAACAGCAGGATCAGAATCATAGAATGCATCAGGTTTGAAGGGGTCTTTGGAATTCATTTTGTCCAACAGTTAGTCAGTGAGGACATATTTAACTACATCAGGTTGTCATATGAAGAGAATCAATACAAATGGCATTATGACAAAGTACAGCAAGAAACCAACAGCAAGAAAGGATTTTATAGATATAGATATAGATAGATATATCCTGTTAATAACCTTGGGAATTCAACTTTTGGAAGCAGAAATTGTTTGCCTCTGAGTTGAGGAAGTATTTGCATGTTCTACCTGTGCCAGTTCTAGAAGCTTCTTAAACACTGACTGGTTCATCAAGTACCAGTTTGGAGGCCCTTCATTTGAGTTAATTGCTCATCTTCTTAAATTGGTCTTTTCAAATAGGCATAGGACTTCTGTGCGGATCCACTTTAAGAGTGGAATGGGACATAAGCTCTTGCACAAGAAGCATGAACAGTATGTGCTGGCCAGGAACTACAGCAGGTTGCAGTGCACGGTTAGTCTTAAACTTCAAAGATCTAACAAATGTGGAGGAAGCAGAATAGTTTAGGGTGTTTTTAATGCAACTTAGGAGAACAAAACAAGTAATGGAATCAGTGTCCTACAACTAATTCTACTCTGAAAAAATAATAACAAACATTTTGTTTGAGAATGGCTTTGCAAAAAAAAGCAAACTGATACTGGGTGAGTTTTGGTATGCCACTGGAGCTAATTATTTTTATCAATGACCTTGCCTGTTTCATTGCTGTTTGTCTCAAGCTTGATTTGAGTTAGAGAAGAAATTCAAATTAGGCACTTGTACTGGAAATAGCTGCAGAACTAAAGATTTTATACAGTTAGGACTAAGATCACGTATGGGATCTGATCACAGTAATTATCCTGCGCATTACCTAAAATGGATTTCCAACAGATCAATAGAACATACCAAAGTTTTAATAGAATAATAAAACAAGAAGATACTAACCTTGAGATTGGATAAGCAGTTGTTGAGGAAAATATGCCATCTGTTTAAAAAGAACTGCTTCTGACTGACACAAAGCAGGCATGTTACCAATGGATACAAAGCCTAAACAGGAAACGGATGTGAACAGTGCATTATTTGCATGCTTACACAACATAAAAGTAACTTAACAGAGTTAATGTAAACTTTGAACTCTTAACTACTCCATTTTGTGCAATACAATTAGCCAACATAACACATTAAGTAGTACCATTTAAAAGGAATCTTTCTTTGATGCTGTTACAGATATGTTGTTTCGATTAAATACAATCAAATGTTGCTTATGGTAGTATTCTACATCCAAAGATGTGCCACGATTTTATAGACACACAAGGCTAAGTTCTATCAGTTAACTGAGAAATGCATGGAAATAACTAAACTTTATAATAATAACAACAGGACCCACAGAGATTGTTGGAAATTGTGAATACTCAGACGCCTGCACATCAGGTTGCAGTCACAGCATTTACTGAGAGACATGTCAAACACCCTAAAGAATTGTGCCTGGATCTGCTGGCAGTTACACCTTGAGGAATGAAAGATAAAAAGGAGCAAGACAGAACATACAAGTTCAAATACAGGAACATGTTCTCTTTGTCAACAGAAAAGAAAAAATGGTTAAAATGCACCTATTGATTTTGAAACTGACTTTGCTCTTTTCTCAAGGCTTTTCTGTTTCAAATGAAGTCCTTATATCAAATAAGGACTTTACTTGTTAGTCAAAAATCAGTTAACTTTATCTTAAAGACCAATGATTCTCAAAACTAACTCTACAATTCTATCTTCAGTTAGAATTCAAGGTATAAATACACCATAAACCTCAACTTCTATTCCTGTAATATGTAACATCAATTGTCTATAGCTAGGTTAGACCTAGTTTCTTGAGGAAATGTCAAAAGTACACTCAATTTTATTTTTATAACGTTCATGTCCAAAGTACATATGGGAGAGGAGAACTGAAGTCTTCTCATGGAAAACTTTCTTACAGTATTATCATTATGATTATAATAGTTGACTACTTGACAGGGTCACAGAGTTTAGTAGCATCCCAAGAGTGTTACGTTCATCCTAAGAAAAGCTGTAGGAGGGAAAACACCATCTCCTGGAGTTTCCTAATTGTCTCCACTAACTATCAAAAGAACCTCAAGGACTAGCTTATATGAGATAGTTTTAGACAGAAAGAGACAAGATGAATGCTCCTATTCTTCCTCTAAAGTTAAGTGCACCAACTCAGAATATACTAATCTTGGAAAGGAAGGTCCTCTTCAAATTCTAAAGAGTGCTTTCTTCCTGCAAGCCTAGAAATATGCACTGCAGCTATTTCTGCCAACCGTTTGCCTTTCCCTGCCTCCTCCTCACAAAGTTTGTATTTCTAATCACACCCTCGCAAGAATCTATTCTATTTTGTCACCTTTAACTATGTAGCCTCCAGTGTGGTATGTGTGGACAAGCAATGAAACGCAAAGCCCCAGCTGTGCAATTCTTTCTCAAGCACATAGTATTGACTTTGGTAAGTACGGTTGCCAGTTTGGGGAAGTTCTACTTAGTGTAAAAACTGTACAGCAAAGCTTTTATTCTACTGCAGTTTCAGCAATGTTTTATCTACTCTGCTGAGTTAAAGAGAGCCACACAAACACAAGCAGAGTGAAATCAGAAATCCATCCCAAGAGTCCCACAAATTGAACCGGAAAAAAGCTTGAACAGGACTAGGCCCCAGGAGATGCTCTGCCTCTCCCCTGGGACTGATAAAATGAAGCAGAGAGCTCTGCAGTCCTCCCAGCATATTCATCAGTGCTAGCAAACAGCATTTTCTGAGAGCACTGGGAACAGTGAAGTCTTTTTGACTTTCCCATAAAATGAGGGAGGACAAATGACAACTTTCTTTACTTATAAGGTCCAAGACTTCAAAATGGATTAGCTAACGTCACATTGGTGACATGCGCTGACCCAGTTGGAGAGACAGACTGCTTAAGGCGGCCAGCATCAAACTGACTCAGATCCTCATTTAATTCAGATCAACTCATGCTTCCAAAAATACACCGCAGTGCCACTCTTCATCTCACAAGAGAAAAATGAAATGGGGAGCTGCACAGTAGCCAAGTCACAGCTTTGAAAGGGCATGTGTTATACATTTTTTTTGTTCCTACAATGTATTGTTTAAGTCCCGTGAAAGAGTTGTTCCCACATGCCTCATTTGTTCTCGCTTGACAAGAATGAACTCTATTATTTCTTCTCTCCTAATGTTTACACATAGCAAGTATGAGAAAGTCATAGAATCGGAGAATGGTCTGGGTTGGAAGCAAGCTCTGAAGGTCATCTAGTCCAACCCCCTCTGCAGTAAGCAGGGGCATCCTTGACTAGATCAGGCCACTTAATGATGACAGAATAAGAAGCTGCAAACATCTGCTTGATTCAGACTGATACAGATTGTATTCTGAATAAAATAAATATGGTCACTTTCTGAAAACAGGGTTAACTTTCCTTACAACAGAGATGTATTGGTTATAAAGCTCAACGTAGAAAGAAGTTTTGCAATTTCCTGAGAGTCTTGCTCAGAGATAATTCTGACAAAGGATTTTAGCCTCTGCTTCTCAAGGATTGCTTACCAGTGAGTGTTTCTTTCGTGAGGAAAGTTCAAGTGTTGTATCATACAGGCTTTCTACGAAGTTCCTCAGACAGGGGACATTCACTTCATTTTTAACAGCCTGAAAGAAAAGTCACATTAATAAAACACTATTTCACAAACTGGTTTACCTAATTTAAAGAAATTATGGAAACAACCTGAAAAACAAACTCACAGCAGCTACAGGGACAAGAATTTCAACAAACAGTCCTGCCAGTGCATGCTTGATATCTTTGTCTTTAACTTCAAGGAAATAGTGTGCACATTCCTGAAACAGAACAAAACAAGAAACATAAATTGTGTATCAGTTGGAATAAAGATCTGTAAATGTTTGCTGAATGTGCATCAAGTGTCAGTGACTATTTTTATCTGGCAAATCCCATATTTTGCAGAAGGCACAAAGCAGAAGGCAGGTCAAGATGAAGGATCTGTTACTCTAAGCACAATTATTCACAAACTCTCCACTGATTCCAGCTGTCCTCAGTGGTGTTTGGGGATGAAGAGGGCATTGGACTCAGGGGCTGACCTTGTGCCACCTCTGTGTAACCTTCAGGAGGTGGAGTAGAAGCCCACATTGACCACTTTACACAATACTTTCTGGTAAGGTACTCAAGGCAAGCAACAATCTTACTGTAAACATTTTGGGATAAGTTTCACTGCTAGGATCTATTGCAGAGTAAGGGTCAGTGCAGAACTGTGCTATGTGAGGGAAGGGAGCTGTGGCGTAAACCACCACGATTTCCAGCCTTCAACTGGGAATTGAGAGAGAAAGTAAAAATGTACTTGTCCTAAACATGCAGTGAACTACTACCCACACAGCTGTGTTGCTCAGGAAGCGAGGGAGGGGAGATAAGCATCCACCCACTTGTGTGCTTCTGTACAGCTTCTCTGAGGATGACAAACGATGTTGCTTCAGTTAATTCTCCACCTCCGGGTCCAAGGCCCAAACAGTCACTGACTTTAAAAGGAGTGTGCCCCACTGACCTCTTTCCTGCTCATGCATGCAAACAGTTCACACTTTGCAGTCAGGAAAAATTATGCATGGTATAATCAGGATTCCACATCACAGGGATTCAGTCACTCCAGTCATCTCTACCACACAGTTGAAACCCCTGTGCAAAAGCAGTAGCCTTCCTGAGCTGCTTCTGTACTCCATGGTGGAAGATCACATGGAGACTATTCCTAAAGAAGAGCTGCTGTGACAGAACTTGTAGCTGAAGGACTGCATGTAGATACTAAGACAAATTGCCCAAAGAATAAAACTGTATTTCACCAAACTGAGTGAACCTGGCTTTCCTATATATATAGTGCATATTAGGATGCATTGTAGTATATATATTAAAAAAAAAAAAGTATCTTGTGCTCAGATCTGGTAATCAGGGAAGGTACAGAGCCAAATTTCAAGTACTATTACACAGCACTTTTACCACTGATTTCAATAGCAGTAACATTGTGACCCAGCACTGCTGTGCTACAAACCGTGTAATCATGAGTGATCCCAAGAAAACGTAAGAGAATAAAAAAGTTAAGATAAATAAATCTGCTGATGAGAACCCATTGTACATTACCAACAAGAATGTGGGTTTTTAAAACGTGTAAATGGAATATATTGTCTTTTCTTTTATGAAATGACATAATCTATTAATTTAAAGCACTGACGATAGTCAAACTGTGCTCTGTACTAGTGGATCTTAAACTGGGTGGACACAAAATGTACTCTAGAGGAAGGTGGATGAAGGCATGGTGAAATCAAACAACATATCCAAGGGAAATTCCACACAGCTTTTGCCTCAGTTGTTTGTCTCTTTTTCTGTATTTTTCTCTACCACAAGTTCCTCTCCTCTCTGGCAACTATTGTATTATAGGCTGTGAAAAGGAAACAATGGTGATGTCTACTTCACTCATAGGCTTGCTGAGATATTTAAGAAAAGAACTCAAAACATAGATAACACAGTCTGTAGGGGTACAGTGTCTCGGGCGGTCTGGGTTCTGGTTTCTCCCTGCCGATTAATCTTCACTAACCACTTTCCTTCTAACCCCCCTGGCAGATCCTCCAAACTCACCTTGTGCATAAGGCAAACCTTGGGGTAAGGTATAGGGGTGGGGAGAAGGTGGAAGGGTGGTTGGAAGCCCCTCCTGGGGCCTTTGATTTCTGGGAGGGGTGTTGTGTTTCTGTATTATCTTTAACTTGCGTATTTCTGTAAATATTCCCATCTATAGTGTATATCTCTGCTTGTACATTGTGCTGAGCTGTAAATAGAGCTTCAGTCCTTAACTCCCAGCCAGCTGAGTTCTAGTCTGGGTCATTTTACAAAGTGTGAGGGGCGTGGAACTCCCAAACCATCACATATGTAAATGGCTATAGATTTACTTTGGAGGCAGTGAGTAGCAAGGGAGACAGAATTGTGCAAGGATATAGGGCATGGAAAAGGTGTGGGATGGTGGAGTGGAAAGTCTGGGATTTACAAAAGCACAACTTTTTGATGGTGGGTGAGATGTAGGGACTAGGGGTATACGGCTGATGAAGAGCTCATAAGTGAAAGTAGATGCATATACATTTAGGGGTCAATAACACACGGGAAATTAACTGGGTATTAGAGGAAGGATAAAGCTGAGCCCATTCTGAAAGGTCTGAGAACCACAGTTACATACTTAAGAGTTTTACCTGCATAAACTGAAGAGAAGCTTCAAAGTCCTCCACAGGATACATCTTAATGCGAAAGAATTTCATTCCCATTATAAGACTGATAATGCTTTGAACTACATAAGGGCTCTGTTCTTTATGCCGTAACTCTTTTAACTCTGCCATAAATTTCTTCTTTACAGCAGGAAATCTATGAATTCACATAGATTAGTTACAAAAAAGCACACATTAATATTTGAACTGTATTTTAAGGTATATAAATGGGGGAAACTTAAAGAAGAACCAGCTCTGGTCACAGAATACTGTGTCAGTCAGTATGTGAATAATTTTTTTTTGGGTGTAGTTTTCTTTCATTTCTGATAAACTCAGAAAATGAAGCATATAGCCTCATCTTAGTTCCTTTAGGTAACTGCATCTTTTAAATTTTCTTACAAGTGTCTCCTTTACATAAGAGCTAACAATGTCATTAGAATAACCCTGTCATATGGTTTTACAAAATCCAAGATGAAAGAATTTTTTTTTTTCCAAGTACAAGCAACTTTTTCAAAAGAAAATCTTTTAATGATTAAAACATCCTATTAGGCTGTTCCTTCCTTCAGGTTTCTTAGTAATAGCTACTGTAGTAACAATTAAGCAACAACTTGCAATGGAGGGGTCTGTGACCATTTTTGATCTGCTCTATAGACCTATTGGAGATGTCTTATGAGGTACACTATCCACAGAAATAACATATAGGAAGATCATCCATCAGGATGTCCTGTACTTTTTGAGATAAAATGAAAAGTATGTTATTTTCCTGGGCACATGTAGCACATAACAAACTTCCATCTCTCTATCAGTGGCAATAACAAAAGAAACAGGTTGGCAGGAAGAAGCCGATTAGGGGCTATAGCAAGGCCCTTTGGAATCAGAGAAAAAAAAGCAGCACTTATGGAGAACAGGTGTGCTTTATTCTTGACATTCCACTTGAAGCTTTGGATCTCTTTTTGACTCTGACTCAGCCAATTTAGAAGCTCAGGTAAGGTCTCTGCTGAAGTTTGTTATAATTTGTATGATTTCCAGGAATACAAACTGGTTACATCAAGCTAATGCAACTGGTTTTGTAGAACAGACTCACTCTCAGCAGCACCAAGCTGTCAGCTGACAAAGATCACTGTGTTACAGCAGTAAATCTCACCCTCTGCATAGTTTGTCGTATAAGCTTACGATATTATATTAGGTACAGAAGTTTCTGAATCTCTCTGCTTCCAGATGCAAAATTTAAGAACTGATCTCCAAAGTGTTTTATGTCATGTCCTCTAAGAAGTGCAGGGCGAAGGATTCAGAAGCAGTTGCATTATGTTCTGAACTAACTTTAGAGAGACTTATATATCTTGGTATGTTGGAGGATAGCTATTTTTTAGGTTTGCCCAGCTAGAGAAAAAACAGCATATAGAAAAACAAAATAATAATTAAAACAGCTCTCTTCAGCCCTCTGGGCCTTCCACAGACATTGCTGCTGAGATAACAAAAATAAGGCTGACGTAGTTGAATTAATTCAGCATCATTTGACCAGATGCAGAAAGCCTGCGATTCCCTGGAGTCCTAATGCTCTAGAATACCTGGATGAATAGAGGACAAACAAACTGAAAATTTCTATGCTATCTTTTAAGAAAGCAAGAAAAACAGAATATTCATATGGTAAGTGAGTAGAATTTCTCAGATTTATGGGGGAAGTATGACATTCAGTTTTGCTTACTTTGCTTGAGCTAGGACACCTATTACTTCTGCATACAAATCCGCAACGATGTGCATATTTCCAGTGTTAGGACCAAGGTACCTAGCAAGAGAGAAGAAAGAATTCTTGGTTGGGAAATCACACTGCTTAAGCTACTGCTTACACAAAACTAGGAAAGAATTCATAGAATTTGCATGTGAAAAAGAGCCTTACCCTTCTTTGTACTTAAAGTGCTTGAAAGCCAAGTTAATAACATCATGTACCAAACTGTCTATAACAGGATGAAGTGGAATCTGAAATCACAAAATAAAACATAACGAGTACACATATATTACACTTCAAGCTGCATACTTTAAGGTTAGCATTACTCATGGGTATCTTCCAGACAGAAATACAGTATTAGCTGAAATAGCATTAGATCAACAAAACAGCTGAAATGAGACATTCATTTAAAGTTTATTTAGTACTGAAGAGAACTACTTCGTCTCCAAAGATATGGCAAAATGAAGCACAGAAAAAGATGTCTCCTACAGGTGCAACAGAGACAGCAGTGAACAAGCATGCAGGATTATTTCGTATTTTTTGTTAGACTATTAAAGATGGCAATAGAAACAAGAATCCTATAATTCGGTTCTATTGATAATTTCCATAATTTATAAGTTAACAGATAATTTAAGAACTCCATACCTGTTTCAAAACTTCTATTAATACTAAAGAAAAAATAAAATCAATAGCCAGATCTCTTCTCTCCATTAAATAGTCCCTCTGCTGTTCATCACTGCAAAATCAAACCAGGAAACACAGTATTTAGCAGATGTGTCATATTATATGCCTTCATCACTTACAGATAACAGGCGACTCTGTTCTACCTTTTAAATTGCACCCTGGTGTTTCAGAAAGTAATACACTGATATGCTCTCAAAATCTAAGTAGACCAAATCTAACCTCTTACTTTCACCTTATTTCAAATGTTTAAATGTCACTCTCCTTTTCCTCCTTGTTTTTGTTTTTGTTTTCTGGTTTAAGATCAAGACAAAAACCCAAAACAAAACCAAGGAAAATTTTTGGATTCTGTATTCCAACATGGGTTTCATTTCAGTTCCCTTACTGATAGAAGTTCTCAAACACACTTTGGAGGCAAACATAAATAGTTTTGTGCTATCAAATTAATATTTACACTTGTAAAAGATTTTGAAAAGTGCCTTAAAAGTATTGAAAAATTCATAACCAAACTACATACTCTTTCTAAGTCTGCTCGTTTCAGTGTTGTTTCTTTAGCTTTGGCATCCTTTGTCAAATGTTCAAACACATTCCTTATGCAGAACACCACAGAGGAATAAATGTATGAGATGAGTAGTTTGCAATACAAATTAAAAAAACAGCCATTGGACCACCTGTTTACAATTTCAAAGTGTACTGAAAGAATAGCACAAAAGACATGATGTTTTTTGTAAAATTAATTGGTAAAGGGACAGTTCTGCAATCCATGTGAGGCAGTGACAAATGAGTTTAGTGAGACTTTTGTTTTCATAATTTCAACACAATTATTATAAACACTAAGAGTTTTGGTGGTTTCAGGTGTACCTGTGCTTGTTATAAAACATGCACTGAAGAGTTCTGCTTGATCAGCAATGAAATAAGTTGCTTGGGTCTTGGTTTTCTTGATTTCACATTAACTAGAGAAAAGAATGCTTACGTCTTTCTGTAACACTATAAATCAACAGAAGGATTTATCTCACACAAAAGCAGATATCTAACCGATGGATCAAGCCTTCATATTGTATACTTCTACTGGCACAAAGAGTTGCAAGATTCCAATTCAGCTTCACGTCTACCTTTATATCTAAAACTAGCTTCTACTTCTTCATTCTAGCAACTACTGTCTTCAGTAGTTACTGGGTTATAATGAAATCCTAATGTGAAGAATTGCCTGTGCCTTTCCAAGTACCAGGTCTGCCAGTGTTGATTCTCCTGCTGTATCATTAAAGTGTGTAAACGTAAAAAAACCTGCAAGTTTGAAGAATATACCTGTACCAAACCACCTGACCTCAACATAAATGAGGAACAATCTGCTGCCTTATCACTGAGGATCTACTGCTATTATAAGAGATCAAAATAGAGTTTAGGCCCTTTAATCTTGTTTGTTTGTTTTAACAGCTCAATCAGTGTTGCCCTTTTCTTCACAATATTTCGGATTCAGAATAAGTGTACGTGAAATTTCTATGATTAAGCAGAATGCTGTATAAAAAAATCATTCATCCAAGTGTCACAGAATTATTGCCTGCTCACATGAGCAAAGAAGACAGACAGGGTTTAGACAAACCTCTACTTAAGTGACATTACAGCATCCAGAACAGCAGTAAGAAACAGTGTTTGAACTATCAGGAGCACGATTTTAAAGACACAGTTACTCCATTCATCCAGAGGCTGAGAGAAAAGTTCCAGAAACCAGCATAAAAAGATGACAACAACTTTAAAGCAACTGGAACGTCACTGAAGCATCACAAAAGCTGATTAGATGAAATGTAATACATTTTACCTTAGAATCTGAAAATAGTGTATGTATGCATATTCAAAATCTTACCTTTTGGATTTAGTGCTTGTTCTTGGTCTGTACTCATGAGATTCATCTTCTATGCCATTTTGCCTTTTATACCAATCAAACAAAGTGCGCAGGATGGAGGGTAGACAATATTCTGAAAGTGAGCTCATTGAATTTATTACCTATGGGGAAAATATCAGTCAACAGGTGTTCAAGTCTCCTCTCCTCCTTCAAGACAAAACACTCATTCAATGGCTAGACATGTTCTTTCTTGTTTGAGATACATGGTACAAGCAGTGACTTAATATTCTGCACTTCCTAGTGAAACATAAATAAAAACATGACAACGGGCTGCATGTTGACAGAGTCTTTCCACAGATGATAGTAAAATGCATAATAATTCTGTATCACATCTTATTACATACCAGAAAACTATCTAGTTCTTCAAGGGGGTTGTTTTTATTTATTACACAATGTTTATTTGAGTTTTAGCACATTATAAGGAAAGAAAAAGTCATGAATCAGAGGTACTGCCTTCATGGGTTGTACCTAACTACTGGATACCCCCCCCTGAAACTCAGCATATATTGAGAAACTCACAAGCTCTGAAATAATCTTAACCAACTGAATGTGCAGAAGGCTCAAGCACTTGATAACTTGGACTTCTCTTTTATATATAGGAAAACATTTACAGTTTCCTGTGTCTTTATGTGCATAAATAAGGAAAAAAGTTGAAGATCAGTCCTTAAAAGCTCCTGATTAAACAGCTCTAGTGGCATACTGGAAAAGAATAATGCTGCTCACTCAGTACAAACTGTGTTGCCAATTACAGAAATGTTACTGAACATGTTACTACTGAACTATGGCTGAAACTTCCTATTACAGGAAATCATACAGTTGCAAAACATTAAAAGATCAAAAGCTAAAGTGAAAACAATCCTGATTACTATACAAGAGGATTATATATGTATTGCAACTGAAAGTTTACAGCTACAGCACTTGCATAGAACTATTTAAAATGGCAATAAATATGATTTGCAATCACCTCAAGATAATGCAGGGCTTGATCCTCCACAGTGATGAGTAGTATGAGAACCACAGAATGTTAGGAGTTGGAAGGGACCTTCAAGGCCAGGTTGGACGAGGCCTTGAGTGACCTGTACTAGTGGGAGGTGTCCCTGCCTATGGCAGGGGGTTGGAACTAGATGATCCTTGAGGTCCCTTTCAACCTTACCATTCTATGATTCTATGATTCTATAATTGAGTACAATCCCTTTTCCAAAGCAGGATAACCTAGGGCAGGCTGCACAGGAATGCATCCAGGAAGGTTCTGAAAACCTCCAGAGAAGGAAGACACCACAAGCTCTGGGCAGTGCTGTCCTAGTGCTGTCACCCTCACCATAAAGAAGTGTCTCCTTATCCTGTGTTCCAGCTGGTACTCATTACTTGTACTATCACTGGACACCACCAAAAAGAGATTGGCAACTTCATCTTGACACACACCCCTCGGGTATTTATAGACGCTGATAAGATCCCCTTGAAGTATGTACTTCATGTCAAGTGCATTAAGTTATTAACTCTGTCAGGTATATTCACCTGCTCAAGTTTAAACCAGTATATCTCAGTGTTTGTGGAACAACAAGTTTACAAGTTGAAACTCTCGTATAAGACCAAGCTGTGTGAGCTCTGTGACCAAGACAAGCAAAACTGAGAGACTGACCACCTCACATACGATTTCCAAATATTACCAAGGCCTTAAATAAGAATTTTTGTGGACGACAGTTAATTTAGAACATTAACTCTGATTTCTTTTGCAGTTTTTTCAGCCTCAGAATTCATAGAATCATAGAATCATAGAAAGGTAAGGTTGGAAGTGACCTCAAGGATCATCTAGTTCCAACTCCCTGTCATAGGCAGGGACACCTCCCACTAGTACAGCTCACTCAAGGCCTCCTCCAACCTGGCCTTGAACACCTCCAGGGAGGGAGCAGCCACACCCTCCCTGGGCAACCTGTTCCAGGGCCTCACCACTCCCACTGGAAAGAACTTCCTCCTAACATCCAGTCTAAATCTCCCCTCTGCCAGTTTAAACCTATTGCCCCTTGTCCTGTCGTTGCAAGACCTTGTAAATAGTCCCTCCCCAGCCTTCCTGTATCTCCCCTTCAGATACTGGAAGGCTACTATCAGGTCTCCTTGAAACCTTCACTTCTCCAGGCTGAAGAGCCCCAACTCTTTCAGTCTGTCCTCATAGGAGAGCTGCTCCAGCCCTCTGATCATCTTTGTGGCCCTCCTCTGGACCCACTCCAACACTTCCATGTCCTACCTGTGCTGAGGGCTCCAGAACTGAACACAAGTGGGGTCTGACGAGAGCAGAGTAAAGGGGCAGAATCCCCTCCCTTGCCACGCTGCTCTTGATGCAGCCCAGGACTCGGTTGCTGTCTGGGCTGCATGCACACACTGCAATTCAATTAATTTGCAGTGATCACAGGATCATGGGATGTGAGGTGTTGGAAGGGACTTCTGGAGATCTTTGAGTCAAGTCCCCCTTCTAGTGCAGGTCACACAGGAACACATCCAGATAGGTCTTGAAAGTCTCCAGAGACGAAGACTCCACAACTGCCCTAGGGAGTCTGTTCCAGTGCTCTGTGACCCTTACAGTAAGGAAGTTCTTCCTCATGTTGAGGTGGAACCTCCTTTGTTGTAGTTTACATCCATTGCCTCTTGTCCTATCACAGGGTGCAAGTGAGAAGAGTCTGTGTCCTCTCTCTTGACAACCAGCCCTCATATATTTATATACAGTTATTAGAACCCCTCTCAGTCTTTTCCTCTCCAGACTAAAAACCCCCAGGTCTCTCAGCCTTTCCTCATAATACATGTGCTCTAGTCCCTTAATCACCCTTGTAGCTCTTGTGGCTTAAAACTGATGAGACATTTTGAGGATAAAATATTATTGTTCAGCTGTTATAGTTTAAAATTAAATATAGAGGATTGGAAAGCTGTAGTGACTGCTCTTGTAAAAATTAAACTGCCTTTAAAAGTAATATTTTAGGAAAGTTTTCAATCCAGTGTTTCCAATACATTTTATTATCTGAAATATGAAACAAATTGCTGTGAAAAATGGCAGGAAGGCAATGCTTGCAGCAGTAACAGGAGGCCTTTCATGAATTACTACAGTAGCCTAGGCTCAATTATGCCAAAGCCTTCAAGCTCAAGATTTCAGATAAATAGTTATAGGAGACAATGTCACCTACTGTCAGTGCAAACTATTCACTGTCAACTCAGGTCACTTAGGCATTTCAGTCGCTTTGCTATCGCTTTTCTGTAGCTGACATAACAGTGGTTGTTAATCATGAGATGCAGTGAAACCCTCAGGGTTTGCTGGGCGAAACTAGAACAGAATCACAGTAAGGTTTGGGTTGGAGGGGACCTTTAAAGGTCATCTAGTCCACTCCTGCAGTAAGCAGGGACATCTTTAAGTATATCAGGTTGCTCAGAACCCTGTTCAACCTGACCTTGAATATTTCTAGGTATAGGACATCTACCACCTCTCTGGGCAACGTCTTGCAGTGTCTCACCACCATCACCATAAAAAAAGTTTCTTCCTTATATCTAGTGTGAATCTACACTCTTTCAGTTTAAAGCCATTTCCTTTGTTCTATCACAACAGGTTCTGCTGAAAAGTCTGTCTTCAGAGTGAAAAGTTGTTTCAATCAAGTTTTTGTGCATGTTCAATCACATATTTATGAGTGCTGTTCTCTAAATCCCAGTTACACAACAAAAAGCCAAACTGGTTCTGGTTAAGGCTCTTCAAGCCATACTTTCTCTGCTAAATTTACAGTGTGTGTCTTTAGCAGGGATAAAAGGTCAATATAGGTTTTTTTTTAATATTTCTGTCATTTCACTTTTAAGACAGGAAGGAAGGGTGGACTGGGCAAAGACCTGGCTCTCAGGGAACAGGAAGGGAGGGAAGTCTAGCCAGCATGTTGGTTACTCAACCCTTTCATTTACTGGAAGTAAGTCCAGGAGCGAGATGAATTCTAGCTCTGTGCAGCTCCTGAAAGGGAGTGCACAGATGTACAAGTATGTCCTTGTTGGACAAATGATCATGTTCTTCCATCAGAAATGAACTACCTTCTGTATAGCTTAAGGATAAGAAAGCTGCCACAAGTAAGGAGCTGTTTAAAACTTGTGTTCACAGAGCATTAAATATACTTTATGTAAATGCTTAATATTTGTTTTGGACTAATATGCAAGAACTAATTTAATGAAATTCAGCCCAGATGTTTTGCTACGATCTATATACCTTCACAAAAGTCTTGCTATATTGTCAAAATACGAATGTAAGAAATGTTTCCACTAATAGCAGAGAGATGATTACTTTTCTATTTCATATACAAATTTCTGTCTCCTTTAACAGCAGATTAATTCAAAACTTCAACTCCAACAGTATCATTAATATCTCAGCTCTGCATTTTTTTCATATACTGTATGTCAGTATGTAAGCTAAATGTGCATTTTATTGCCATTTTAATAACGTATAGTGTTGATTTATTTTTTGTAAATCTATTATTTGCTCAGTGTCTGGACATTCTGCCTTTGAATTGTTCTTGTGCAGACACCAATTGATGGACATTAGGAGTGAGATTTTTACGCT
The DNA here is from genome assembly GCA_013396675.1 of Eubucco bourcierii. Lineage (NCBI taxonomy): Eukaryota > Metazoa > Chordata > Aves > Piciformes > Ramphastidae > Eubucco > Eubucco bourcierii. The sequence goes on from VWZE01003466.1 coordinate 164,135, forward strand.
TTCTATCAATGCTACTGAAAGCATTTGATAAACATTGTCTTAGCTATATTTAGGACACCCAGAGACACACACTAATGCCTTCCTTTCACATCCAATCTGTATTTTCCAGTTTACTGTACTTCTCACTAAGTCATATAATTAAAAGGAGTACAAACTGTTGTGCATTTTATTTTGAAATGTCTGCAAGTGGCATCTTGTATCAAGAGTTTCATAGGAAAACTAAGCCTTGCTTGTTAAGTTTTTACTTCCACGGCCAAAACATGACAGTAATTTTGTATTTTCGTACGGAAAAATGTCTGCAGGTTGGTCCAAGATTACATAGTGCCCTTTTTCTGCCTTCAGTGTTGTAGTTCATGGAACATTCATATACCGCAGTAAGAACAGGAGATTCTTTAGTAAGGGCTGAAAAAACACTAATAAAAATGCTTCCTTAGGTGAGGATAAGCCTCTTGGATAATTACATTATTTTTTAGTCTGCCTTTTGATCTTTTCATATATTGCATCATTATGGTTTCCTGTAATAGGAAGTTTAAGTAATAATTCAGTAGTAAAATGTTTAATAACAACACAGAGCATGGTAATGCTCAAGCAGTAATGCTCCATGCCAATAGGCAACTAGAGTTGTCCAATAAAAAAAAAAAATAGTTTTTAAAATATGGTATAAAGATATGGAAATAAATCTACATATTTTCTTGCATACATATTCTCTTTACATACATGCATACCTAAAAAGGAAAATAGATTATTCAGTGTAAGGAATTCAGTTTGTTAGGTTAACTGTGAGACATTCTGCAAGTCAGGATAAGTAAGATTACTTCATACATTGCTCAAGATACTATTATGAGTTTGAGGAGGGTGGTGCAATTGGCAGCCTGACAGAACCCACAGGACAATACTGTCTGTCTAATAGGAGGCACTGACACTACATCCATATGGAGAGAAAGAGCTCTGCCCGTGCAGTCAGGTCCCTAGCTGCTGGATCCATCGCCACTATCAACTTGCATTCCCAAAATAGTGTCTGAAGAAAAGGCAAGAAAAAAATTGCATTTTCAGAGAGCCATAGAAAAAGCTGTTTAGGGGAAGTAAGCAATGCTTTCTGAATAGTTTTAAACAGTTTGGAGGTTTCAGCATTAAACTTGGTGCTAGTTACTCTAAGTAGCTAAAGATTCAATTTGCTCATTGAAAGCTGCTGCAAAGGAATATTTTTTGGTTGTTTTTTTCCATCTCTGAAGCTGAGTTGCAAAAGCCAACTTTTAGATAAGATTGTGGCCTTTCCTGGTTTTGCTACATGACTTAATGTGTTCCAAGAAGAAACATCAAAGCTTCACTCTTACCTGGAAGAGAAAAGCAAGGGATTATCAACCTGATCTATCTTAATCCAACACTTTTTAAATATTTCACAGAATCACAGAAAGTATCTGGTTGAAAAAGACCTTGAAGATCATCCAGTCCAACCTTTGACCCAGTACTGAAGGGTCAACACTAAACCATGTCCCTAGACACCAGGTTCACACACCGCTTGAAGACCTCTAGGTATGGTGACACCACCACTGCCCAGGGCAGTCTATTCTAATGTCTGATAACTGTCTCTGTGAAGAATTATTTCCTAGCATCCAGCCTGAACCTCCCCTGATACAGCTTGAACCCATTTCCTCTAGTCCTGCTGCTTGCCACCAAGGAAAAGAGGCTGCCCCCTGTTTGCTCCAACCTCCCTTCAAGTAGTTGTAGAGAGCAATGAGGTCTCCCCTCAGCCTCCTCTTCTCCAGACTGAAAAACCCCAGATCCCTCAGATGCTTCCTGTAGGCCATGTGTTCCAGGCCCTTCATCAGCCTCGCTGCCCTTCTCTGAACATGCTCCAGAACCTCAATGTCTTTCCTATAGTGAGTGGCGCTGAAATGAATGCAATACTCAAGGTGTGGCCTCACCAGTACTGAGTACAGGTGAATGATCATCTCCCTGCTTCTTCTGGTCACGGTGTTTCTAACACAGGCCAGGATGCCATTGGCTTTCTTGGCCACTTGGGCACACTGCTGACTCATGTTCAGTCAACTCTCCACCAACACTTGCAGATCCCTCTCCAAGTTGCAACTTTCCAAGTACACATCCTCAAGTCTGTAACTTACCATGGCATAGTTGTGACCCAAGTGCAGGACCTGGCACTTGGTCTTGTTGAACTTCATACAATTCATACAATTGAACTAACATTAAAAAAAAACTTAAATGATTTGACTTAAAAGCACATGCCCTACCACTTGGATCTTAGTGTCATGAGTAATCCTGACACCAAGATGAGTGTTTTCCAGACCTGAATAGTTTGTTTGGAAAATTTCAAGCAGTTGCAATCAAGCTTTTTTTTTGGCAGGATATCTAAGACAATCTCAGCTCTGTATATTTCTGCCCACTCTACACACAGGTAGGACTCTACATATGCAGTTATAAACATATACAAAAGCTATACCTAATGAAATTTGCCTTAGTTTTTGTTTATATGTGATCTTCTCCTCCTAGCATTCACAGTAAATTGCTCCAGTAGGAAACAGATGGTTGCTTCACTCTAGGAAGCATTCACTGTTCTCATTAATTGATCTCAACTTAATTGTTCAATTTTCTGTCTACTTATCAATAACTAGGAGAAGCATAAGTCTTCCAATTCTTCCTTGTAAAGAACCACTCTTCTCTTAACCATGAACATTTAATCAAATCCTGGCCACCCAATATGTGTTTGTTTAACAAACTGCAGGGAAAAGCATCCCAAGGTTTGCATATGGGTGGCTGAATTTGTTTTTCTTTCCCATTTATGTGTGACACTATTCCCACATGAAGCAAAAAAAACGTATAAAATTAATGTCATAACACCACAAAAAAATTCTTTAGGCAGCTAGGGAGTAATCACAAAGCAGCCTCCTTTCACCTACACTGTCTGGTTGCTCTGTGGGGTCTCTCTGTGGTCAGCAAGGTGGATAGAGAGATATCCAGCACAACGCAGAAGTCCTAGTGTTCACCTCCTACTCTGAACAGCCCTCTGAACAGGCTACCTCTCCTCAAAGTGCAGCTACAGAACAACCTACAGAGCAGCGCTTTGTCAAGCTAAAATTAAGAAGTGTGCCTTTGCAAATGCCAGTGGGGTCTCACAAGACATCTCTGTTTCTGGTGCAACCACCCAGAAAATATAATACATGTGTTATACTAAGCTGAGGTTCTGAAGTCCTACTCACACCTATCTCTTCTCCCCAAATTAAGCTAATCAATATGCAGTTTAGGCCACAGTTGCTTTCAGAGTCATTGCTATTGCTGATGCTTCTGGTATGTCTTTCTGTTCTGTAATTGCGGCACTGTAAGCAGCACAGAGGTGTTGGCACCCATGGAGTTAGTGGCAATGGTGACAGCAATGGCAGATGAGGTAGGAACAGAGGAGCAGCAAACACCTTTGTTGTTTATGATACACCTTGAGTTTATCCCTCCTCTTTCCCAGGAATAAGTTTTGTGAGTTTTGGCATGTTTTATACAACTTAAAACTCTTTCATACCTAACTTTCCTTATTTCAAAAGGTTACTTAGGTAGAAACTTTTCTAGGTCCCATTTTCTTGCCTGACATCAAAAACTAATTCTCTTACAGCACCACTAAAAAGTGTGTATATTGCTGTTGGTTTTATTTTTATGCTAGCTCCATTCTTCTTACATAATTAATTTATTAATCTAATGCCAGATACTAAATTTTTATTAATTACAATATTATCATTTTATTAAATCTAATTAATGATACAAACTCTGCGTTAGGATTTAATTCTTTTCCCCTACCAATCACTATTCTCTAATTACTGTTTATCTTGTTGTACAAAGGCATTTATCCTGGTAACTTAATTTATGCTTAATTTTAAATATAACAGGTTGGCTCAGTCTGTGTCAAGTGCAGCATGCATGTAAGACATGCTGAATTACAGTTAGAGAGAAAAAAATAGAGTAATGAGACTGATAATGATTCTACAGGCCCTCATATTAACCATAAGAGAAAGCCCATAAAAGAAATACTGGGGGTCATCCACTCATTTGAAAAAAAAAATAATTCTTAAAGATGTTTTTAAAGGCATGAAGAAATGCATAGTCAGCTATCCTAGATAGATGCAATGGCATACAACCCATGAAATCTCCTAAACCACATTGAAAATAAACAATATATGAAGGCAGGTGACAGTCAGAGAAACATGTCACCACCACCATTACAATTCTGCACTGAATAGTACTACTGCTGCTGGTGCCTGAAATGTGCCAGAGACTTATTCCTCTGTAAATCATGCATCTTTCCCACAGCTGCTAGATTGGGGCTCTCCCACCAGCTCAAAGTTGTTTTAGAAACCTCCACCAGATGAAACAGCCAGGAAACAACACATATACCTGTAAAAAGCAAGAATTTCTATGGGAAAAAATTTCGAGCTTGCAAATAATGGGAAATTTCTCCTGAGTCAAAATGAAGAATGCTCACATACAGCACTGAAGTATATTGAGAGATACTGTTTTTGCAGCATACAATGACAGTGCAAAGACTGCCTTCCAAGTATACATCTTATAACCCAAGGAACAGAAATAATGTAATTTCAGCTGTCTTACTTGATCAAACTGCGGGTCTTCTCCTCGTTGCAGAGATTTGGTCAGTGGCTTCTCCTATAAGAAAATATATTAAACATGTATTAAGATCATTAATATGATATATACTATCAACTCTACTATTATTTTTGTTAGATTTTTACTCAAATAATTTGCCTCCTGAGAAGTTTCCTCATGGATATACTGTTTGTTTCATATAAAAAGTGTACTTCTGCATATATATCACCTAGTACTGACAGTGTCTTTAATGTCTTTCCAAGAAAGGAAAGCACTAACTATTTATTACACCTGAGTTACTTTGTGCTCACACAGGTGATAAATTCTTTCAAAATCTGAAAAAGCACCTGTCATTTCCTGTAATACATAACCAAGGAGCTCTATTTAGCTATAGGATGTACCTTCTTCTTGTAATACTACTGGGCAAAGGAAATGCCTATAGACACAGTATATCATGAGCCTACTGAAAGAAAGGTGATATAAAAGAATCAAATACTATGGAATTCATTTTAAAGGAAGGTAATTGTGGAAAAACCACTGCATTACTCAAGAAGAAAACACACAAAAACCCCCAAAACCAAACAAGGGATAGAAGAAGCAAAATTTCAAGACATTCTCAGAGGAGAGAAGGGAAAGCCCCCAAGAACTGCCCAACCCAGCAAGAGACTTAGTTGTGAACATCCATTCACCTTTATGGTTTTTTGGACAAGCAGACTCAATTAAGTGAGTCATGCAGAAATCCATAGTCAGCTATCCTAGATAGATGCAATGGCGTACAATCCATGAAATCTCCTAAACAACACTGAAAATAAACAATATATGAAGGCAGATGACAGTCGGAGAAACATGTCACCATCACCATTACAATTCTGCACTGAATAGTACTACTGTTGCTGGTGCCTGAAATGTGCCAGAGACTTACTCTTCTGTAAATCATGCATCTTTCCCACAGTTGCCAGACTGGGGCTCTCCCACCAGCTCAGCATGAGATTTTCTGTTCAGCTTTCAGCAAACTATCACACACATCAGCATCTGTTAATGTATCAGGCAAAATACAATCGCTGCCAGGGGATGTGAGATGGAAAACAAAGAAATCTTTAAAGCTGCTGAGATAATGGAATGGAGAGACTTAAGGCAGTTCAAAGATTTCTATTATTTAATGTTTCTCTCTGAAAAAAAACGCTGCCCTGTATAACCTGGTGACTGATTTTGAAATTAATTATGCTGACCCACTCATAATGCCAGCTGGCAAGGTGGCTGGCTGTATAGCAATCACAGTATCCCCTGACTACCTACCAAACAGAAGAATCAACAAATGTTTTCTAATGAATCACTGATTTATACAGGACAGTCATCAATATCTTTATTGTTATCTCTAATGTCTAAAGTGACTCCTCTAGGTTACCTTAAAGGGTACAACAACCATTAATTAGAACTTTATGACAGATTATTTGTAATGAACAGGCGCAGGAAAACCTCCAAGCCAGAAATAGACATATGAGACTACCCCACCCGCAGCCCTCCTCTTCAATCAGTAACTCCCCACTACCCCACCTAGTTGTGTCTCCTGGGAGGACAATACTTCTTTTGTCTGCTGCTGCATACTGAAGAGGACAGCAGATAATCCTTCAAAAGCAGTGTTCAATTTATTTACAAGGAAAAAAAAAAGGGTTCTTAAGTCTTTATGGGTTTATGGGTCCTGGAGAAATTAAGGTACTACAAATTAGTGCTGTGTATAAAACAACTCAACATACAACCATTTTTCCATTAAATTTCTGATTCTGTTACAGAAGACTTGGCATTAGTATAGAGTTTTCTTAAGGTCTCTTTCAGTAAAAAGGGCCTTGGCAGGCAGAAGTTTTGTGTTCCTGTGCCCAACACTGTAACATTTGGCTTTCAGCATAGTATGTAAAATCCTGCAGAACTGCATTCAGTGTTTCAGGCAGAAATGAGGTGTGGGATTCCTTGTCATGCTTGTCTGTAAGGTGGACACAATTAAACAAGACAAAACACGTTCTAGGAAGCCAGGTCTGGAACTGCTATCCTGAAAATGTCCTCACCGCCCTTTACCTGTATCTGGAAGCACACATACCTCACAAATACTTCAGTTTCTGAGTATGACATTCTTCAAGGGTTGCACGTTGGAGTTTGTCTATATCCCTCTATTTTGACAAGGCAATACCACTCATCTTCTGCTCTCTCACAGGTGACTAGAGGGGCTTCCCCAACCATGGTATATTCACATAAATATTCACATAAAATTCATAGGCCGTGCACGGACTTGGTCACAAAAGGCAGGCCTGAGATGGAGAATCATAGAATGGTAAGGTTGGAAGGGACCTCAAGGATCATCTAGTTCCAACCCCTTGCCATAGGCAGGGACACTTCCCACCAGAACAGGTCACTCAAGGCCTCCTCCAACCTGGCCTTGAACACCTCCAGGGAGGGAGCAGCCACAACCTCCCTGGGCAACCTGTGCCAGTGCCTCACCACCCTCACTAGAAAGAACTTCCTCCTAACATCCAGTCTAAACCTTCTCTCTGCCAGTTTAAACCCTTTGTCCTCTCATTGCAAGACCTTGTAAATAGTTCCCCCATCCCAGCCTTCCTGTAGGCCTTCTTCAGATACTGGAAGGCTACTATCAGGTCTCCTTGAAGCCTTCTCTTCTCCAGGCTGAAGAGCCCAAATTCTTTCAGTCTGTCCTCACAGGAGAGCTGCTCCAGCCCTCTGATCATCTTCGTGGCCCTCCTCTGGACCCACTCCAACAGTTCCATGTCCTTCCTGTGCTG
>VWZE01003466.1:177540-234043 GCA_013396675.1 Eubucco bourcierii
AACTCCCAAACCATCACATCTGCAAAAAATATCTTTTACCTGTGCTGCCTAAAAACAAAATTAAAATATGGGCATACAGAACTTTTGGTTATGAAAACATTTAATCTTAAGTAACTGGTATACCAGAAAAACTGGCCAAACAAGACCAAGAAACAGCAAACGGATTTTCAGAATTAATACTCTACAGGGGTACAGTAAATTGCAAGCAGCCTGAAGAGAGAAGCAAACCTACTGAATTAGAGATTGGTTTCCAAGCTCTTAGGTGCACAACGCATGAATTAGCACTGCAGCTATCCCACAATAACACAGTATGTAAGAAAAAAAGAGTCTCAAAGACCAAATATGAAAGTTTTCTTCCTATCCTTACCCTGAGTAAACACTCAACTCTGACATTCTTACTTTACCAGTAAAAAAATTCCCAGACATGCCCTCAACTTGTGAATGGTCACAATTTTTTAAAAAAGGTTAAGTGTTGTCTTGGTTTTACTGGGACAGAATCTCGGGGCGGCCATAGGCTGCAGGCCATTCGCAGTTCTGTGTCACCCAGGAAAGCTGACTTGAGTTGGTTCATCATTATGATGAAAATCACATTCATTGTAATAGAAGAAGTTTGCTGAGGAGAGGGGACCTTTCTCTTTGGACTTCTCTCCACTCTGCTCCTCTTTCTTCTCCTGCTCTTGGAGATTGCCTTCTTGGATATTTTGAGTTCTGCACCTTTTTTGAGTTGGGTATAAAATATATCACAGTATCACCAAGGTTGGAAGAGACCTCAAAGATCATCAAGTCCAACCTGTTACCACAGACCTCAAGACTAGACCATGGCACCAAGTGCCATGTCCAAACGTGCCTTGAACACCTCCAGGGATGGTGACTCCACCACCTCCCTGGGCAGCCCATTCCAGTAGCCAATGACTCTCAGTGAAGAACTTTCTCCTCACCTCAAGCCTAAACTTCCCCTGGCACAGCTTGAGACTGTGTCCTCTTGTTCTGGTGATGGTTGCCTGAGAGAAGAAAGTAACCTCCTCCTGCTCTTCCCTGACCTTGATGTACCCTGGTCATTGTGTTAACATCTGTATTTCCTAAAAAGAGAAGTTAACTGACACTTCAATCCTATATGCAAAGACTTTTACACCAATGATTAATGATGAGCAAAATTGTTTCTTTTGTGCAAGGATGACACAGCACACAGACGTAGGAGGAAGCTTTTTTTTCTTGCAGATAATGGGGAATGTGCAGATTTCCTTCTTGAGTTCATCATGTTCTCTGAGCTATGAGTGTACTGTCCTCATCTTCAGACAAACTCCTGCTTGTGGTGAGAGCAATGATAGGAGCATTAAGGGGCTTCCACGTTGCAAGCAGTGGATGAGATTCCTTCTTTTAGTGCATTTACATGCAATTGTTAAAGTGCTATAAAAGCAGAGCTGCGGGGAAGGTTGGGCAAGTTTCCTTTATTTGGAAACCTTTGATTTAAAGTCCAGGTTTGCTGCCACTGAAGGCTTACCTCTGCTGAAGGGTACAGTAAAGTGCAGAATGCCTTTCTGGATGCAGACAGTTGGAAAATACTATTAACAGGCAGGGCAGATATCCCACCAGCTACAAATATTAAGACATGGCTGCATGAGAGAGACACTTGCCATTGTTTCCAATACAGGGCTGCCCACCATCCCACTCTTTTCCCAGTATCTTAATCCCCATAGGAAGCACCAAGCAGGATATGCTTCATTTACAGCAAGGTGAACTGCTGAAGGGGGAGGGAGCAGTCCCAGCCATCAGGCACCTCTGTGAGATGGGTAAAGGCTGGGCAGAATTGTGAAGAGCTGAAGACTGGCCCTTCAGTGGTAGTGCTGTGGCAGAGACTGACCACCCTGCTGGCTCTAACATGGCCTTAGGCTGTAGGCAGGGGTTGGTAAGGCCCAGGGGAGACTACTAAAGCTTATTTAGTGCCCTCAGGGCCCTGACCTCTGGTTACCCATTCAAAACAATGTGACTTAATTTAATCAAAGCTATAGGAAGTCTTTATCAGTTAATTTGAATAAATTTAGAGTTGTAATTGCAAGGCTGCTCCAGGCACTGCTGACAGCTCTGTAAACAGGAACCAGATTTCTCTTATGCCTAGAACAGCTGGGAGAGGAAAAAGCAACAGCTACTGACCCCAGTAATGGTCTGCTCCCACACAGCCATTGCTGCTTTCCCAGCGCCATCCAGCAGGCACCCGTTTTCAAAGAATGGACCAAGAGATGAGGAAAAGGTGCACTATTAACGTGAACTCAAGAAACTTCAATGGCTGGTAGCAGTTTTGTTTAAATTTCCTACATTTTGGGCTTTTTTGGCTATGTGTTTATCTCAAAGGCTGTAACTGTACCGTAACAGAAACATTGCCAAGTGACCTGATCTGAAAACTTTTTTCTCCTGGTTATTTGCACTGATCTGATAGCATTTCAGAAGGCTATCAGGCTGTCATTGCAGAGCTAGTATCAGCCTTAATGTTCTTTTGCTACAAGTACAAAAGCCATAGAAGCCATAGCTAAGGAAACAAGACCATATTTGATGGTTTTCCAAATTCAGAATGTAGCTACATGAAGCATTTAAACTTTTCTTCTATCTGTCATGCCACCAGATATGCAGGGTCAAATATGGCATAATTCAAGCTGTCTGATATGTAAAGTGTACAATGCCAGACTAAGGCTCAGGTAAGAGCACACGAGTGTAAATTTAAGAACATACAGCAGTCCTGATCAAGTGTACAAAGGAAGAAACTGTTGAGAATGCTTTAGTAGCAAGAATGCTACCAAAGTACATATTTGATTTTCTTTTCTTCATGATGACAGACCAGTGATAAGACTGGCCTGAGATGACTTTCATTTTCTGGATAGTGATAATAACCAATATCCTTAAACGACACCAAAATGTGATTACAGCCCTGTGGTAGGTGCTCTGCTATATTTGCAAGCATTTCCAACACGTGATACAATGTGACAGCCTTGGTGACCTTGGGTTGAATCTGCCTTCCAATGTTAAATCTTCTTAGAGATTTGAACCATCATCTGCACTGCTGACTATCCTTCAACTACATCTCTGCAGTGATGAGGCCCAGGGACAGGAAGCATTCTGCAGAGTTTTGCCATTAGCATGAGATCTGAAGCCTCAAATACCACTCAGCCCACATGCCCAGCTACAGAAACGCTATTATTACTGAGACAGCTCCCACTGACATTACCTGGTTTTGAAATGTATGACTGCTTTTATGGACTTGTATCTAGCTGCAAATGCCTGTGCCAGTGGCTATGCAAAAATGTGCCCTTTACCTTCCTGGTTGCTAGAATGGCATGCACTTTTCCCCTCAGTCTTCTGTGGATGTTTATATGGAATATGAACCATGCTGCATCCTGTCTCCATCCCCCTGCACTTTTAAAAACCTGCATTTTTGACCTTCTTTTACCAACTGTATCTTTCATACACTTTCCCTCAATTCCTGTGTTTCAATTCTACCATGTGTCCCCCTCTCCTACACAGAAGGTATCTCATCTGTGGCCACTGCTTCAATCACACAAACATTTTCAGTTGAGATAATTGTCCTGAGGTTCAAGATTAGCCACCCTACAATGACTACTACTCTACTGTTCAGTAATTGGATTCTTATACAGGTCTCAGCTTGAGATACATACTTAGATAACTATAGGGGGATATTATTTCTGAGGTGATCAGTGGAAGGGAAGTATCAAAGTGAAGGCTCTTTATGCCCATTCAAGTTATATTTGCTATTTTTGATGCTCTTCATGTTCTGTATAGAAGCTTGATTCTTCCTATATTTTCCTGCCTTCACAGGAGTAGAGCTTGCTTATTTCATGGATTTCTCCCAGGGTTAGCTGGCTCTCTTTCTGCTCAGAGAAAGAAGCAGCTGATCTGGTCTAGGGCTTTGTTATCACTGACAGAGGCAGGGTTTGTGGACTGGGCTGCACTTGAAAAGTCAGTGGAGTTCCAAGAACGGTTGGTTAGTAAAGGGCGGAAGACTGATGACTGAGGCTGTTGTTATGCTTAACTATTTTCTTGAAGTAGAGAAGTTAGCTGCTGTTAAGTTCAAGTAAAAAGAAACAGAACCAAAGGGATGATCCACGTAGAAAAATCACCTTAGTCTTTAGATTAGCCTTCTCTTGAGCAGAATGATTGTCCTACAGATTGTCCTACACCCTATAGACATTTAGTAAGTCACTTAATAGATCCACTGTAGCAGCTCTGTAGGGCTCCACACAAGAAAATGATTAATGTATTAAGGTTACACTAGTTAAACTAAGATGGTGTGGAGATGCTTACACCTGCTCATGGACAGGTGAGAGGACAGTCCTCAGAACTATATAATAAAGTGAGGCAGAATTTCATAAAGAAGTATCTTAAGTACTTCAGAGAAATTATTGAAAAGACAGATAACTATTCTAAATCTTCTACAGATTATTTGTCACAACCAGATCTAAAAGGCCTAATCTAGTAATATTTACTTATATAACTCAAATACAAAGTAAAAAATACAGTAGAAACAAAAAGCTATGACACATTAGATACAGAGTTATGATACAATGAACTCTGAGCTCCTTAGGGTTGGAATGAACTGCCCACATGCTTTATAGAATTTTGATGACCATAAACACTACTGGAATAAAAGAATTTTATTAATGATGAGTGACATAATCCCTTGAGTGACACAGAGGTGGATAGGGACAGATAACAATGGGAATCCAGCATATATGTGTCGTTAGAGAGGAAGGTCCCAGGAAGGATACTTCTTTGGGGTAAAAGAACAAGCACGTTCAACATATGCTTGCATAACGTTATTCAAATAAAGTTGTCTTCTTTTCAATCTTTCTGTGCATACAAATATAGAATGGACAGTTAGAACAGAGCAAGGCAGTTTGCTCTTCTTTTCCATGAAATAACCTGTTCTCTATAGTAACTCCTGTCTGCACACTGTGAATAAACACGGTTCAGAACTCCCTGTGCATGCCAAACTATTAATGAGGACTTCAGACGTGAAAAAAATAGCTAATGCTAATGTGTCTCATTATAGATGACAACAAAGGAGTCATTCCTCACATGATGTTGCTGGAATTTTAGTTCATGTAAAACAGAAAATTTTGCATTACACTTGTGGGATAAAACTGCTTGATATTGTTACAGCCTACATAAATCTTGCTAGTCATCATAACCCAGTCCTCAGAAACCTACTCCCTTTTCTTTCAAGTGTGTCCTTGGTATATTTCTCCTCTTGCCTAGAGCAAGGAAAGCCTAGATTAAAGCTAATTGGTCAGCAGTGCCACTATACATGCTGGTTGGTCAGTCTTTGCAAAAGCAAACTTGCATTATTCTTGCTCTTTCACAGTCTTCCTCATCACCTGTTTGGCTGTTATTACCAGTCCTGTTCTAATACAGGACTGTATTTTAATGTCTCTGAGCTTCTAATGAAATGGAACTAATAAATACATTAGTGTCAACTACTTTGGGCAGTGTCAATTACTGCTTTCAGGGTTTTTTTCAATGCAAGATAAAATCTAACTAATAAAAGGAGAAAATTCTAGGCAAAAGAAATTAATATGCTGTAGTCCTAATTCTATAGTGAGTAACTTCTGTTCCTGAGTTTGGTATTCAGAGAGATCCTAATTTAGACAAGTTCAGTAAAAAAAAAGAAAAAAAAAAATGCTCACAGGAAAAAAGCATAATAGAAGTTTACCAACAGCTAAATTAACTATTAACCACTGTCAATGCCTGTAGATCACTACGTTTTATCAATGTCTACAGCTGTGTGTAAGTACTGCTGAAAGCTGCATCTAGAGATTAGCCTGATCAGGATGCACAGCCTGAATTTTTACCCTAAGAGACTATCAACAGCCCTAAAAAGCAAACAACTTTCTGTGATTTTTTTTTCCCTTTCAGTATTAAGCTATCGTTTGAATTATCAAAATTTTTTCTGGCTTCCTCATTCTAGCTTCATTTTAAGGTCACCACTGCTTGAAGAAAATCAGCAACAAGATACAAAGTTGTGTTTGTAAATGAAGCAATGCAGAGCAGATTTACAATATAAATTGCTAAAAATTAAATACGAATGCAATCAGCTGTGGAAAAAGCTCTGCAGGGCAAATTCTTAATATTCATTATAAGGGAGAACAAATATTTACAGAAAAGAAGCAGAAATTATTAAAGGTTATCAAGAAGGAATTATTTACATTTCATTTACATGAATTTAATTTCATAAACTGGAAACCCCCTTCTAACTAATCCTGCCATCAAATACCTTTAATTTGGATTAATGTAACTTGACAATGTGGTATAATAGTGTAATAATTAAAAATTACTCACATAATTGTGAACTTAATATTTAATTGCTGAAATGTTTGTAAAATTTCAGAGATCTGAAAAAGGTGAAAAAAAATGACCTGAAATTCCAAATGAAACATTCTCCAGACAAAATTTTTTAAAAAAATAAAAAATCACATCTGGAAACAGAAGATTTCCATTCCAACTTGTTAAAGACACAGTAGTGGATAGTTAATGTTAGATTCATGCCCAGAAAGCATATTAACTGGGAAGTCTGGTTTTCATGATGATTGCTGCCAGATCCAGTCACCAACATGTCAAATCACACTCAAGTCAACAGAAAAAGCAGCAAGACGAGTAGGTGACATTGCCCTCTGCTCTCTCTGCCACTGGAATCTTGCTATACCAGCTGAGATTTCCTGGGGCTGCAGGAAGGAATGGGTGCTGTGCCCTTCACTGCTGACCTAGAAAACAGTCTAATTCTGTTGTTCCGAGTTAGCATCTACAACTCACGGTGGGACACAAACTTGTTTTTCTACATAGTTATCAGAGCACTTCAATTTACAGTTTGGGTCTGTGTACAACACAAAAGAAAGAGATGGATATATCAAACAAGCATATGGAATCCAAACAAACCAAGAGAAAAAAATCATTAAACCAGAGTAATGATAATCAGAAAAGTTAAGCAGGTAGAAACCGAAGAAAACAAATAGCTAGATAAAAAAACTATCACTACCATCTTTAATCCCCTTGTAATTTCAGAACTTGCATGTGAGCTAGGCTTTGTGGCAAAAGAGAGGAAAAAGCAATTATATTACAAACACCATCTCAGCTTTTGTAAAAGATATCTAAAGTATTCATCACTCACAGGATTAAACTGTCATGTCTTGCAATGACTTTGAGAATTCAGACTAGAAAGATTTCAATGTTATGGCACTTTGCAAGTTTGATTTTCTTCAAAGTACCTTTGAGTTTAATTAGAATTGAATCTTCAAAGAGCTCACCATTTGACTACCTATTGGGAAAAAAGGCCAAAGGGTGGTTCTGCACCATCAATTTATAATCTTTGTCTTGCAAATCCCTGGGACTTCTAGTCAGTAGAGTACCTGCTAAACATCCAACAGATATTCCACATAAAGAGTAGACTTAAATACTTAGCCATTATTACAGAATAATTTTCAGCATTTTCCTTGTCACTTCTTTCATTACAACCTAATTATTTCAAGATCATTTTGACAATGCCTACAAAATCCTGCTTACACATTTGTTGCAGTTACCCTCAAACAGCTCCATACCATGATTTATAAATCCTGTCGGTATTAATAAGACATGAGTATGTCACACATGTTAGTGTCTCATGGTTGGACCCCTATAACAAATATGTTCTGAAAATACTGACAAGAAGGTGACATTCCAGTCTCTTGCCATATTTTTACATTCTACACTGAATTTACCAAACACAATTTCACTTAACCACCTCTGAAATAAGAACATTTAGATATCCATAGTTTCACAGAGACAAATAATGTATCACCCCAACATCGAAATCAGTTCCACACAAGGTGAAATGGGAATAAATCAGGGTCACTGTTTCCTATCTATTCCTGAAATATTACATTAAAGTGCAGAGTTTAGTGTTTAACAGAGGTGTCATAAAGAAATTATTTTCTCAGCACTGGTGTTTTTGCTGTTTCCCTGACCTATCTTCTCAAGGAATTTTACAACACATTTTATCTTAAAATGTTAAAGATGTTCACTGTATGACACATAAAGACTGGATGTTAATAAACAGTTGCTGCCTTTTCTTTTTTTTTTTTTAAAGGACCTGCACAATGACTGTCAGTTTATTGTACATTTTGCAATTTGAAGAGTTCCTTGGATCTTCACTAAAGTATTCCTTCCTGTTAATTTTTTCTGTGTTGCTTCCAAATTACATAAGATATTTTCTGTCATTTTTGCTTTTACCTAATGCTTCAGAGGTAATCCAAGCATTAAATACTTCTGAATCTAACTTGAGACATAAAGCTAGAAAGATGCCATGGGAATCAAGACAATCTTATGTTCCTGTTCAGAACAACCAGAACTGACAATGAGGAACTGAACTAAGTACTTAATACTTTGCTTTACAACAAAAATGTTTCAAGATTTTAGAAAAAATCCCTTACACCTCAGAAATACAATATCCTAGTTATTTATTTTTTTAAATTGTTACCTTGTCAGAACCACAATACAAGTTCCATAATCAAAATAACAGGTATGTGTATAAAACGTAGTCTTAAGTTACAAGAGCAGACTCCCAGACGGTCAGTTATGTAAGCTCCTTTTTCAAATGCTGCATGCTTTTTCATATCTGGAAAATAGGTGCTATAGCATTTCATTAGATTATAAAATCTACTACTGTCAGAACTAAATTAAGAGCCTGCAATACTAACCATTTTTGTGTTTTAATTGAAAAGTGGTAATGTTAAAAAACACTGGTTTTATTGCATTTCAGTGTTTCCCAATCTATTTTGACTTGCATGACCACTCTCTCTCAGCTGTGAAATCTATACTAGCTGACACCCCTTCAGCCTCTCAATCCATTAACACATGCCCACACTGCAAACAGAAATAAAACATTCATTCCTTTTTCACGTCATCCCTTTGACATATCTTGCATACCTCTGTCCTCTCCCACAACCTTTGAATTACCACAGCAGGGTATCTTCCAGTTTGGAAAACACTATCAAAATCCAACAGAGAATACAAGCAAAACATTCTTCATTGCATGGTAAACAAGTCTGATTTTAAAATATATTTGAAGCCAAGTATATATGTTTCCTTTTACTCACAAGAGGTTCTGCCATGATGATACGAATCTTGCGTTCAGCCTGAGTAGTAAAGTTAACAAACAAGCTCTTCAGGACATATTCGCCTGGCTTACTGTCTGGGTCAACGTTGACAGGCAACATGGCTGGAGGTCCTTTTTCTCTCTGTGTACCAGAAACAGGTGGAACAGGTGGCTTGATATATCCGTTACCAACTGGAGAAGCTGAAATGCAAAAAAAGACACATTTATTTTTGAGTAATTCAACATGCCTGAACTTTTCCATAGCATCCCACTATACTGTCAAAGCAAAACTGAAGACTAGGTTCATAATGAAAGAAACATACAACACACAAATACAAGTTCCATGGTACAGTTATAGGTAAAATACATATAGTCTAGACTGGAAGAAGAAATCAAAGATGAACTCTTCTGTATTAAAACTGAGTAGTGTTTACTATGGAGTGGGCATTCAATCCTCTTTTTTTTTTTTTTTTTTTTTTTTAACATGGTAAGAGCTGCTAACACCTAAATATCTGAGTAACATAATTTCTTAGCCTCTGTCTTGCAGGCCATATCTCTAACTCAGTTATCAAGTATGAAATTTGTTCTTTATTGCTATTCAAATTGACCTATCCTTGCAAAAGTTAGGACTCTGCTGCGTTCACTAGGGTGAGCAGTAAGGGACCTGACTTCCCCCTTATTTATACTGAGGTTAATTAAGAACGACTCCTTTAGAAATAATGACATTTCATCAGTATAAATCAGTATAAATGAAGAGTCAGGTATGAAATAATTTTCATGGTCAAAAACCGTTCATTACATATTATTTTTCTGAAAGTATCAAACCCTACAGTCCCATTCAGCACTTGCAAGGTCCTATCTGGAGTATTGTGGCCAAGGAGGATCATGATGATGGTCTTATAAGCATACTACATGAGCACAGTCTGATAGTACTCAACTGGTTCAATCTTGAGAAGGCTAAAAGAGATCTCAGTGCAGCCTTCTGCTACCTAATGGGGTATAGTAAAGACAGAGACAGACTCCTCTGAGTATAGCAACAGGATGAGAGGCAATAGACACTAGTTGGAATGCAGGAAATTCCAACTAGATATACTGAAAAATTTTCCACTGGGAGGGGGTCATCAAACACTGGTACACCTTGCTCACAGGTAGAGCAGAAACTCCATTCTTGAAGACACTCAAAATTCAGGAGAAGGCCCTGAGAAACTTTCTCTGGTTGGTGAGCAGAAGTTAGACTAATTCTCCAGGGATCTCCATGATTCTGTGAATTCTCCATAACCAGTATCAAGATAGCATGTATTAGGCCTATCTCTGCTGACTGTTTTTTTTTCAGGAAACTGAAAGAAAACTAAATTGGAGAACTATGAAACAAAACCTCACTAATTTGAATATTGTATTCTATACACAGTATTTCCAAACCAAAATTCTCAAACTTGGCTTGTTTCGGCAAAACAAAGTCATGTCTGCTCTTCACACAGGTACCTTCTGTTAGCTTTGTCAGAGACTTTAGAAGCAGCAAACTAAGTAATACTAGGAAGACCAGCCATTAGCCATTCTGCAAGCAATCCAAGTGTTGTAACACCCATAAGCAATGCTGGAGATTGGGACAGAGGAGCTTTAATGCAATACAAACTGTGGAAAATACTGTGAAATAATACCATTATAGCGTTTCTCCATAGCATTGCATTCCAAAGCCTCACGCTGTATATTGCATCCAAATTGCAAAGAAAGCACGCAAGAAAGAAGAATGAACTACAATGATGGATGCTGCACACCTAATGCATTTAGCCTTTCCTTCTGAGGAACAGAATTACAGCTACTAGTGAAAGTAATTGCCAGCTACTAATTACATGAGATTGCTTTAAGGATAAATGAGATCTTAGATACTTCCTAAATACTTCAACTCTTCATTGCTGAAAAAAAAAATATTATTGTTTGAAAGTGTTCAAGATGTGGCAATCAGATCCTAAATTCATGCATTGAAAATAACTCCCTTGATTGACAAAGCATACCATCGCTCTTTAGCACAGTAGTTCCACTTCTTTTACTCAGACACATGTTTTCTGAAAAGTTTCACTTGATTTTTGAGGCCAAAAGCATAATACTGGAGTCTTGTTGGCATAATGACTCTTTGGATAAAACAAAATGTATAGAAAAGTTCTACAATCAGTTTTAAAAATATTTCTGTTTCTAAAAATACACTGTTGTTCTGAATGCCAATCTACTTCAAAGCAATGAAAAAAGAACCACTAGAGAGGAGGGTAAGCAACACTACTCTCCTGTCAACACCTAGGCTCTCCTGAAGTTTAAGCATGAAGACAGTGGGATGAAAAGGATCTGATGGATATTTATACGGACTATTGAATAGACTAGGTAATGGAAATTTCTCCACAAATAGCTTTGAGGAAGAGTCAGTCAATATTTTTACAATCAGTAATATATTTGACAAATGTTTGGTTTTCACTGGATCACATCAATCTATGAAATTGGTGTGATTGCCAAGTGCTCAGCTAGAAGAAAGGTATTTTTACAAGCCGTGAAACCAATTTTCTTAAGGATTTGTTTCCTTTGTGCAGTAAAAGCCCTGTCCTCCTTGCTGTCATCATCATCAGCTTCTCGCAGTCACTCCCAAGCTCGCTCCAGCTCTGTGCCCAGAGCTGGGCAGGCAGGTTGCCTACCAGCCAGCCTCTGCCAAGGAAAACATACCCAGTCTGGGCTGTCCGCTTTTCTCTGGTCACCGCAACCATCCCAAGCTCCCCCTTGGAGGAATCCATAGGAATCTAATTAAATAAATATTTGCCTTCCATTCCTCAAGGAATTTTGGGTTAAACTCAGTACTAATTAAAAAATTTACTACAAAAGTAACACAACACAGGGATGGAAGGAAGGAGACAGAGGAATGGAGTGCACCCTCAGCAAGTTTGCAGATGACACCAAGCTGTGTGGCACAGTCGACTTGCTAGAGGGCAGGGATGCCACTCAGAGGGATCTGGACAGGCTGGAGAGGTGGGCCCAAGCCAAACTCATGAAATTCAACAAGGCCAAGTGTAAGGTCCTGCACCTGAGTAGACACAATCCCAAGCACAAATACAGGCTGGGTGGTGAATGGCTGGAGAGCAGCTCTGAGGAAAAGGACCTGGTGATCCGGGTTGATGAAAAGCTCAACACGATCCTGCAGTGTGCACATGCAGCCCAGACAGCAATTGAGTCCTGGGCTGCATCAAGAGCAGCATGGAGGGGATTCTGCCCCTTTGCTCTGCTCTGTTTAAATTGGAAGAGGGAGATTTAGACTGGATGGTAGAAGTTCTTTCCAGTGAGGGTGGTACCAGTGTACAGGTTGCCCAGGGAGGTTGTGGCTGCTCCCTCCCTGGAGGTGTTCAAGGCCAGCTTGGATGAGGCCTTGAGTGACCTGTTCTAGTGGGAGGTGTCCCTGCCTATGGCAGGGGGTTGGAACTAGATGACTAGATGATCTTTGAGGTCCCTTCTAATCCTTCCATTCTATGATTGTATGACAGTGTGTGAGATTATCCACACCTCACATCTTTATGAAATTAAGTTTAAGAAAGTGTAGTCACACTATCAGGGAGCTGCCACCCTTGTCTGCAATCATTGTGGCATTCAGTCAGGATTATGAGACTGGAATTTAAATCTACATAGTTACTGTTGTTAATAGGAAGCCGTTTAATAACAATGCTGTTAGGTTTGTGACACAGGCTGATCTAATTATTTTTCCAGACATCTAACTGGAAAATCAATTATTTGCACACTGCAACAGAGAAATGCAATTATTTGTGAGATTTGTCACATTTTTTATTCTAGTTCTCTGAAATACAAGACTGTACAGACTTTCCCCAAAAGGAAAGAAAAAGTATATTCTCTGGGGTTAACATGTGTCATTCCTACAGCAATTACAGCACTTAGAGAAATGACTGACATATGACATTGATATAGCTCAGATTTTTAAAAGATCATTTCGTAGCTGCTAACTCCATTTAAGCATTTTCAGCATGGAAAGTGATATTGCCAATGGTATAAAGGTTAAGCAGTGTTTAATTATGAGTTGGTCATGAACTATTACAGACAGGTTTGGTTTTTTAATGCATCTTTTCAGTACCATTATCTCAAGCATTTGCATATACTTGGTATTTTCATTGCAGAAATCTGGCTCATTGACTAGACTATCACTGAAATCTATATGGATGCTATATGAGCTTTAACAGGATATATTATTTTTCCCTACAATGACAGACCTACAAAGCACATTAAAAAAGAAATTGCCTCTGAGACATAAAACTGGAAATCAAGGACTCAAAAGTTAAGAAATAGGTGCATTAAAGTGATTCATGATTGGTGCCTTTATGTTGACATATTATAATGTAGGCCTTAAAAATGGTAATGAAAAGGATGTGTCCAGTTTTTGCCATATATGTCATTGGAACACTGCATCATGAAATACGAGACACAGTATTTACTTAAGAAATCACCACGTATAGTTTATAGAATCTGTGGGATTATGCAGAAGATACCTGGTGGAGCATGGAAGGAAGGGGTTATACTCGGTTCTGAGTATTGCCTTCACTGATAAATGTTTTACCACCCAATTTCAAAAGAAGCAAATTCTACAAGAGAATGAACCACTGAAATATTTTGTTTGATTCACAAGAAGAATGAATGGTGATGCACATCCAGAAGACCACAGTGACCCTGATGCCCAAGGACACTGCAATAGCAGGGTCTTTAGAAAGTTGTATACATATTTAAAACTCCTCTCCCAGGAAAATCTGTAAAAAATTACTAGCGGTGCTTGATCAACTATAAGATGCCTGTGAAAATTTTGTCCGAGGGCCCCTTCTACCAAACAACTCATTTTATTGTTTCTAAGACATGTTTCTACTTTGCTACTCTATCTGAAATAAGCTGCATTTCAAATCATACACTTTTCCTGCAGAACATTTTCATTTAGTTCAGGCTACGGCCATAGGATTTTCTCAATGTTATGTAATTAAAAAGAATTCCAAACAAGGAGTAAATATTGAAGTAGTAATGCAAGATCACAACATGATTGTCAGCACAACCATATACTATTGCCACAGAAATCAATACTGAACTAAAATCTCTACTTTTTTTTTTTCCAGTATTGATCATTTCTTGATCATAGTTTCCAAAAATCACAGCAGCTTTAACTAATGCACACACACACATGGAGACACTAAGCTGATAATGGGGATGAGTACAAAATCAAAATACCATAACCAAGTCTCTGCTAAGATTTACACTACAGGCATTTTTTTTCCTTCAAGCTCTACGATGAAGCAAACCAACAGAACATCTATAATGCATAAGCCCAGTCTGTGCTACGCTAGATACAACTTCAGCCAAACACAGTTACTGGATTTTTAGTATATTCAAGCAAGAGAAACAGAGCCTGTGAGTTTTTATATGTAACTGTGTCAAATTTACACTTTAGCACCAATGAACAAACTAATAGCACAAATCAAGACCTGTATTTGCAGTATTGTCATACCTACCGAGCCCCTTTATAAAGCCGATCACACTGGATTTTCTCCAACATGCTACTGTAATATCCATGAGCTTGTGAATACCTGAAATGTTCCACTCCTTCAGTTAGAAAAGTTCAAACTCTTTTCTAACTAAAATAAAAAAAAAATAAATGAGTTGCTTCATAATCCTGCTTCATACTTCCCAATTAATTTTTTTTTGGCATTGAGGCACAAAGTTTTTTAAGTTTTTTTTGTTTTGGTTTTCGATAGACAAGTGCCGAAGGCCTACAATGTGCGAGCTAGAGCAGGGCTCCAGATCAGATCAGCCTTTCCATAACCATAGGGTAATTTTTAGCTTCAGCATATGATGATGACCACTCAGAGAGTGGCTGCACGTCTATATTTATCCACAAGTACATACTATGCTGACAGATTAGTGAAACTACTTCAGGCACTCCAAGAACATGAGACAGGATAATGGAGTTTGACATAAACAAACCACGTATATCAAACACACGCATTACCGTACAACCCGAGCTGAAAGCAATTAGCATAGAAATGTACAGCATGGAGACAATCGAGGATGGGCTTTGTTTTGTAACTAAGGTCTTGAGGACAGAAGTACAGTTAACTTATCCTCCTTGCGATAAAAAACAACGCAGTATCTCTGCATGCCAAAAGTCAGTGAGAAACCACGTATCTTTAAGCGTAATTCTGCATCTGCTGAAATAACTCTTGAGAAAACTTGCTTTGTTTTGAAACCACAATTACAACATTAAAATGAAAACGCACTATTAAATAAAGTGTGAAGAACTTAGTTTATCAGGATATGGTACATGTGCCAAGGTTACCTAAAGGTGGTTTTTTCACCCTTTGGTGGTGGAAATACCCAACTAGTTTTAGCTTGATAGGCAACGAGAAATAAAGTCAAAGGTAATTTTTGGTGAAAGAAACAAACTAAAAGTCCAGTGGATTCATTTTTATCTCAGTGAAAGAAACTAAGATTCCCAAGGAAAATGTTATTCTGGCATATTAGTAAGATGTGGTACTAGTATTATTTTAATGTAAACATTATTGTAATAGCCAATTTGCATATTCCAACAAAATAATCATGAAGGCATACAGTTAACCTATAAAACATAGTATTAATAATTTGCAATCTATGTGATAGGCAATGTGTTTATTTAAAGTACAAGACTTTATGAAGGCAAACGGATGCTACTAATGTGTGACCTTTTTGTGTTTCTGATCTTCTTGACTTTCAGTCAAAAATGAAAGGCTGGGAAGCACTGAGTGCACATCTAAGTCCCACATACAGACTATTTAGAAAGTAGAAGTCTAAGTTATGGTGGTACCAGTGCTGGCCTTATTCTTCAGAGGGAATCAATGTCATGCAGCAAGAATACTGGTTTACATGTTTTGTTTACTTCTTTACTCCTGATTTTCAATTTTTTTATTACAGGAGTTTATAAAACAGGAAGCACAAAGACACTCTTTTTAAAATACTCCCCCCCTCCTCTCAACTGCATGCTTATTTAATATAATTTAAATTGATTATTAAAATATATGGAAGAAAATCTGATGGTGTGGCCTACAGCAGTTTCCATTAAAAAAAGTTTTCTATAAAAACTGCTGCATGAATCTGCCATAAGCAGTAGCAGTGCAAACATAGCTTTCTTCCTCTAGTGCTGGAAACCATTTACACTTCCAAGCGCAATGAGGCTGGCATGCATTCTCCTAGGGATGGAGAGGTCTGTAATTACCATTTGCATAAGTACATCCCAGGCAGATTATCAGATGTGGAGCTTTGATACTACACTTAACTGAATTTACTGCTGCAAAGCTTCTGATATTTTAATTAAAAATGTAAAATAAGCAGAAAACATAACATGCAGGCAAATACTCCTATTGCATGAAATTGATTCCTCTGGGAAGGCTCATTTGCAAGTGAAAAATTCACTCTCTGACAGCAGTATGTACACACAAACAGTAGATACAAGCATATATAGGAAACATAAGCACGTACAAGAGTCCATGTGACAAAAAGCTCAAATACATTTTCCGTCTTAGTAGAACAAAGCGGTTTCCAAAGTTACACCTATTACAACTCTCAGTGGACTTGTATTTTAAAATTCCACTCTAAAGTCTCTGAAGACTCTGCCAAAAAATGTTCAAGCAACTGATGGGAGAACACACTAGATCATTCTGTGCCACTGTCTGGAGACAAGAATGTGACATAAAACAATCCCAATTCATCCTGCCTTTCAATAGTCTATAATCTAAATACAAGATTCTCCAGGAAGAGAAGAGTTACTTTGGTTGACCAATACAACAAAGATAAAATCCAGTAATTCCATGCAAAACAGAAGTCTTGGCATAGCATGTAAATACTTATGCCAGAGGAAATCTAGTCTAGAAGATCAAATGGAAGGGGCTGTGAGGTCAACAGGGAAAATCATGAAAGGTTTCCAAAAAGGTGGTGAGAGATGACCAAAGCTCTTCCACATGGAAATTCTCAAGCTATCTGATTATGCTGAAACTGTAAGGGAGAACAGGTCAATGCACAGATTTCAGATTCCTATGTTTCTTTAAGGAGATGTCCTTTGGGAGAGTAATTTTTGTAAAATGACATGGGGAAGGGAAAGGAAGAAGCCTTTTCATCAGTCCTCCCAGTTGAAGGGAAGGGGTTTGAAATGGTTGATGAAACAGGGAAAATCAATAAATGGTTGGGGGGGATGGCAGGGAGGACACGTTTTTGCCTATCTAAGCCATGAAATAAGGTCTTCTGGGGGTGAACATTTTTGGCCACAAACATTCCAATCTAGTGAGAAGGGCTTTAATTTAGGGTTGCTAAGGAAAGGGATCCTCAATCCACCCCCATCATGGTCAATGATACTGGCGTTGTCAGCAGACAAAAAATTCAATACGAGCTGGCAATGTATGCTTACATTCTAGAAGTCCAAAACTGCATCCTGGGCTGCATCAAAAGAAATGTGACCACTAGGAGGAGGGAGGTGATTCTCACCCTCTACTCTGCTCTCATGAGACCCCACCCAGAGTACTGCATCCAGTTCTGCTGCCCCCAGCAGAAGGAGGACATTGAACTGCTGGAGCAGCTCCAGAGGAGGGCTACAAAGACCATCAGAGGGCTGGAGTACCTCCCCTATGGGGCCAGGCTACAAGAGCTGGGGCTGTTCAGTCTGGACAGAAGGCTCTGGGGACACCTTAAAGTGGCCTTCCAGTACCTGAAGGGGGCCTACAAGAAAGCTAGGAAGGGACTTTTTACAAAGGCTTATTGTGATAGGACAAGAGGGAATGCACAGAAGCTTGAGGAGGGTAGATTTAAACTAGCTATTAGAAATTCTTTACAGTACGAGTGGTGAGAGACTGGAACAGATTGCCAAGGGAGGTCATGGATGCTCCCTTGATTAGATAACCTGTAGAGGAAAGCAGCACGTCGAACACATTTTCTCCTCTTGCAAGAGACTGTGTCTCTCTATGTAGGGGATTCAAGAATGATGACTGCCAAAACAAATCAACAAACAGGAAAACCTGTCATTTATGTCCATCCATTTTCTGAAGTAGTTTTCACTCACTTGGCAAAGCTCCTAGCATCTATGGTCCTGTAACATGTAGATTTTCCATATTCCTTTCTCCTAAGAGGCAAGTCAGGGGTTGAGCAACTCAACAATATTTACTAGGTTTTTATTTCAAACTCTTGAAAGACGTTTGAACCAGGCAGGAACATGATTCTCCATCCTGTTCATTCTTTTTGCTTACTATTCGTTTTTATCATCCTTTTCCTGCAGATAATTTTCCACTTGCTTCCACATACCACCGTGCTGAAAACAAGTGGAGATCTAGACATACAAAGATTTTTAGCTGTGCCTGTTTTAGAAATGGCTTTGTTTATTATGAGATTAAAGTCTGAAAAAGCCAAATTATGTGGTAGAAACTCTTGCAGACTGGCTCAACACAATTTTCAAGTGCCATCTCAGTGCTCCATTTGGGAGTGCCTTCTTACTAAAGGAAGTATCTGTGTTGCTTCTGATGGGATCCAAATTGAACTGAAATACTACTCAGTTTCTGTGTTGTATATGATAATGACAAGCTGCCACTTTGAAAATTGATTTGAGACTAAGCCTATACTCGCAAAACATTGATACCTTATATTGGTACCTTCAAAATTTTTGTTATCTTTCCAGATATTCCAAAAGTAAAACCTCAAAGTAAGGGCAGAAAGATATATTAGATTCAAAATTTTCTGATGAGTAGATTAACCGATTTCAAAACAAAACAAAACAAAACAAGCACAAAGTTTATTTCTGAAATGATGCCAGAATTTCATTGGACTCATACAGAGCTCAAAAAGCATTTTACTTTAAATAGATGTTCATACACCTCTTTATGTACTATGGCAAAAAGATAGCCTCCACTTTGGTTTTGTTGGATCAGAAAATAGCTTCCTGTAAGATTTTAGACAGACTTTTGTTGGGTTTGCTTTCCTTTTCAGAGACAGGGAGATGAAGATACTTGTTTTGTGGTAGATGGGTGTTAGCAGAAGAATTATTTTAGGCAATGTGGAAGAGTGCCGAGGAAGCACAAGTCTAAAAGAGTCTAAAAAAGAAGGAATATTTTACTTCCAAAAGAGGGACCAGCAAACAGGGAGGATGTGACCTGCACTTTCCTTCACTATACATTTTCTTAGAGATAGTAGACTTTTCCTTTTCTCTTTAAATATTTTCAGTAAAATTGTCAAGAATCTGGATAAGATGGAATTAAAAAAATTAAATTAGTGTTTTACTGTAGAAAAATATTAAATGTTTGCACCTGAGTTCTATACCAATTTCAATAGCTACCTCGGATGTTAGAATTGGAATCGCTCCTCAATTCTCATTGTTTGTTTGTCCACATTTGCTCTTCCAAACCACAAACAGGTGTTAGTTTATGCTGTTAAAAACTCATGTGTTTCACTGGAATGAGAATGGCATATTGCTTGTGGATGACATGACTTCTGTGCAACGTGCACACATCAATGAAAACCTGAATCTGTTGTAATGCGCTTGTGCAAACACAAGCAGTATTTTGTTACTGACGCACAAAAAGAAACAGATTGTGGCTCATTACTCTCTGAAACTGCATCATCTGAACAGTCCTACTGACCCAACACTGCTAAATGTTCAAGAGTTCATTTCCCAAAGAGTGTTGCTTCTTTCATGCCATGAAACATGATGTCATTATTTAGTTATGTTTCAAAGCGTAGCACTACGCTGAATAAAAATCTATCAAAACTGCAGTTGCTTCCTTGACCTCATCTAGTCTATCGCTGCCTTTTAGGGAAAGGTCCACATTTAGCTATCAACAGGCCAAATATTGGATTTAATCTATCCTTGGCTCCAAGTAGAGTAAATGAAGAGAGACAGACATTTCTAGGTGATTCATCATATCCTTCTTAGATTCTTAGCTGAAGACAGAATAAATCACTTTCCAGAGGTGCCTATCACTTGTCAGTGCTTACTGAAGGAGAAATGACAACAAAGATATACATCCAGGGTTATAAGAGA
Source organism: Eubucco bourcierii (assembly GCA_013396675.1). Classification (NCBI taxonomy): domain Eukaryota; kingdom Metazoa; phylum Chordata; class Aves; order Piciformes; family Ramphastidae; genus Eubucco; species Eubucco bourcierii. Next base: position 197,739 of record VWZE01003466.1, read on the forward strand.
TGACTCTCACTCTTCAATCTATAAATTCTTCAAGAACATCTTGTACAGATTGAACTGCATCATGGTGCATTTCAGCCACTGCTGGCTAGGATTCATACCTGTGCTCACATGGATGGAAAATGGCACAACACCAGGAGTAAACCAAGCCACAAGCTGGCAATATGAACGGGCAAGCTAAACCTTCATAAACTGACAACTTCACAAAGTTTTGTGAAGCTCTCTGTGATGAAACCACAGGAGAGAGATCTCTAAATAAAGACTAACATGAGAATAGGATATCCATTCATCTTTCTCTCTGCAGTGCAGCACAGAAAGTAACATCTATACAAAGAAATGAGAGAATAAAATTTGCAGCCAAAATCAGGATTAATAATTGTCATTATCTATCCCCTACTCTGTCTCATTGAATTATTATTGTCCGTCCTTAATAGTGGTTGTAGCAGTGCACTCACAACACTGTGTATCTTCTGTGTTAAATTAAACACAATTTTGGTCTCTGCTTACAGAAAGCTCAACACACCACGGGTTATTTTTAATAGCCACACATCATTATGATGCTGTAGTGTCTGATAACCCTTTATTAAAGGCTCAGACTTTGAAAAGCAGAGTTCACTTTTTCCTTAGCCACAATATTTAAATGCAAATGTAAATGACTGCTGCTGTGCAAGACTCGGACTCCAGGACATAAATACTTCTCATGGTGACTCTGAAGTGTAAAATCAGCCTGGACAAGATAATGACTTTTACTATTCACAAGAACTCAGTGAAGGTTTGGCTGCCTACTGAAAAACAATCACTCAAACAGATGAGTGAATTGCTTGGAATTTAGCTACTGTCCAAAGGACCTTCTGCATGACCAGACAGTTGCAAATACCAAACACAACATGGACAAAACATGGTTCTCTTTCTGGTCAGTGGTCCATGACAGAAAACTCCTTCCATATATTGAAACACCTAAATATTTTGGAATAAGTGACTGCCAGAAATACTTATTAAATCTGGGGAGGAGCAGGCAACTATAGAGATGAACTCTGCAGCAGTTAGTTATGAAAACAAAGGAAGAATTCTAAGGTTAACATTGGACTTTCCAAATAAACAGTTTAAAGACTGAGAAAACAGAGTAATTCCTTAGAAAAACTGAAAAGCCTAATTACATCTGAAAATAATAAAGAGATTCCTTTTACAGGACATTCAAAGCAGAATTCAGTATTCCTGAGGGCCGGGGCAAAACTAATATTTTATCAAGTTTTCTTAAAGTGTCAGCAAGGATAATCTAGGCAACTGCAACACGGTTGGCCTGATACTCATCCAGGAATGGTTGTATTTCATTAATAAAGAACCAAAGCATAATAACATGTCAAAAGTATAGGTTTAAGAAAAACAGATGTTACTAAAACTGAATGTATCTTTTTAAGAGATTGTAAGTTTGATTAAAAGTTTAAAGGTATAGTCTTATATTTCTGTTTGGCAATTGAACTGGTATCTTTGCAAACTGTAAAATGAGAACCAGAAAATCAACAAAAACAGATTAAGCGTTAGGTAACTGATACTTCTCAACATGGGTTAAGACAAAATCATACGCTTATGAATGTACTTCTAGGGAGGTACAGAGACCAGTTCTTGGTCCTGTATTATTTATCCTTACTGTCAGTGACATAATAAAATATGTCTACAAAGTTTACAGACAAAAGACAAATTAGTAGTGGTAGACAGGAAAAAAAAAAAAAGGAAAATATCCTATTTTGAACAGGATTTTAAAAACTAAATGCAAGCAAAGAATAAATGAGATACTAATTCTAACATATGGAGAATAGCATAGTCAGAGACAAAGGACACATGTCCCACAGACAGAATGAGGCTTTCTATTCCTGGGAGACACTGGTTATGAAAAAGGCCTGAGACCAGGATGACTAATGTGTTGAAAACAGGCCATTATTCTTGTGACCTGAAGAGCTGTGGAGAGCCTTTTCAAGCAGGATAAACAAAAGCAAAAGCAGGAAAACTCTACTGCTCCACTGCCAGTCTTTCTGACAACCACTGCTGGATACTAAGCCATGTCCTAGTGTCTGCAGCTTGAGAACTAGAGGTCATTCGGCAATGGCAACTACAACTTACGACTGCAAAATTCGTCTTAAAGCTCAGCGTAGTTTGAACATGAGAAAGTTACACAGCATCTATTTGCAAAACATATTTACATGGAATCTCTCGACCCAGTATTCCTTATTAGACAAATCAATCACTCAGGTACTTCCAAAGTGTGTTTCAATACCTCCTAATAAATACGTCTAAAGGAGTTCATCTGAACTGTGCCCTGAAAGTGCACATTTCTCTCCACCAGCTATCAGGAAAACCAGGCTTGACCATGTCAGATGTAATATAAAATACCAAGGATGCCTGAAAATTAGGTGAGATGACTTCCATACTTGCTAAGTATGGATATGAGGAACAGAAATTTCCTACCAGACAGTTCTTCATTCAGTAACATCCAATGTCTGGAATTTTAAACTAGATGAATGCATTAAAGAAGTTAAACACAAAGGGAAGGAAATTAACTGCCAGAATGCTATTAAAGCTGGTGCTGATTCTTCCATTAGTGGAAATTTTAAATTAAGATTTACTCTTTTTTTTTCAGATGTGCTTTGGCTCAAACAGAAATTAATTCAGAGAGCCATAAAGCCTGCTCTATGAGAAGAACAGATTGGATGACACAATAGTTTTTCTGGTTGTATAATTTATGACTAGTTGAATACATTAGTAGAAAACATACTGCTGAGAACAATCTTTCCTTGGTAAAAGTATGATACAGATGTTCTAAGAAGGATTCTTCTATCTCCATTCTGGAATGTATCAAGAAGCTAAAGTCTGAATGTCCACCAGCACCTGATCTCTCTTTGTACTATGCAGATACAAATGCAACTTATGTGATCAGAGCATCAGTATGTAATCCTGCACAATGGTTTGGTGTCAAACATGCTTTGCCAAAACTGAACCTGATTTTAAGGGGTTTTATCTACAGTACAACTTGGGAAACACGAAAGTAGAGGAAACTTACTGGGATGATTAAATTTTCAGGGAATATTTTAAAGAAAGAGTGCGTTGTCAGAATAACTTTAAAATATGCCTTATAAGTTATATCCATAAAAATCAGTGGGTTGCCTTAAGAGAATGTTTTTATAGAAAAGTGAAGCTCTCTGAAGGTGAAACAATGTGCTCCATGGAAGCCATATTCCCACTGCCTAAGAGGAGCACAGAAGAATCACGACTGAAATGTTATTACTGAAAGTGTGTGCACATGCACAGAAGGTAGACTGTTCTGAGAATCTGAAAAAGGTTAAAATCACATCTTAGTGAGTGTTACAGATTACCAACAAATGCCTGGTACTCTGTTACTGACCTAAACTGAATCAATATAAAGATTCAAGGCCTGTTCTTTGTGCAGCCTAAAATAAAATCCAGTTTCACACTAGGGTGGGTAAGAAAGGTTGTGGTAATGCTGTATTCTAACTATTGGGAGTGATTTCCTACGTTCTTCTCTTGTGGCACCTAAGAAGTTCACTAAATCCAGCAATTTGTCCTTCCTCTGCACCAAAGGGAATTTTATAACACAAAGTTGAGGGTCCAAGTGGGGCAGGAGAGTTCAGAAGACAAATGTTTCTTGCATTAAGCAAACAGGTCAGAATTTTCTGAAAATCCCGATTATCACTGTAGAACAATACTGACCTAAATATTGACTTTTTAAATGGATATATGTTTTTTTAAGTAAGTATGTAATCAAAAATACAATTCAATGAAAATAAGATAGGTGATGTTTGGCAATGCTATTCCATAAACTGTGATCTTACCATAAATTGTTTTATTTACAAGCATCAGTTGTTGCTATGGGACATCACTTCGCATCAAACACAATGACAACCTCTATTAGCATAATGGGTTATTATTCCCAGATCCGTGTGATCATTACTCCATAGCAACCCTATGAGAATGAATGGCTTTGTCAGTAAGAAAGCATGTACAAAAATATATGAAGCACAATTCTCAAGTACCTTACAGGACATGAGGCTGTCAATAAATTCAGAATTTGAACATCAGCCCTTCTTTGAACACTGACACTTCTTTCCATATACAAACGGAAAGAAGCACTGAAACTTTCAGTACATTCTCAACTGACCATCAACATTGTGGGGATTTCTTCACAAGACACTTTCACTCACGGTTCAAGTCAGTTGAGAATTTGGGTGCTTAAGCCTGGTCTGTGGAACAGAGGACAAAAAACTGACCTAAACAGTCAGGTGAGTCAGGCAGCAGCCTGGGCCAACGCTGCTATAGGTTCATCCCCACAAGGACCTCACATCATTGCGCCACTTTGAATATACAAAGCAGAGAAGAGAAGCAGCTCCTCTTTTCAGTTTGTCTGTAACTGCTTTTCATGTAACAGCTTAATGGCTGAAGAACTCACACAGAATGTGGTAGCTCTGGGTAAATGCTTAATTAAACTTCAGGATTTGGTCTCTCATCTCCCATCTTCTTGGAGAGCATCCTCATTTTCTTGCTACCAGACAGAGCGGTGTGGATTACCCATGTCCTGTTTGTGGTTTAACAGACTTGAAGATTGACAAATTTGAAGAAAGAATTCAACATGCTTTCAATTACAGATCAAATGTAACAACATATGCCTCTAGATCAGCATCACAGAATAACAGAATCACAGATGTCTGGAAGGGACCTCAAAAAATCACCCAGTCCAACCCTCATGCCACAGCAGGATCACCTACACAAGATGACATTGGAATTCTTGAGTATCTCCAGAGAGGGAGACTCCACAACCCCCCTGGGCAGTATTCTGTCACCCTCACAGTGAAAAGATTTTTCCTCATGTTCCCATGGAACTTCCTATGCCTCAGCTTCCACCCATTGCCCCTCATTCTGTTACTGGGCATCACCGAGAAGAGCCTCCATCCCCTTGGCACTCACCCTTTACATATTTGCAAACAGTAATGAGGTCACTTCTTAGTCTCCTCCTCTCCAAACTAAAGAGACCCAGATCCCTCAGTCTCTCCTTGTAGTTGCCATATTGTTAATCAATGAGCAAAAAATATGTAAGAGAGTAAATTATAATAAAAGTAACATTGAACAATAAAGGTATTTTGGCAAAGGAAAGCCTACGTCAGTAAATTACCTATTACTCAGGTATGCCTCCAAATCAGACCCTTTAGTTAGTTCTACCTGCTTTCTGCCCGAGTCTGAAGCCTGCTAAACAGTTTCTGTCATACTTAGTCCTGGGTTTCTTTTCGAATCCTAGTTCAGTGTTCTGCAAAGCAGAGCAATAGGTAGGGCAATCAGCTTCCAAAGCAAGAACTGTTTCAGATGCCCATCCCTTCTAGTAAAGACATCTTTGTTTTGGCATAGTGTATCCTTGTGATATTAAATGCCACTAAGCAATAGCTGCGCAAAAACCCATAAAGGATCTTTTAAAATCTCTAAAGTGGACGTTACGCTTTTTATGTACCCAGTCCAGACCAACCAGGACCATGCTACTAATCCAAAATAAACCAGTCTCTCATATGAAATAAAAAGATGACAGGATAATGACCAATAAAATTGATATCCAATTTACACAGATTTATTTTATTCTACTTCATTCCAAACAAGAGTAAATGTTGCATTTCTAATAATAATATTTGTTCACAGGATCACAGGATTCAGGGGTTGGATGGAAACCAAAGAGATCATCGAGTCCAACTCCCCTGCCAGAGTAGGACCATACAATCTAGCTCAGGTCACAGAGGAACGCATCCAGATGGGTGTTGAAAGTCTCCAGAGAAGGGAGACTTTTGGATTAAAAAAAAAACAAACAAACCAAAAACTTTAAATAAATAAATGAAAATGTGAAAGGATTACAGTCAAGCAGATTATTGTAAAGAGCCTAGCTATGTTAAATACGACCCACACATATACTAAGCCTTTAACCAAAATCACAGGTATAGATGCTCTCTCCTGCAGCTAGACCCAGGCCAGCTGGCCTCTACTCTCTGTCTTTAGGAAGAGGCAGTGTGAAAACCCCAGGACTTGATACTTTGTGCATGGGTTCATTTCACTGGATTTTCACCTGGTGGGTTGATTGGCACTTGAGCATCAGATCTGACACAAGACAGAGAACGAAACATTCCCAAAGAAGTGAGAAAAGTCACAGTTTAAAGTAACATGTTTACCTGGTTCATGTGTTTAACCAAATCCCAGGAGTGCCTGTGAGATGCACACTTATAATGTTTGTTTTACCTACTAAAATCTGTAGGCTCTTGAGCACCTTAGCTACTCAGTAGACACAAGTTATTATGAATTACTTTGCCTTCACTGACAAAAGAGCACAGACAGAAACAACCAAATGAGCAAGGCCAAGGCAGCTAACTCTATCATAAATGTCACATAATTCATGAACGGGTTTAAAATATGGGTTTAAAAAGACAAAGCTGGGTAAGCATTCTGAAATGCTAAAATCTATAGAGTAATCTTTTATGCAGTATTTCAGAAAAGATGATGTCATATTTGAGAGCTGCAATACATGAAATTACATGAGCCATAAGGACAGATGAAAAAATGCATTATGTGTTGCTTTTAAAAAACCTTTCTTTAGGTTGTATTTTTATTTTATGATTCTGTAAAAATAAATAAAATATAATTTTATTTCCTTGAAAAAGTAGAGTCTACAACTTCATGTGGAATACATGAATAAAGTAATTAAAAAATATAGTTTGTGGTTTTTTAGAAAAAACTCACATGCAATCAGCCTAACTCAAATAAACAGTGAAACACTCCCTTGTTTTCAGTGAAAAAGCCTTAGGACAATGCTCAGTTTCTGAAAATTCTGCTCAGTATCATAGAATCATAGAATCATAGAATGATAAGGTTGGAAGGGACCTCAAGGATCATCTAGTTCCAACCCCCTGCCATAGGCAGGGACACCTCCCACTAGTACAGGTTACTCAAGGCCTCATCCAATCTGGCCTTGAACACCTCCAGGGAGGGAGCAGCCACAACCTACCTGGGCAACCTGTGCCAGTGCCTCACCACCCTCACTGGAAAGAACTTCCTCCTGACATCCAGTCTAAATCTTCCCTCTGCCAGCTTAAACCCATTGCCCCTTGCATATCTTATTTAAATTGCCAACACAGATATCTATCAGAATGTCATAACTCTGTGCTGATCCATGTACAGTTTATGGAAAACCACAGCTGTAATTTGATACAACGCATATGATGTGTATGATTCAAAGCAGACAAAAAAAAGAGATTGAAAAAGATTGTCATTGATCACATTGACCATTTGTGCCACAAGAAGTTTAATGGTTGAAGATAATTTTATTAATTAGCAAGATAATTTTAATATATATTTACACACACACACACACATACACAACAGCTAACCTTCCAGTCAAGTATTTCCAACTCTGCTTCTATAAAGTAGGTAAACCTGACAGACACAATAAATGTAAATGATATAAAACTGAAATGTCACTTCTGGATTTAATAATATAAAAATGGAAACTGTATAACAAAAAGTCATACAATGATATCATAATATGCATGTAAGCTTTGACATTCATGACATCTCAGGCTGGCAGGTTTTTCTCATTAATGAAGTTGGTGTTTGGTATGTAAATGTTGGGAATATATGCTACATGTGTGAGAGGATCTGACTTTTACTAAACAATCCTTTACAATTAATCAAGAAAGATGCTTGATTAAAATCAGTGGCAGCAAATTTGTAGAAATAATTCCATTCATTTTACAGGAACAGAAGCCTTTTTGTAAAAAGAAATGGCTGCAGAAAGTAATAATAGACTAGAAAGAATGGTATTAATATTAGGTAGAAGGCCATCCTAAGGGTCTATTAATATCATAAACATATGACAAATTCAGATGAATCTCTGAATTGCCAGTAGTGTGATGCTTCCATGTTACTCCTTGAAGGACTACCATTTATCATCAAACAAATGACAAATGCTTACTTTTAACTGCCATTCTTGGAGCTCTGCTGTGGCAGACTGATTTCTAGGATCTCCAGCTTATGGAAAATGGAGCAGGGAGCTGGCCCACGTACATATATGCATGTCCACTGACCTTCTCTCTCTGTGGTTGCAGAATACAGGCAATATTGTGCCTCTACTTCCAGTTTAAAAAAGTAGCCAGCCTTATTTATCACGTCTCAGAAATAAATTCTATCTCAAAAGACATTTACAGATTCCCACAGTACTACATTTTTAGATTTCCACTCTAAATAAACTCCTATTTCATTTTTTTTCCTCCGCTTTTATTTTGCCAATACTTATACATTCTAATGCAATAATGACCACAAATGTCATTAACATGCTATTTACTTTCCTCCAACTCCCTAATGAGGATATAAAATAAAATAAAACCTAGAATCTCTTCCTGCAGTACCCAACTGCTTAGCTCAATCTAGTGTGACAACGAACCATCAGCAAGGATACTTTATTTGTGGTGCCTCGTGCCAGTTTCTAACACATTATTCATAAAACTATTATGCTTGAAAGCATGCTCAGTGACACTTAAATATTCACTGACACTCAAGATATGTGGTCTGTTTCTTCCTTCATCTGAGAGGTCTGCCAAAACCCCCCAGATCTGTCTGACACCCTCCCTTGGGAGACCCTAGGACAGACTAGTTTTTATTATTAGCCTATACTTACCTGCTGCATTGAAGGAGAAATGTGTTAGGAAGTTATCACCTACAGCATTACAAGTATTAATAAATATAATAATCTGTTAGGAGTATTTTTCTACAGCTATGTGTTTTCCATTACATGCAGCATTATCTCTTTGGATTCAGGCTTTCAGAAGTGAAAATGGTATGTGAATTAATACAGTGGACATACAATAAATCTCATGGCACAGGAGCCACCTGTTGACCCACTCACCTTAACAGGACACACAAGTCACTTGCTGCTCATCTCACCTGATAACATTTAACACCTTCTGTCACCTAACCCAAGCATTAAGGCAAAGCAAGGGTCCTCCTTGCTGAAGGGATCTGCTACAGAATGAACGAGGATGTAGGATGGAAATCAGGATTCCTGCCCTGCATGCTGCGCTTTGGGAGGGGAATTCTCTGTCTCTCACCTCCCCCATCTCCCCAGCTGCTCTCTTTTTAATCCAGTTCTACAAACTGGTATATCCCCACAGCTACGTCTTTCACATTTTAGACTCCCCATTTCAGTCCCAGACTATCCTACACCGTTCTCCTCACCCAGGCAAACACTACTCACCCGATTCTTCCACCCTTCTCATCTTTGTCCTATCCCTCCTCCTGTCCCTGCCCCTTTATCAACTCTTTTCCAGTCCCCCTCATGCTCCCATCTCTTACCAGTCACTGTTCATTTCCACTCCCCCATCCATGAAGTATCAGTCTCTCTATTTCTGATTCCTCCCCCGCAATGACTCCTCTGCCTCTTCCCCCTTCATTTTTGCTGGGCTTTAATTCCGAATTAATTATCTTCTCTGCCCTAATTTTGCCCACCACCCCAAGGTCCTCTTCAGGAGAATTTTTATCACTAACAAACAACAATGCTTTTGCACTTTCTCACTCTTAGAATGGGCAGAACCATTTCTGCAGAAAATTTGCAAAATACACCTTCAAGGACATTAAGTTTAGAACTACTTTAACCCAGGAAAAATTATTCGCAACAGCAAAGAGAGGTTTTACATAAACAAGTAGGCACAGCACTATACATACATATTCACTAACAAATACTATTTTTCCCCCATAATTCTACAAAATTCAACCTGGCTATATTAAGAATTTAGTTTTTAAAAGTTCAATAAAATAATTCCAGTGATTTAAGCAATTTCACTTGCCACAGAAGTCTGCAGCCCTCTGTAACACTCACTTTTACCTGTCCCGTCCTTTACTATTTGAATATATGACAAATGAGTAAGAACAATTAAAAAAAATAATTAGCTTTTCCTTTGAAAATAGTTCCATCTTCTATTTCATGACATAAATGTTAAACTATGGACAGATAGAGACATTGCTTAATTTACTACGAACCCCTGTTGCTTTTTTATTCCAAAAACAATACTTTCCAAATTCTGAATCCTAAAGAGTGCTCTTGATCAAGCGCTCATCCAAGTAAAGAATACAGGCATAGCTCTGCCATATTTTCCTGCTAATAAGTAACAGAACAAAAACCAAAATAACTGCCTGCCTTTGGTTCAGATAGCACACAGACAGGGTGTAGTGAGGTTATTTGTTTCAAACACCTGCCTTCAAACAAGGCAATAAAGACGTACCCTGTGGAATTTAAAATAATCCAAGGACACTTCCATTTTAATATTACCACTTACTGTCAATTAAAATTCTCATTAGAAATAATAACTAGTGAGTCATGGTTCACAATTTTTCCTTTGGCTACCAAGAATGTGAAGGTAGAAAGGTTCTTCCAGAAAAAGAATAGAAGACAGAGTTTAATTTCCAGCTCTAACACAGGTTTCATGTGCAGTCTTGTGCTTCTTAATATCTCTGTTCTAGTTTTCCCAGTAATAGCAATAAAAGAGTAATACTTCCATCTTTCATACCCATGTAATAATGCTGAAAGAATTTACATCTGTAAAGCTTCCAGATGGGAAGCACTGTTATGAATATTATCATCATGTAGACCATTTGAAGTAAGATATTTCCAGCAGCAGACTCCCTGCTTCTGAACTAATGAATATCAATTTGCATATTGTAAACATACTTTAAAATAGGCAACACTCTGAGTCTCGTGTGCAGTCCTCTTAAAGGTGTGACTGAAGCTCATCACGGCTGGTGTATCTACAAGGGCTGTCACAGCAGAGATTTTCTTATGTCTAAGAAGACAGGAAGCTTTTGCTGACATTTTTTCATCATCCCTCTTTACTTCCTAATAGCCTTGTTGTACAAATTGTGTAGAAATTTTGGTATTTTTAAGAACTCTACCTTTCCCTGAATTGTTCTGAATTTAGTTAACACATTCAAAATAGGCAGGCAGATGAAAGTTTTGCTTCCATTGGAAAGCAAGCTAAAAACAATTCCAGTTACAAAGGAAAAAACTGCAAAACCTAATGTCAGGTACCATAGACTACTTTCACCACATGATATCTCTGTAATACACACAGAGTAAACCTACTTCTGAAAATAAACAACAACACATTACTGCGAGTATATGCAGAAACCCACTCTACTACAATGCTCATGGAAGAACTTTGGCTAGAACTCTAGACAGGTACTCTTCTGATTAAACAAGCAAGTCAATCCAGACATTTTAAGACATTCATAAACACCAGAAATGCAGTAACAAAGACAACTGTCTGTATTCTGCTTAGCAGAAGTTGTTCAAGGAACTTAATATAAAAACAAACAAATTGGTACATTGACGTGCTTTGAAGTTGAATTTCCTCCGCATGCAAGTTGAGACTCTTCAAAATTACAGAGAGGAGAAGAGCTAGATAGCTAAAGATTAGGGGGAAACATCAGTGTAATGATCAGCTAATTATAGGAGAATTCCTGCAAAACAATACCTTTGGCAGGCTTTCCTGCTGAGCCAGGTACTACTGGTTACCATTTGCAAGCTCACAATTATTAATAACACCAAGAACAATAACAGTTAAGATCTGTTACATTCTTTCAATTGGAAGACATAAATGCATCTAATGTCTTCACATTTTGGCTGCATACAAATCATGTTTTCTGACCCCCTTCACTGATCAGCAAAACCCACAGCAGTCTTTCCGCTTATGTGAGTTACTTGGCTGATAACAGCCAACTTTCTGCAAGCACAGAAGGTAGTCAGGGTAAAGATTGTATAGTGTGTCTCTTAAAGGGATCCCATTTTTTTTAACGTGTGAAACGGCTCTGCTAAGGCTCCAGTCACCCAAAACAAGCTCTTTATCAGCAACACATTCCCCTGGACACAAGTGATACGTGTCACTACAGTGATCTTGCAGTATTTACAAAACAACACTCCGATTTCTTTTCAAACCAATGGTCTGAGAGCACCCCTAAGTCTCCCCTCTGGGATGTTATAGCATTGCATCTCTCAGTAATACCAGCTGCATCAGTGACCTTGGTCATTATACACAAACATCACTACTGTTAGTGGTATCTCTGTATTGGTGATCTAGGTATTTCATGCAGGGGAAGAATCAAGCAGCATTTGACAGCTCGGTGAAACGAATGCTACTCGGCTGAGTGCAAACTAGGAAGTTAGTGTCCCTCAGATGTGTTTCAGTCAGCCACTTATTTCAGCAAGCTGTGCTATCTGCTGTGCACAGCTTTGCCACCCCTAAGTTTTTAATGTGACTACAATTTGCAATATATAAAAGATCATAAATATGTATGGAATTGTCAGGCTTCTCATTAGCTCCTGTGAGGAAAAGTGTGCTCCTGAACTCTGACTTGCACAAGTTCTACCCTTCCTCCTTAAAGTACCATATCAAGGAACACTCCATCACCTGGCAGAGCACAGAGAGACTTTGCTGGTGAAGACTGAGGCAAAGATGGCACTCAGTATCTCAGTCCGCTGTCATTAAATTCTTCGACCATTCAGCAACGGGTCCACATTCCCCTTGCTCAGCCATTTACTGCTAATGAAGAGGGATAAATTCTTCTTGCAGCCTTTGATATCTCCTGCAATTCCCAACTCCAATTGAGCTTTGGATTTCCAAGCACCATCTCTGCGTGCTCAGGCAATGTTAATAAAGACACCCTTCGTAGCCAAACCCTGTTTCCACCTGCAATATGCCTGAAGCTGAAGCTCTGCCACCTGAAGCTCTGAAATGAGGTCCCTGACAAGCCAAGCCAGTCTACTCATGTCTGTTACCCTGAATATTGAGGTGTCCTATTATCCTGTTTAGAAGATACTGGCTGTCCTTCCCAGACACAGCTACTCTAATGCCACATGTGCCCATCGTGGGTTTGACACCCACAGAAATGCAGTCTCTAGGGCTACAAATTAAAGTAAGTGTCAGAGCACTTACTGACTGCTCAGAAACCCAGGAACGAATGTAGAAAATAAATCTGGGCAAGCACATGCAATCATAGCTTCCTGATGAAAAGGACCCTGGGGTCTGGGTTGATGAAAAGCTCAACATGAGCCTGCAGTGTGCACATGCAGCTCAGACAGCAACCGAGTCCTAGGCTGCATCAAGAACAGCATGGACAGCAGGGCAAGGGAGGGGATTCTGCCCCTTTACTCTGCTCTCGTCAGACCCCACCTGGAGTACTGTGTGCAGTTCTGGAACCCTCAGCACAGGAAGGACATGGAACTGTTGGAGTGGGTTCAGAGGAGGGCCACAAAGATGATCAGAGGATTGGAGCAGCTCTCCAATGAGGACAGGCTGAGAGAGTTGGGGGTCTTCAGCCTAGAGAAGAGAAGGCTTTGAGGAGACCTTAGAGTAGCCTTCCAGTATCTGAAGGGGGCCTACAGGAAGGCTGGGGAGGATCTTGCAATGACAGGACTAGGGGCAATGGGTTTAAACTGGCGGAGGGAAGGTTTAGACTAGATGTCAGGAAAAAGTTCTTTACAGTGAGAGTGGTGAGGCACTGGCACAGGTTGCCCAGGGAGGTTGTGGATGCTCCTTTCCTGGAGGTGTTCAAGGTCAGGTTGGATGAGGCCTTGAGTGAGCTGTCCTAGTGGGAGGTGTCCCTGCCTATGGCAGGGGGTTGGAACTAGATGATCCTTGAGGTCCCTTCCAACCTTACCATTCTATAATTCTAGACATGTAGAGCCTGCTTCCTGCTATTCACAAGTCAATATAGGGAAGAGTTTAAACTATTAATGCAATGAATCTATAGAAAGTAAATAAAATACAAATAGAATGTTAAATAGCAATTTGGCTTCTATCCTCCATTACTAAACCTTGAACATTATTGCACATTTTATATGAGAACCTATGCATTGTAACCCATATATGTGGTCTACCTATATGGTGACCTATATATTATCACTTCCCTTACATTTGCATATATCCCTTTTTATATACTTTATACTTTTTATATTTACATATACATATACAAACTAAAGATACTACAGTTCCTTCAATGGTGTTTTACCTGCATAGAGGAAACTACAAGACCTGCTAGTGCTTTCCCTGATCCTTTTGAATATTAACCAGCTATACTGGAAAAAACAAACAAACTGATGGTAATTTGATAAAACCAAGGATATCACAAATTAATCACTCAAAGTGGCTAGTGATAGTATAATAGATTTGTTATAGTTCTACCACAAGTAAAATTATTGGAATCTTTGTGGAATATCTACCAGTGATTATCAATGCCTAATTTATGCCTAGTTTCCAGACAATTATCTTATATTTTGAGATTAGGACTGAAGTTTTACCACAGAAATTTATGTACTTGAGACTGTACTCTCCCTATTTGTAGACTTGTACTACAATAATTCAAACTTCTCAATGACAAGCAAATGCATTTTGTAAATAAATTGTATTTTACACTAAAGCATTTTGAAGTCTCTCATAATTTCTTTCTCTCCCAGTATGGTAAAAACAGTCTGGAAGGTCCTGGACAGAGCAGCAACACAAAAATAATCCTTTCTAAAAAAGAGTTCTGAGGTCCCCAAAGTCATAAAACTTTCACTAAAGTGAAAGTTCTAAACTTGTTTCACTAAAGTGAAAGTTCTAAAATGGGTACTGTTTGAAGCCAAAGAGCTCAAACACTCTGGTCTAACACCCAGCTCTGTAGTGAAGAGGATCAGATCTGCTGACAAATAAAAAGAAAGCTGTCCTGGAAGGTAACAGTCACCACTGTCAAGCAAGTTACTTTGCTGATGACAATCACAGACTACTTAAGAGCTGAAAAATACACTAAGCACTCTAATATCAGGCTCAATGGATAGAACAACCAATTTCCTTCAAGTAGCAGACAGTTTGAATTAATAGTATCCTTTCTCCAGGGCAGAGCCCATGGAAGGCCACAGCTCTTTGTCCCCAGGGCTCCCTAAGGCAGAAGCTATGGAAATGGTCAGCTTTCTGCAGGTCTATTAGAGAGAGACCTCAGTAGCAAAACCAAGAGGAGCAGGTCCAAGTACAGCCCCAGCCCATGCTGCAGTTGTCCATCAGAGCCAGCCTGCTCTCCAGCTTCCCACAGCCCTGTCCATTCCACAGCTGCCAGGCCACCCACTGGCTTCAGGCTGGAGCTGGCTGATCCTTTCCCTGCAAGGTGAGTTTGCAGCACTTCAACTTCCTGAATCAGCTCGCTTTGGGTCTGCAAGAATAGAAACATCAGCACAAGAGAGATGGCAGGGTAGGGTAAGTTCTTCTTGTTCAGTGAATGTGTTTAAGTGGGCACTGAGAACTACGAAAGAGCTTTTTGCCATCACTGGCATCTTGCTACAGTCACTGAGTCCATCAGCACGGTGTGCTTAGCATATTCAGCTTAAACAGATCTATGTTTGTCTTTGCCTGTGACAGAGGGTCAACTCACAACGTTTAGAAGGACATGGTGCTAGCACGGACACTTAACTGGACATACTGGGGAAGCGGCAGCACAGTAAAAATCCAGCAGAGGTGAGCTGGGGGATCTTGAGGCGGTAGAAGCCAGCAAGGAAACTCCCATGAAATACCTCAAAGGAATCAAGGAGAGCTCCACTAAGAAAACCAACAGCCCAGCTGAAGTGCCTCTGAACAAATGCATGTCGCATGGGCAATCAACAGGAGTTGGGAGGTACTGTGCAGCTAGAAAACTGTGACCTGGTAGCCATCACTGAGACTTGGTGGAATGAGTCCTATGACTGGACTGGATGGCTGATCTGTCATATTCCTGCAGAATAAAATCTGACTAGAATGTCTTCCTAGCACAACACAGAACTGAGACATAATGCAGACGTTTACCTAAGAAACTGCTATGGCATTCCCTTTCTCTTGCTCATGGCCATAGGTGTTCATGAGTATTCCCTGTAAAAAGTTGTTTTGATGCTAGTACTGTATTCTGCTCAGCATGTGACTAGCAGCTGTGCAGGAGCCAGAAGTCTTTCTGGGACTGTTGTGGAATGCTGCTGTGTTCAAGCAACATAAGTAATAAGTGATGTGGGTGCCTGTGTGCTCCCAGGATTAAGCTCTTTCTGAAGTGACCACCATCAGTAAACACCAAGCAGCTTTTGCCAGTCACTGCTACAGGGGAAAAGACAAAGGAAAACGTGTGTAGTAGGAAGGCTGATCTTTGTACAGCAAAAAGGTGAAGAGAACAATGATAAGAGGATTTTGATGTGGATGGTGGCTACCGTGGAAGAAGATTTGGAAGTGTGGGCCACGTAAAAGAGATCTTAAGTCCTAATATGAAAAAAATAGCTTATTCGAAGTCTGAATTCAATGCGAATCCACAGGAAAAAAGAAAGCAAAAAAAAAAAAAAGTTATGTCATTCAGAGATAGTTACACAAGTTTAGTAATCCTTAAATAAGGCCCTGAAGATAACTCCATTCTGTGAGAAGTGCAAATAAAATTAAAACGCAGCCACTCATTTTCTTCCACAAAAAGAGACCTTAAAATTCACCTCTAGAAACGGAGACAATGAAATGCAACTTCTGCCAACCCACATAAGAGATGACTTGTGAGAGCACATCTACCTGTGACATTCAGATTCTTTCCTCCTATAAATTAAATTGCTGATCTGATCTACAAACTGGGGGGGGGGGAATTAAAAAATTCCTGTAGTTTATAGTGATGGTACTCCTGCCTATTTGTGATGGTTTGGGAGTTATCCGCCCCCCACACTTTGTAAAATGACCCAGACTAGAACTCAGCCGGCTGGAAGTTAAGGACTGAAGCTCTATTTACAGCTCAGCACAATGTACAAGCAGAGATATACACTACATACAGGAATATTTTCAGAAATATACAAGTAAAAGGTAATACAGAAGCACAACTCCCCTCCCAGAAATCAGAGACCCCAGGAAGGGCTCCCAACCACCCTTCCACCTTCTCCCCACCCCTATACCTTACCCCAAGGTTTGCCTTATGCACAAGGTGAATTAGGAGGATCGGCCAGGGGGGTTAGAAGAAAAGAGGTTAGTGAAGATTAATAGGCAAGGAGAAGCCAGAGCCAGAAGCTGCTAGACTGCCCCAGACGCTGTGCTGCCAGAGAGAGACAGACAGCGACTGACTTATCTATGTTTTGATTTCTTTTCCCGAAACAATCTCAGCAAGCGTATGAGTGATGTAGACATCATGATGTTTTCCTTTCACAGCCTATAGTGTCATTTTCTCTATTAAAATATTCCAATTAGCCTCAAACCAGCACACTATTGTAGCTTGTTTTTTAAGTTTCCATTCAATTTGAAAAAAACAAAACCAAAAACAACTGAAGAATTAATTCAAAAGAAATCTGATTAATTCAAAAGGCAAAAGTCTAAGAGTGAAAGACCACATTCTTAACATTTGGATTCATATGTTAACCTTTGAATAAATTACAAATTTTTATTTACAGAAAGTATTATGCAACATTCTTATATCTTAGTAGAAGACCCATTATCACCCTACTTCTGGTGAGCCCTATTTTATCCTCATCATCTTACTAACCTCAGTGGGCAAAGCGAACACCACTCTCCTTGAGTAAGCATAGCCCTTTAAAAATTAATTTAAAAAAAAAAAAAAAGGAATGTGAATTACTAATGCAGCTGTTGACTAATGCAGCATTGATTAAAAAAATCCCAAATATTTAAGAAAACATCAGGACACAAACGAGGTAAGTTTAAAAAACAAGAAAATAAGTTCATTCTTACTTTCCAACCACAGAATCCCAATTCTGATCCCATCTCCTACACATCACAGACCTATTTTCTGGAACTTCATGACGCGCATGGTATCTTATTGACACGTACAGAGTGAAAGTCTGTTCTGAGAGCTGTACAAAGGAGTATTTTGAGGTCTCATAGTTTGGTGGAATGATTCAAAGACCAGACTGTGACTTGACTTTTTTGTCCCCAGGGAACAACAGTGCATATTCACTGAAAACACACCACTGACTGTTTCATCCTGTCTGCAGTAGTTAAGAGGTACCTAAAGTGAACCTGGTGCCCATGAGTTACCTGCCTCTTTTGCTGGCTGATGAAGACAAAAATCCAAGCAGCATGCTAGGTGAACACGTCTGCCAGTGCTGTATGACATCGAACTGAAATCCTGCCCAGTATGTCAAGAACGCTGGTTTGTTGACAGCAAAATCAGGGAAAATTGTCATCCCAGGTAGAATCATAGAATCATAGAATGGTAAGGTTGGAAGGGACCTCCAGGATCATCTAGTTCCAACCCCCTGACATAGGCAGGGACATCTCCCACTAGTACAGGTTACTCAAGGCCTCATCCAATCTGGCCTTGAACACCTCCAGGGAGGGAGCATCCACAACCTCCCTGGGCAACCTGTTCCAGTGTCTCACCACCCTCACTGTAAAGAACTTCCTCCTGACATCCAGTCTAAATCTCCCCTGTCAGTTTAAACCCATTGCCCCTTGTCCTGTCATTGCAGGACCTTGTAAATAATCCTTTCCCAGCCTTCCTGTAGGTCCCCTTCAGATACTGGAAGGCTACTATCAGGTTCCCTTGAAGCCTCCTCTTCTCCAGGTTGAAGAGCCCCAACTCTCTCAGCCTGTCCTCATAGAATAACTGAGTATATTTCATGGTATGGGCAAGGGATACAGTTGGAAATGTATAAGAAAATGTTAATACTCTATGTAAGCCAAGATGCAAGTCAATAGAAAGGATTGGTTTCAGTGGGACTATTAAGCATAAACATTATTTACAGCTACTGTTCTGAAGTGAAGGTTTACAAAAACATACATGGACAGGACCTCTACACTACCACCATGCTGTCCGACCCAAATTTTTCTTTTTTTAAACAGCATGTTAGACATCTATTAGGTGAATGCCCTGAAATAATTTATAGCTTACTTCTGCTGTTGGGTATGTAGACACAGCACCTATTTTCTGAAAAACATGTTCCTGTGCATGCATGTGCAGGCTTCCCAGCGGTTTCTCAAGCAGAGGAAGTATTTTCTTCTGCTCCACCCATCACATAGCAGAGCTGAAGAAAGCCCTAGGTCTTTCGAACTCCCTACTGTCTTCCTATGAAATTGTTTGTTTTTCAGCTGGAAAGGTTATGGACAGATTATGAACACAGCTTTTCAGACTGAAAGCCAAAAAAAGGCAAATAACTGGCAACGAGTTTAGATCAACCTGGATTAATCTATTGTCTTTCCTTATACTGTTTATTGAAATACATCTGAAAATGTATTTATCAGCTAAAAGAATGTCAGAATTACCAATTTCTCATATACTATTTCCATTTTCTTAAAACAGAATTTAATTTAAGGACTTCTAATTGCAGACCAGAAACACCCTATTTGTTTTGAAATACTTTCAGTACAGTTCTATGCAGAGGAAAAAGGAAGAGGAAAAAAGTGTTATATTTAATTCCATAGTGTTGTAATTTTTATATTCTTAAATGCTAGTTTTACTTAGTCTTGAAGTTACAGCAATATATCACAAAATCAATGTCAGAATTGATTTCTGCACTGTAAACTGACTCATTTTTCTTCTGCCATAAACTGTGACATTCTATGATTCTATGAACTTAGACTGTCATAAAATATGTGTTTCTCAGAGTAGAGACTTTCTCAGTATTTGATTAGCATTAGCCCAAAAACGTAACCAAATCATAACATTCTCTTTCAGTCTTGTGGGATCACTGATTTGAATGAATATGTACTAAGTATTTTGGAAGAAGGGCAGATAAGCAATGTTGTTTAGGTCACGATATTATTCCGTGGTGGCCTCACACTTGTGGTAGATAAACAGATTCAAACAAGCACTACAGTGTTACTGAGGTTACAAATTACCTGGAAAAATACAGTTTCTATGGATATAATTTAATGAAAATGAGTCTTGCATGTCACACACATCTAATATAGAGTTATTTTTATTTCTTTGCAGGTATTCAGATACATGTCTTGCATTAAGTAGATTTTGCAATATTTTATACTATGGATTTTTAAAATACTAGTATTTTATGCAGGAATTATTAAACTATAGACAGTGAGATGATCAGAACCTTACTGCCTACATTGCCAAGTTGGAGTTTTCCACAGATATTGCATCCTATGTCTTAAAAACAGTTAATTATGTGTATTTAGCACTATCAATAAAATCCCCTATAGAAAAGGAATATCCTGTTCACGTATTTCCCATGTAAAAAGCAAATTTCTGCCAAAGTTATATCATGGCCTTATCTAGCCTAAATATATTTGCAAGCATTAAATTGAATTCAGAAGTCTTAATTACATAACGCTGCTAAAAATCTGAAGACTGATTTAAAGAGGCATGAAAATCAGGAACAGCAATTCTGAAAAGCCCATGAAAGACTGAAATGCTAATTTGTTTACATTCTGCAAAACCCAGCCTGGATGAGATAAACAGATGGATTCTTTCTAGATGGAAATATTGCATAAGATTCTGAAATTAAGCATAGAGGGTGGGAAGTGCAGCTATAAGCAACTGATGTTTTGCTTCTCATCAGATTAAAACAATGAGTATCAGACCTGAATTATAATCATACACTTTTGTCCTTGGAGCACAATCAATAAAAAGCAACTTTTGAGCAATGCCACACCCTTGTTATTAGATAAAACCTGAACAAAATCAAATAAACATCTAGGCAGGAAACGTTGTTTGGAATGCACTCCCTGCAATGTACTGTTAGAGACATCCAGAAAGCAGACTAACTTCAGAATTCAATCAAGCAAATCTAGTATAATCTCATTACAGCTTTTGCAGTTAATGAAACCTATTTAAATCTCTGACATTCTGATTTTTAGAGCTGATAAAAGCAAAAATTATTTGGTTTCTATAACACAAACATACAGAAATAAAGATTTTATCCTTTAGGTCAGCCTAGTTATTTACCAAGCAATGCGTAATATGAAAATATTACTCTTCTGCTACTCACTATTGCTCCAGGATTTCAGTAAATATTTGATACTGATTTCAAAGAAGCCTGAATCCTGCTGGCTAGCCATGTCTGCTGCATACAAAGAGGCTTCTATAATTCTGAGCAGCTGAAGTGGCAGGTACTATGTATGTAGATGTGACTGTCACCAGTTAGTGATGTAAACGAGGGGTCAGAGGAGGAAATGAAGTCTCCGCAGATCCACTTCTTCCGTTCATGGTAGGTAAGCTCATTACAGAAAAAAAAAAAAAAAAGCTCAACAACAACAAAAACACACCATGAGATTTTTGTCCTTTGCTCTTCTCCGGGGCTCACACTTAACTCTCTATCTGCGGAGTATTTTATTCTCTCACCCCCTCAGCAAATATTTTCATTTATTCCATTCCACAACTGGGTAGATTTCTTCCGGTCAGTTAAAGCATATGTGGTACCACAGCACTTGTTCCATAAGCACAGTTAGAGTGTCTTCCTGAAGGGTGTCTGAGCTGTGTTTTTTAATAACGTGCAGTCTGCCTGTCTGAAGCTTTTTTTTTTCCATCAGAAGCTGACAGCCCGAGCATATGCACCTCCTCTTGCAAACCGCGTATCAACTTGAAGCCCCACGGAAACGGTCTCTCCTGTAGCTGGAGGAATGTCACACGTACTGTTTAGCCTTAGGAAAAAACCCATCCTCTAATGAATATCCCTCTGCATGCTCTGGTCAGCTGCTCTCCTTCCGCCTGTTTCCAAGAAGAGCACGCTGAACTATACACAACTGCATCATGCTGCGGTAAAGCAGAGCTGCACCCGTAGATCTGATTGCAGTGACGCTGGCAAAAAAAAAAAAAAAAAAAAAAAAAAAAAAAAGAAAAAAAAAAGAGAGAGAGAAAGAAAGGCTCTCCCTCAGCCCAGTTGCACAAGAGAAGCACTTCCAGAGCACTAAAAACATGGCATTCGCACCGGCTGCTTCTGCTTTTCTTTCACAGCTACAGAAGAATGTGTTGTTGTATCTTTCTTTTTGACTTTGGGTATTTTTCCCCCTTAACAAAGATGACAGATAGCAAGCTGAATTTATAATGGTAAAGCAGAGAGCTCACTGCTGGTATTCACCTCTGAAAGAAACACATTTAAGAACCTTGGTTTGATATAATTTTTATCTTGATTTTTTTTTTTAAAGGAATTGAATTCACACAGAGAACTCACATTAAAAAAATGAGGCAGAAGCATCTTTTCACTGCTCGTTAATACTTTATTGCCAGATACAATTCCCACATTCCTAAGGTTTTATTTCAAATAATCAAAGCCCATTACTACATGTATTTTAATGGTAATGAAGGAAAACAAGAAGAACCAGTTTCCCAAATATTTTTTGTTACATGCATTCTTGGTATCGTCCTTCCAGCTACTATTTCCTGGGAATAGCAGTATTTCTTTTCTCAGTTAGTGGAATAAATTTCCGGCAGCATAATTACAGCATCCGACCAAAATAGATCTTGTCTGCTGCTTCTAAAAACTGCTGCTTTCTGCTGAAAGCTCTGTCAGCAATTATATCTGGACATTATTTTTAGTTTCAGTATGCAGAATATTTGATGTTTGGATTGGAAACTGAGCAACACAAAGGTCACAGAGACCAAACTTGTGTGGTTCTCAGTGAAAATATGCTAAATGTCTTCTATAAACATACCTTGTCTAGAGATAAGGTTTTGTGGCCTTGCTAATGGAAGACTGTTGTAGATAGGAAGTTTATAAACTTTCTTTGAATTCCTAAATGAAGTTTACACAAAAGCAGTTTACACCCTTTCATGAACACAGATTATCACAACTGCTCAATGTATCTCAGGTTTGATCTCCCCAGTTATCAGAGATCTGATCAGCTCTTCTTCCCCATACTGTCACTCTTGAAATTGAGAAACTGGCCCCAAATTTATTTTCTGACACCCATTCATCCCTGTCTTCACCCTCCCCCCTCCGCCCCCAATGTACCATCATCTTTTAATCAACACACTCCAATTTTTAACAATTAAAGTTAAATTTGATACCAGATATGGCAAGTCCCAAGACCCAGGGCTGATGACTTCCTACCATCCCACAAACTGATTTTTCAGCTGAGAGAATCCCAGATAAGTTTGGAAATCCCTTGTTCCTTCTCATAAATACTGCATTAATTTATGTGTTTGAGGATTTAAGGAATAACTTCCCCTCTGGTGCTACAACAAATGTTTTTCTGAAATAATTGATATCTTAATTTTATAACAACTCTCTTGCTGAAAATAAAAAACCAAAACACTAATTTGAAAATAGCTGTCTTTCCTAAATCTGAATTGGATTTTATCCAGTTTTTTATTACATCCACACCCTTAAATGTAGTCTCTCACCAAATTTTGTTTCAAAACTTAGTTTCAAAATTTTGTGGGAGTGTACGAGGTCAAGTAGCTGTTGGCATTTGTTTTTCACCATAAATTATGTAGTTTATATTTACAAGGCAGAATCTCTTTTTTGATAGATTAAACAAAAAATTTATTACCTGAGTTGCAACTTGATGCTCTTGTTTCATAATTGTAAAGGATCAAGGATGTTTAAGCATACACTTATACTTGCTTCACATATTCTTACTCATCTGAACTTCTGATGGACATACTGTTACTTCCAAGCCACAACGTCTTTGCTAACAGCACAGTGAGTACTATCCCAATAACTGTAGTAATTTTCCATATGAATGGTGGAGCTGTCAAGGAAACGAATGGGATGTTTCTTTTTTCAGGAATTTGTGAGCTCATGGAACTTTTTTTCTGTTGCAGGTTGTGGAGGTCAACAGCATTAACAGCTTCAAAAATAATATGAATAAAAAAAATTAAGGTCTATGAAACTTGCTAGAAAGATCAGGCAGAAAAATAACCCTTTCTGACATCCTTAATACTGCAATGCTAGCACTGGAGCATACGAAAGAGATGTGCTGCAAGAAGTGGCTACACTTTTGTGCACTCTTCCCAAACAGCACCTTCTGCTCCTGCTCTCAGGAGAATATCAGCTGAGATGGGTGACTGGTGGGGCCTGGATGGTCTCTCATGTTTGGTATCTTCACTGTCAGTAACCAATTCCTTTTACTTCTCACAGTCTGTTTTTTGAAAACTGCAAGCCTATCCTTGCTTACCATGAATCAGCTTGTACAAACACGATCCAATAACGTTCTTGTCATTTGTCCTTCATGATCTTTACCAGTTACCATGCCTAAACGCAATTTCTTCTTGCCTTTGCAATCACTTGGTGAAGAAATAAGAAGATTTATCTACCGTAAGCAGAGTTTATGTCTGGAATGTTACAGTAACACCCAATACCTAGTTACACTTCCTGTAGACTAAGGCTATAGCTACATTCAGCCTTCTGTCTGAGAGTGGCAGAATCCTTTAGCACCTTTATTACTAACTTCCTCTGAAGTGATTTGGAGCCAAAGTAATTCCATTTCATATGTAATAGTCTTTTTTTTTTAATGCAGGATCTCACAGCTTTCACCATTTAGTACTCCTGAAGAACACACTTACCTGTTGGGCAATATGCTGTTGTACTAAAATATTTAACAACTTATTACAGGCATTCACAGTATTCAATACTGTTAAAAATTGCTTCAGGGTTGATACTCCTCCATTTTCAGTTCTGCTTTAGAAAGTACCATGGAAAACATAAATATATCTAAATTTAGCCTTTTGCACTAACAATTTCTTTAAAATGTAAAGCATAAACAATTAAAAGACTATTTTTTCCTTTTCATTAAATAATCACAAAATGTTAAAAGAAAATTTCAAATGCCCAGCTGTATTTAAGTATTTGCCAAACAGGATATCTTCCAGAGAATACAGTGGTTTTCCTCACATTTTGGAAACACCCCTAAAAGAGGTATAACACACAGAAATGGCAAAACCAGAAGACTTCTGATCTAGTGCCCTGAATTTACTTTAGATAGGCTGACAAAACAAAGAATTTTTGAAGTTATACAGCTCCCATTTTAATTACTGTCGACTTTATGATATTTAGAAACTATGTATTCCAGCTCATGAAAGTCAGGCATAAGCAACACAAAATCTGTCAGTGTTAGTAAGCTTTCTGGTGGTGGCTATGACAGTCTTACATTTACAAATACAGTGACCTCCTTTCTACACTGTTACTACATGGGAATTTACGATAATGACAATTCTTTAATCCTGAAATCCATCACAGATCCTTAATCTAAGACTTTTCATAGGTCTATCATGATGAAACATCTGTTGATAACATGATAATAGAAAGATTTTTTCAATTACAAACATTTGTGTGTAAGTCATATTCCACCTTTGTGACACGCAGTGCACCTTCTGTTCTTTCATCTGTTTTCTGAGATCACAGGTAGCACATGTCCAGGAGCCCTGGGTACCTGGCTTATACCCTTCTCTGACTGAACACATTCTGGGGAGTTTCCACACCCAAGTTTGGAAAAAACAGGTTGGGTAAAGCTGTTTCTCAGCAAGGTCAGAAGTATTCATGTGATCAGAACACTGCATGAACAGCTATTTTCATTGTAAATCATCTGGAAAACAAACTTCCAAAACTTTCACTCAGTAAAAGAAAGAGAATAACAAAAAAATCATACTGCTGGAGGTATTCACAATATCAATCTTGAGGCATCCAGTTTAGATGCCAATGGTGGGAGGTGAGTGCCTTCAGCATGACTCAGGAGTTCCCAAGTGTTCCAGTAGAGAGCACAGTTATTTTTCAAAGTAACCTATTTCTCTTCACTGTCTACACGTGATATTTTGGGTAACTACTTCTGTAAATTATGTACTTTATTTAGATGCTTAATATTTAGGAGGATAGGTATCCATTTTGTTCACATTTTTAGTGACTACTGTCTGTAAACTTTCTTATAGGCACTTTAGTCCTCTACGTTCTGAGCATGAATCCTTAAAAAAGCTCATGAAGATATGAACATTGCACAGTCCTTGCACAGTCTTTCAGGGCTCATTTTAGCTTGCTATGAAAGGAACTACTGGCATTTTGCAACATAAACTCCAGAATCTGAGGCTAAATGCAATGAATACCTGAAGGCCCCTAAGGGATAAAACAGTAACAAAGCAAGTACAAACTATAGATTCAGGTTTTGTACACATTTTTTTTTTTCCCTAGTGCTTACACACTGGTTGTGTTCTAGTTGCAGAAACCACTGAGCAGAACAGTATGTTCCATCAGGTCAGATGTACACTGGTACATTCTGTATATAAGCTGGCAGTCTGGAGGTTTTCCTCTAAGGAATAAGTAAGTGCTGCTTATTAGAGTCTCCATAGTTCTGCTATTATGTAGTCTTTTTGGGCAAAATAAAGCAGCCTTTCAAAAGAAGATTCCCAGATCAGTTTCATTCCAGTGCAGAACACACTTAACAGATTAAAACAGAAATGATCTATCATGTTATCACATGCTGGCATACATTGCATTGCATTGCATTGCATTGATGATTTCACACTCCCTTCTTTAATAAAACTTTAATAAAACAGAATCTCTTTACAATGTACTCTTGAAAGACTGCACTACCTTACAGATGGATACCGGTCGTAGCCAAATGGTATTCAGGTGCGTAAATATAGGTGTCTGATGTGATTATACATACTCTAAAGTATGTGAGATTTGCACTCACAGAGACTGTCAGATATGATATAAAACCTACATTAGATCTGCACCTTCTGAAACAGTTGGAGTTTTTGTTTGTTTGTTTGTTTTTTGTTCCTAGAAAAAGTGTTTTCTGATTTGCTCTGTTTCGTTTCAGAAGTAAAAAAAGAAATAATTGTAAAATTGGTATGTCTTTGTATTATTTCTGAGGCAACAAGTCCACATGTAAGCCAGCAATAAAAAAAAAAACACTTTTACATTTAAGCAAAAAAACTCCCACAGTATTTATATGTAGTGAGTTTGTTTTCTTCAACTTAGCATTTGTTGAGTTTATGCACTTCTTTGTTTATATTAAGGTATTTCCAAAGTTTTTTTACCCTTTTCATATTACAGGTTCCACAACACAATTCAAGCCAAAGATTAACAAAATAGCTTGGGCACATGCTTTACTAATGTCCTCTGTTGAAATGAAAATCAAAACTGTTATCTAACTCAGCTACTCTGTACCTATATTGTCGCATGATTTAACAAGGTAAACAACTTGCTAGTCCCAAATTAACAATAGGGAGTGACAGAAAGCACTGCACAGAATAAGATTTCATTAACCAGACTTAATTTAATGGGATAAGATCTACAGAAGGCAACAGAAGTCCTTCTATGTCTCTCAGTTTTTGCTGCACCATTTGGTTTCGACTTGTGTTTGTAACTGCCTGTTAAGATATTGCCACCTAGCGATGAAATGCAAAACAAGTAGAGGCAGCACTGGAGAATACACCTTCGCATTGTAAATTGGGTCAGAACGGAAAACAGGAGCACAGAAATGAAGCAGGTCTGTATTTCTGGAGAAAGAATATCAGGAAATCTGGGTACAATTATTTTAAAGTATTGTAACAGAAACCTATTAAATATAATTTAATAGAATAAAATTATGCTAATATATCATAGAATCATAGAATGTCAGGGGCTGGAAGGGACCTCAAAAGATCAACTGGTCCGCCCCCCCCGCCAGAGCAGGATCACCCTGGAACGCATTCAGACGGTTCTTGAGTATCTCCAGAGAGGGAGACTCCACAACCTCCATAGGCAGCCTGTGACAGTGCTCTGTCACGCTCACAGGGAAAAAATTCTTCCTCAGGTTCACATGGAACCTCCTATGCCTCAACTTCCACCTATTGCCCCTTGTCCTGTCACTGGGCATCATTGAGAAGAGACTGGCTCCATCCTCCTGGCACTCACCCCTTATCTATTTATAAACATCAAGGAGGTCACCCCTTAGTCTCCTCCTCTTCAAGCTAACAAGTCTCAGCTGCCTCAGTCTCTCCTCATAAGGAAGACGTTCAACTTCCTCAATCATTTTTGTGGCTCTGTGCTGGACTCTCTTAAGCAGCTCCCTCTCCTTCTTGAGCTGGGGTCCCAGAACTGGACACAATACTCCAGAAGAGGCCTCACCAGGGCAGAGTAGAGGGGAAGGAGAACCTCCCTTGATCTACTAACCACAGTACTTCTAATATGCCCCAGAATGGCACAGGTCTTCCTGGCCACAAGAGCACACTGCTGGCTCATGGCCATCCTTCCATACACCATGATAGATACGTGATAGATTAATGTATCACAGAATGACAGAAGGTTAGGGGCTGGAAGGGACTTCTGAAAGATCATCTAGTCCAGCCCCCATGCCAGAGCAGGATCACCTATACCAGATCACACAGGAACACATCCAGGTGGGTCTTAAATATATCTAGAGAGGGAGACACCACAATCACTCTGAGCAGGCTGTTTCAGTGTTCTGTCACCCTCACCCATCTTCCATCTTCAGTTTGTTCAGTGAATTTATGAGAGGAATGATGTATGTTCTAAGTGGTTTATGACTTAGCTGTAAATAACAACAATCCCTATTAGGCATTCTGCAGCGGATTCATTACCTGATGTTGGAATTACGTCTTCAGTATTCAAAGTACTATTATCCTTCCCTTGAGTTTACTTTGTAGCTGTCAAACTGACATACCCTTTTAGTTTCCATTATTCACCTCTGAGTTTCTCTCAAACTGAAAAGTCTCCAGAAGCACCAGCCAGCCACAAGCAAATCTCATCCGGCCAGACCTACCATACACATGCTGAATGAACCATCCTGTAAGCCAATTTAAAATCTGTGCCGGTGCTCTTGGGGCTCAGGTAACAGATGCAAGTAATACTGCTGCACAAACCAAAATACAGCCTGCATCCTGCAAGCACAGCCTAGAAGCAGCAGCAGGCATGAAGAGTAACTTGGTCAGTATTTTCTTCCTGCTCATCACTTTAATTTCCAGGCACTATTCCTAAACAAGCTATTTTCTATTACTGCAATCCAATAAACTTATTTCCTTCTCACATTTCTTACAAATCCTTAGCTATATTTCAAAACCAATGTTACAAAGTATACTCTCCAAAGTTCCCAGCATGATGTGTCAGAGCTTCCTCACAGCAGGAAATTTCCAAACAGTCACTGGTGGTGCCTCTAATTCTATGTGCTTATTTCAAATAAATTCAGCAACTGAACCCCACCCACTCAAAGTCTAATTTACATAGGTAATTCATGCCCAAGAGATTGGTATCAGGTGACACTGAGCCTCGGACAGAGGGAGTGCAGGAGTTGTGGAGGTCACACTGAGCCTGGGACAGAGGGAGTGCAGGAGTTGTGTCTGTCCCTCTTTTCCTCAAGTTATGAAATTTCATTATGCATTTGCTATGGAGCACTCCAATTCCTCCCCCGCCCAACCTCAGTCTCTAGAAGGTTTGAATGGGGCAAGAAGAAGGTGCAAAAAACTCCTTTCCCCCCCTGCGGGCTTAAAGGGGGAAGAGCAAAAGGCACCTTCTTCCACACATGTACTGACTCATGTGGAAGCCCATGCTAGGAATCGGATGGCTGTTGACTGGATTCTTTGTGCTCAATATATATGGCAAGCAGACACTCAGTCTAGGAAAAGCATAAATAGAGTGAGGGAAAAAAGCACGTCATTCCCGCCTTGAAAGAATTCCACCTTTACAGAGTTCCTGTTTTGCAGTGTTACAATCTTTGGACAGTCCCAGCTTTGGATGACTCCTACTTTTGCATGACTCCCATTTTGCACTGTCCCTGGTTTTGGACAGTCCCCCACTTCTGCACCATTCTGTGCAGATCTGCAAGCTTGGCAAGCCCTTAGGTCCATTTGAGAGGGAGCTGCCAGTGGTACCCAGACCCAACTTCTCTCAGACTGCACTGGGCAGCCCAACTTCCTGCTGCTCCCCAAGCTGGGGAAGACGCCAGCAATTTGGCTTCCCCCACTGTGCTGCTGAGGCAGCGCTGCTTCCATGATCATCCCAATGGCAGAGGCTGACTTTGGCAGGTCTTTCCACTCGCCTTGGATTTTTGCTGTTTGGATCCACCGTTGGATATTGCCTGCAGAGTCAGAAGGCAGCTGAGCTGCAGAGAAATTCAGCAAGCGATCATCTCCAACTTCCTATCTCACCTCTGTGAGTAAAAAGCTGCCTCCCTTAGATTCTCTGCTCAGCCTGACCTATAGTGGGGTGTCCCAGGTTGGGAACTACAGGGTTAAAAATCCTCTAGGGACTAGAAGATTGTTATTCAATCCCATAATTCTGCTATCTCTATATACACTCACGGCAAGGCCAGCTCATTCTCCTTTCCTCCTCCTCCAGCCCCGTGTTGGGTAGGAGCTGCTTTTATCAGGACAAACATGTAAGGAGAAGGCCTGCTCTGGGGCCTCCAGAGGCTGTGTTTAGGCCTCTTGGATGGCAGTGGATTGGAGCACTGGCAATTATAGATTTANGCCTATGGCAGGGGGTTGGAATCTAGGGACTAGAAGATTGTTATTCAATCTTACTATTCTATGATTCTATGATACACTCACGGCAAGGCCAGCTCATTCTCCTTTCCTCCTCCTCCAGCCCCGTGTTGGGTAGGAGCTGCTTTTATCAGGACAAACATGTAAGGAGAAGGCCTGCTCTGGGGCCTCCAGAGGCTGTGTTTAGGCCTCTTGGATGGCAGTGGATTGGAGCACTGGCAATTATAGATTTAGTTTTAGGTTGGGGGAAAATTCAACGGGGTCAACTGGAGCACTGGGGATTATAGATATAGTTTTAGGTTGGGGGAAAATTCAAGGGGGTTGCTATGGATGTTGAATCTGCTTTGTAATTTCTGTCTGTATCTCTAAATATAATTCTGTTTTTTCTTCAATTCATTTGATAGCTTGATTCTGTCGGCTCTTTAAAAACCACGACATGGGGTA
This sequence comes from Eubucco bourcierii, assembly GCA_013396675.1. Classification (NCBI taxonomy): domain Eukaryota; kingdom Metazoa; phylum Chordata; class Aves; order Piciformes; family Ramphastidae; genus Eubucco; species Eubucco bourcierii. The sequence goes on from VWZE01003466.1 coordinate 228,603, forward strand.
AAGCTGTGTTTATAGCTTAGTCTTTTCCATTTTCTGACTTTCCTAAATCTCTAAATTTGTCCATAAGCATCCATTGAAGACTTTGCTGACTGAGTTAGAATCTGTAAATAAACCTAAACTAGTTCTGTATACAGTTTGGGGGTGGGGTTTTGGAGAAAATAAAAATAATTCTATTTTTATAATTCCTGCTTCGTCCAATTAATACTCCAGACCTCCACAACAGCATGCACAGGCTGAACCCTCAAACATATAGGTTGTAATCAGGGCCTCTTCCACTTCCATTCTTTGATATAGTTGTATATCTTCTGCCCTATTCACAGCAAGCTCTACAGGAGAGGCAGCAAAGTGGAAGCCAAGAGGGGTTGGATCATGCCCATACTCATAGAATCAGGTAATGGTTTTAGTTGCAAAGGACCTTTGAGGATCATCTAATCCAGTCCTCTGCCAGGCAGTGATACTTTTCACTAGATCAGGTTGCTCAAAGCAACCTGCTTATTTCTACAGGGTCTCTAAAGATGGCTAACAATTGCTGTATGTTACTGCAGCTGAGATCATAAGACTTCTCATCTTTTCTTCACATTCTTGTCTGAGGTTCAGCCACAGATCTCCTTTTTGCTCAGGACCATGGAGCTGGAGCAAACTCCCCTCTCTCCTCCCTTCTCAGGTATGCATGAGGCAGCCAGCTGGGAACTTACTTTGGAAAAGAAAAAGCTGCTGACTCTTCAGAGAGGTGCCTGAGATATGACGGGAAGCAGAGGGAGGCAGACAAGGAAGGAGTTGTACCCACTCAGAGTGGTGAGCTGATGCCAAAATCAACGCATTCCTCACCCAAACACAAGCCACACTTTCCTTTTTCTCATTGTGTCTTCCATGTAGAATGAGATGTTCCAAATACTGGTTTTCCACAAGATACCTCCCTGCAACATGCTGCAAGGGTATGATGTTTTCATTGATTGTCTATTATGAGGAGGAATTTTCAATGCTGTAGCTCCGATTTGCTCTCAAACACTAATCCACTTCTCAGTTCCTGTCCTGATGTATGCACTTCTTGCATTGTGCTTTTTAACACAAATATTATTCTGAATCTTAAATACATTTACAGATATATTTTCTTAAATCTCCACAGCAGTTCTTAAAGCTCTCCCTGACTTTAAGTAAGATGCTTTTGTGATAAGCTACCTGCTTACTTGTTCTTTTTTTAAACTTTTCTTTCCATTGTCTTGTTGTATCTTTAATTATTAACAGTTCTTCCTTTCTGGCTGACCTATTTGGATACTCACACCTCAATGTTTTCATTACTCTGTAGAAAGGTATGTTCTGCTTTTGCTCATGTCCTTTTGCTCCACTAGCAATGTCAGCCTTAGAAAAGAAGTTAATTTTTCACTTCTCTCATATAATGAGAAAAAAGCATGTTGGAAAGGTTTCGACCAGCTTCCATCTACTACAGCTCAAGATGAGATGGACATGGGATCAGACACTTGCTGCCTCCTACACCTTCCTATCAGGTATCATGCTCGCCTGGTCTCAAAGAGGCCATCAGACCAGCCAGGTATCAGGCATTATACATGTGCCTGTGTAACGTAAACACCTCCACAGTTCCCTCAGATGGTTCTTATGCATTCAGCAGTCACTCTGAATTATTCAGAAAAAACGTACCTCTTGCAACACCTGTGTAAGTACTACCTAGCTGAAACAAGGAAACTGAGCTGTCAGGATTAGCTGGTCTTAGATAATTAACAACAGTTTTTAACCATTCCTTGAGATACATATAAAATTGTGTTTCTCACCGAACCTTCTTTCCCCACTTCCCTGACATAGACCACCACATACCATCTCAAACAAGACTGTATACCCTTCGGAGGAGTCAAGCCCTTGTTGCGAGTTAAGTGCTTGGCACACCGGAGCCCAAGATCATTATGGGATAAAGAGTTTTTCTCTCACTTTACTCACAAGTGCTAACCAAAAGAGCCAAAGTTCAGCTAGCTCAGACTAGCACTACTTCTAGTTAGGGACCTATTGCCTCAGTTGGAAAACATTTACAACTTTAAATACTTTTTTGTTTCAAGTTGGTTAAAAATAATGCTTCAAATATTAGGATTACCTAAGAAGTGACGCCAGGTAGCAGACCCTCCAAAACCTTTTTTTCTTCTCCTGGCTGTTGTTTATAACCAGGGCAGGCACACGGACATACATTTCCTAGCTCACTTGATACCTTTAATAGCTAGGATGTCAATCACCATGCCCTTCATATTTTGGAAAATATTTCTGTATATGCAAAATAAACATAAATAGCTACCAGGAAAAAAAAAAAAAAATCATTACTTGAATCACTGGTTGTTTCAGCAATTTTTTATAGATGATTCCAGATTTTACAGTGAAATTTCTGTTTCTCATGGTTGCTTTTTTTTCACATTCGTGCTCATTATGTGCAGACAACCTTTTGGTTATACTCTTTAGCACTCTCCTGTTCCTATTCAAAATTACTTTCTCTGTTCCTCGAAGAACTGATGCCAGTAAACCATCTCAATGCCAATCAGTTGTTGAAGGGAAAAGTGTCTTGTTTCATGTACTTGCGAAATCCTTTTTCTATATAACCCTCCTAGGCAAATGCTGGTGACACACAGTGTAAGGATTTTACTGTGAAATACCCTAGCTTGCACAACGGTGTGCTAAGATGTTGGCTAGATACGAAATGACACCTTGGTTAAAAAAGAATAATCTCATGGGTTTTACATGAGCAGACTTGTTTTAACTTGCAAGATATTTTCTATGTTTTAAATAGTACAGGGAAGCAATTTAAAAAAAAAAATTAAAACGTTATCCAGAAGTTTGTATTGTTTTACCTCTGAAGTAATCTGTGGCAGGAGAGATTTCGATTTCAGAGACAGAGCTTTTTGTGCTACTGCTTTGCGGTTTGGGGGTTTTGTTTGTTTATTTTCCCCTCAACACAGTACTTTTTAACTGATCAGCACTTGTGCAAGGGCTCTCCCTTGCTGTGGAAACAGTTCTGCAACAACAACTCTGCTATCTAAGCACAGGCAACAGATCAATAGAACTCCAGCATCCTCTGACTTGCTGCTTTTCTATAGAACCATCAGTGTCCTCACAGTGACCAAGTCTTTGTCATTGGGTCTTTTATATCCTTCAGTCTTTTCCCTTCCTGCTAATCTAAAAAAAAAATCCTGCTTTTCAGAGAGCTACAAGTTCTAACAGAGCTTATGTTGGAATACAGCAAATTATTTTCTTCCTGTTTAAGGAGGTAATGTTATTCAATGGTTCCCTCATGCTACATATGAATGGAAATTGCGATTCGGTGAAAAAAACATCTGAAACAAAAATTACAATCTGCTTATTATTAACTAAGTGAAAAAACACTATTTTGAACTTAAAATCCGAGGAAGAAAGCACAAAAAAGATAAGTCACATTTAAAATTGAATGATTTCTTAGTAAAGACAATAGTAATTATAGTTACTTCAGCTACATTTAAAATGATTAATGATTTTGAGTCACCATTACCTAAATTTTCAAAGGTATTTATCTCCTGAAACATCTAACAGTTGCTTTGCAAATTACTGAGTGCCTAATGTGGTTAAGTGTCAAATTCCTAGTGCTTGTTTGTCCACTGTGTCATTAAAGGCTTGGAAAATCTAACCAAAGTTCTAAAGTTATTAAAACTAGTAGCTGTCACCCTCTCCCATGTTTCTGCTTTCACCTTGAAATGAAAACCAAAATAAAGTATACAGAATTGTAATCAACCCACTAACACAGTACTTTTTATTCAAGTATTTGAACATGATGCATAGATCTGAAGAAAACCTAGTTACCTTTTACAACAACCTAATTCAAATGGGAATGGTGATCATAAAAATTAACAACTGGGATTCATTTTCTTTGACGTACTGCAGCGGAGCTGCAAGCGGTGCTGGATTGCAGTTCTGGGTGTGGAACTTGAGCTCACGCTCAGCCGGGTACTAGTTTTGGGTGACACCGTATCCTCCTGACTCACACAGGGCACCAATGCACGAACCTTGCCTGAACTCTTCCACAGATCAAGGGAGGTCATCGCTAGCTGCTGACTAATTCAGTGAGCTAACACCACAGCATTGGCACAAACAGAATCCTTTATAAAACACAAACTTATCCAAGCATATCACAATCATAGCATAGCACTGTCAAGGTTGGAAGAGACCTCTGAGATCATCAAGTCCAATCTCTTATCTAGAGCTGTAATTCCACAGTGCTGCTAAATAGTAACCATAGAAGAGAAGACTGAGAGGGGGTATAATAAATGTTTATCAATATCTGAGGGCTGGGGGTCAGGAGTGGGGGGACAGGCTCTGCTCACTTGCTCCCTGTGATAGGACAAGGAGCAATAGATGTAAGCTGCAGCACAGGAGGTTCCACCTTAACACAAGGGGGGACTTCCTTACTGTAAGGGTCACAGACCACTGGAAAAGGCTCCTCAGAGAGGTTTTGGAGTCTCCTTCTCTGAAGACTTAGAAGACCTGTCTGGATGTGTTCCTGAGCTAGATTGGATGGTCCTGCTCTGGCACAGGGGTTGGACTCAAACTCTTTGGGTCCCTTCCAACCCCTAACATCCTGTAATTCTGTGATCCTACGATCCAGTGATCCTGTGATCCCTAAGCACCACACCCACACATCTTTCAAATACCTCCAGAGACAGTGACTCCACCACCTCTTTGGACTCACTTGAATCTGTGCTGATAATGTAGCTTCCTAAATGAAGCTACTATTCCAAGAGAAGTGTATTGGAAGCCAGCAGTAACAGAATTATTTAGGGTGACTTTTTGTTATTTTCTTATTTGTCATCATATATTGAACATTTCATGGCTTCCTTACATGGTTCTTCTAAATCTTGTTTCTAAATATCTACGGTCATCACGTTAATGATGGCAAAGACGAGGTGGTGGCTGTAATAGTTATCAAAATAATTATTTTCCTCAGACAACAGAACTTTCTATGTGGAGAGGGCTTGAGATGAGCTTTGGGTTCTGCAGAAACCACAGGCTGATTAAGCCTGTCTAATTGAGTATATTTCTTCCTGTTTTGATAATAGGACAGATTTGACCCAAGGTGTGATTTCATGTTTGACTTCAGCTACTCTTAGATTGTGCTAATGTTGGCAAAGCTGTGAAGTTCATCCATCCTCTCCCTTCCACCCACAACTTCCATCAGTTCTCCTTACAGTGGCACTAGTGAGGAGCAGAAATTTTGTTTGTGTGGTGTGGTTTTGGGAATACAGACACATGATCATTACAGTCAACATGAGAGAGGCTGCATGGTTGTTTATGTGGGGAAAAGAAATAACAGAAAATAATGTTTCTAAGTTGAAAAAAACAAGTTAAAAAAATCAAATACATACTTTTCACAAGTATTATGTGGTTAAATAGCTTTCCTAACTGCTCACATGCATGCACAA
>VWZE01003466.1:236212-280054 GCA_013396675.1 Eubucco bourcierii
CCACAAAGATGATCCAAGGGCTGAAACACCTAAGCTGTGAGGGTAAGCTGTGGGAGCTGGAGTTGTTCAGCTTAGAAATGAGAAGGCTCCAGGGGGACCTTTTAGTTGCCTTCCAATACCTGAATGGATCCTACAGGAATGCTGGAGAGGGACTTTTCATAAGGGTGTCTAGCAACAGGACAAGGGAGAATGGTTTTAAGCCGAGGAAGAATAGGGTTCAACTGGATCTTGGGAAGAATTTCTACTGTACAAGGGTGGTGGGACTCTGGAACAGGTTGCTCAGGTATGCGGTTGATGCCTTCTCCCTGGGCATGTTTAAGGCCAGGCTGGATGAGGCCTTGTGCACCTATGTCTAGTTGAGAAGCATCCCTGCCCATGGCAGGGAGGTTGGAGTAAATGATCTCTAAGGTCCTTTATAACCTAAGCCATTTTATGATAAAGGGAGAAATAAAGACATTCTATTCACATAATACATAGACTATCCTGGAACAAAATCCACTCAATTCACTTCAGTTTTTGAGTATGGGAATACAAATGCAAATTTACAGGATTTTGGTGCACCTTTCTTCCTTAGAATAAATACTGGTTCGACAGAACAGCCCACATATGCTTGCTCTGCCAGCAGGCAGAACCCAGCTAATGAAATGTAGAAGAAAGGAAGGTCAGCTTCAGAGAAAAAAGAAGCATACCTAGCCAACACATCCTCTGTAATCTGTTTTTTCAGTGTATTTGTGCCCATGGACATCCAGCTGGCAATCTGTACCTAAAGTGAATTTGGACTGCTGAATAGAAGATGTGGTGATGAAAAAACCCCAGTAAAACACCAGAAAAACAAAAATCCAAACCAAAACATACCACCAAACAAACAAAAACCCCCAACAAATCCATGAATTGAGTGTCATAGACATGTTTCACTTATCAGCATATACGCATATGCCTATCAATCCTCTTTTAATGTGTTTCTGTAGCAATATGGAAAGGAGTTTCATGTAGCAACCTTCTTTTGAATTTATCCTAAATACTGAACAATCCAAAGGTCTTTACAAAGAAGTGTACTTATGATACACAAAATTAAAAGAATGCATTCGGCACCTGACTGATGCGAAGAACTAGCACCGAGTATGTTAAAGAACATTAATTTGAAACGAAGATGGTTAAATTGTCACTCATATTATCAATACACATAAGGATTATAATCCCTTTTTCACAATTGTTTGCATCAAGATCATCTACAAGAATTCTTAAAGAAACTTTGTTTTGCCCCTTGCAAAACAATAAATCCTTCAAATAGACAAATCCCTGGCTCACTGAAAGGTCACTCTACACTGTGACATCTTGATGTCACATCCTGAAACTTAGGACTTTGACTTAACAGGGACATACTGTGCACTCTTGTACATATGTTACACAGATTCACTACAGTCAAATGCAGAACACCTTCTGGGACATTAACTGCTTCTAGAGTTGCTCTAAACAGGAACAAAAAATGAAGAGACAGTACCATCACTTCAGCTGGGAAAACATCTCTAGATGCCAAGTGATGATGCAATATTGCACCAGAATATTTATTGTTAGAGATCTTGTTTGCAATTAACACAAAACTTTCATTTAAATTCCTGAGTAAAAACTAAAATATATTCTGGTTATTCTAATATAATATATTATATATCTATCTCTCTCTATATATAAATATATTCTAATTAACACAAAACTGTCATTTAAATTCCTGAGTAAAAACTAAAATATATTCTGGTTATTCTAATATAATATATTATATATCTATCTCTCTCTATATATAAATATATTCTAATTAACACAAAACTGTCATTTAAATTCCTGAGTAAAAACTAAAATATATTCTGGTTTTGTTTTGTTTTCCTACATTCTGTTAGGCATGAATGGATGGTGATATAAGGTATGGGACTGGGTTAGGGTTTTTTTTAACAATAAAGGGAAGTATGGATGTCAAACTGTAAGCAATAAGCCAGAATACCCATAAGAAGTTATTTAAAGCAGTTGTTCCTCCCAGAGCAGAAACTAGGACATGGCAACTGGCATCAATGCTAGTGACATTCTGTATCTTTCACAGGGGAGGCATCTCAGCATATCAGCCTGGTTGGCAACCAAGTACAAGTTTCACAGCACTGATAGAATACCAAAACGGCTGTTGAGTATAAAGAGGCGCTTTATGTTCAAGGTGTTTCAAGTTTGTGTTAATAAACATGATGTTGGAGTTTCCAGAAGAATCAGTAACACTCTCTTAAAGTGAAGTAAGTGTTTGTGAATGTGGACAAATGTTGTACCTAAGAATTCTTTAAAACGAGAACAGAAATTTATGACTAAGAAGTACACAACCCCCATGCTTTATCATTTTAAAACCTAATGTTTCATAAATAACAATGTCATAATTTTAAGATTTTGGCTTCTGAATCACCAATGTGGGGGCAGGCATAATTCTTGGCACAGAAGGAACACTTTTGTGCTGGGTTTGAGAAAATATCCCCCAAGTAAAATTTGCCAGACCAGTTCAGATGGCTTGAATGCAAGATAAAGTTGTATTTTACATCAAGCGATCTTCCTCAGCACTTGTATTTGCATCCTATCAGGTCTCATAGACTGAAGTATGTCCAGTTTGTTTAAAGTGTTCCCTAATCTGTTATCCCTCTATCAAGGCAAATCTGCCTTACTTCAGGGCCTTCCTACAGGTCTCTTGGTCTTGAAATTCCTGAATGCCTCCTGAAGGTAAAGAGAGGCAAAGAATGCACTGACTACCTCAGCCTTTTCCATACCCATCACCATTATTCTTTCTGCTGAGTCAAGTTTACACAGTCACTGAGACCTAATTGAGCATTGTCTTTCAAGTTGGAGGACTCAAAATATACAACTAGATTATGCAAAAGTATTCCCAACCCTGAAATCATATAAAGGACAAACTGTAATACAACTCACATTATTTAAGTTTAATTACTTGAGTTAAATTATTAGTAGTTTCTAACAAGAGAAATGTTGATTTTTATTTTTCTTTTAGTTTCAGAATGGATCTAGAATTGGACTTGTACACATGCTTTGATTATCCTCGATTTGCCTGGCAGAAAATGAAATACATTTCAGATCCTGACATTCCATGTTGTAAGCTTAGTTTAGCTCTTCATATTCTGCTTTTCGTCTCATCCTTCTTTGATCCTGTCACCTTTATGTGATAGTAAAACATCCACTGAAGATTAGACTTTTTTACTTCAAACCAGAGCCTCAGCATCTAGTGGAAATCTAATGCTTGACTGATTCTCCGTACAGGAGTCAGTAAATTCATAATAAATCTAAACAAATCCTCTCAGAAGTACTCTAAAATGACTCTTTGAACAACCTGGTACTGAGCTTTAATGACCTTTACAACCATTAAAATTATGTCTTCCTGGACAGACTGATGACTTAACTGTATCAGACCATGAATACCATCCTTGTATTATACCTGGGGCTGTCCCTAGCCATGGGGCCAGGTGGTACAAAACAGCCTACAAGAACATAGGTAAAACATCAAAAAGTTGGTTGTACCATCCAATTCTATCTCAGTTCCTCAGCTCTTCTCAGCTGCTGAACTGTGCCTGATAATTAAGAGAGGCTGAAGGTTGGTCCAGGTAAAACAGGGAAGAAATGGAGCAGCTTTGCTGAAGAGGGATTTTTCTGACTTGCATACAAGGAAAAGGAGAGAACAGACAGGCTGACAAGATATTGACTATTTCAAAGATTCTAAACAAAGTAGGAAACACAGGACAAAGATGTTATGAGAAAGCTGGTGCTGACCATCCCTTAGTGATATGCAGGCTAAACATAAAGATCAAAATTATTTTGCCAACCCTTTATTGCTTGTATCACAAATTACTAGAGAAAAGATTTATTAGGAAGAGCTGATAATTAATAACCAAGTGAGCACAAGGATGCAAAGTAATGAATTCTGCAACTAAAGCACATTGCCATTGTAGCCACAGGGACAGTGCAGAAACAGTAACCTCAAAGACACAGAGCAAAGTCCCACAGAAAATCACAGCAATACCCTCAGGCAGTTCTAAACCAAACAAATAAACAAAAACCCCATCACACAGCCAGGTCCTGGAAAAGGAGCCACTAGATATTATCACATACAATAGCAATTGTTTTTCTATGGGGAGGAAAAAAAAAAAATCCCGTAATATCTTCTAGTAACAGATGGGAAAGATCTCTTGATTTAAGAAATTTTAAATGCAAGTTAAGTATACAACTAAAAAGCATGAACATGCATTCATGGGGTCTTCCAAAATGTATCTGATAATACCATATTCCAACACTATGTAACAGCTAGATGCTAGTATACTCCATGCAAGAAGAATTTAAATCCATCTTACCTTGTGTAGCACTGTGCAATGCCAACTTTCCAGAAAACCCCAATACAGTAGTGTTCTGAGCTCCTCAAATTAACCAATCCCCAAAATTTATGAAAATCGCTTTCCGAATTAACTACTCTTAGTTTGTAGCAATACGGAAAATTACTATGACAGATGGAGTTGATTAAATGTGTTCTTATGAAAATCTAAAAAATTAACTCACTATCTCGCTGCTCACAACTGGTTTACCAGAAGTGCCATAAGGGTTTAATTTCACCATCAGGGCATTTTCATCATAAGAAGCCCATGCAGCCCAGCTGCACATGCAGTCCAGACAGTCAGCCGAGTCCTAGGCTGCATCAAGAGCAGCGTGGTCAGCAGGGCAAGGGAGGTGATTCTGCCCCTTTACTCTGCTCTTGTCACACCCCATCTGGAGTACTGTGTGCAGTCCTGGAACCCTCAGCACAGGAAGGACATGGAACTGTTGGAGCGGGTCCAGAGGAGGGCCACAAAGATGATCAGAGGGCTGGAGCAGCTCTCCTATGAGGACAGGCTGAGAGAGTTGGGACTCTTCAGCCTGGAGAAGAGAAGGCTTCGAGGGGACCTGATAGTAGCCTTCCAGTATCTGAAGGGGGCCTACAGGAAGGCTGGGGAAGGATTATTTACCAGGTCTTGCAACGACAGGACAAGGGGCAATGGGTTTAAACTGGTAGAGGGAAGATCTAGACTAGATGTCAGGAGGAAGTTCTTTATAGTGAGGGTGGTGAGGCACTGGCACAGGTTGCCCAGGGAAGTTGTGGCTGCTCCCTCCCTGGAGGTGTTCAAGGCCAGGTTGGACGAGGCCTTGAGTGAGCTGTACTAGTGGGAGGTGTCCCTGCCTATAGGAGGGGGTTGGAACTAGATGATCCTTGAGGTCCCTTCCAACCTTACCATTCTATGATTCTATGATTAAGCAGCAAAAACCCCAAACCTTCCAGTAAACACCAGTTAGGTTCAAAGACTTCTCATTAGGTAGTCTTCCATAATTCAGATGGATTTTATTACACATCCATCTTCAGGCAAAACCATCTCTGAACCTAAACAGATTAATTAAATATTGATTTTTTAAATTCTCATTGAAATTTAGTACATATTTTCAGAAACTCCTAAATTTTTTGTTGTTATTTGACTTCAAGTATGACAGCATAGAAATGAAATGTAAGAAAACATTGTGAATTTTTATTTCAGAGATTTCAAGATGATTAGGCGAATTGCTCAGAAGGCCAATTGCATCCTCAGCTGCATCAGAAGCAGTGGGGCCAGCAGGTTCTGCCACTTTGCTCTGGTGAGACCTCATCTGGAGTACTGTGTCCAGCTCCGAGGCCCCCAAAAGAAGAGAGACGTGGACCTGCTACAGCAGGTCCAGAGGAGGGCCACAAAGATGATCAGAGAGCTGGAGCACTTCTCCTATGAAAAGAGGCTGAAAAACTGGAGCTGTTCAGCCAGGAGAGGAGAAGACTCCAGGGAGATCTTATAACTATATTTCAGTTTCCGAAGGGGACTTACAGGAAAGACTGTTTCAAAGGGCTTGCAGTCATAGGATGAGAGGTGATGATTTTCAACTGGAGCAGAATAGATTTAAATTAGGCATAAGGAGAAAGTTCTTTACATTGAAAGTGAATAAATACTAGAACAGGTTGCCCAGGGCTATCATTGAGGTCCCATCCTTGGAGACATTCAGGATCAGGCTTGATGTGGTCCTGGGCAGCATGATATAGTTTGAAGTGTTCCCAATCACTGCAGAGGGGTTGGATAAGATGACCTCTGAGAGTCCCTTCCAATCTAGCATAATCTGTGAACCCGTGAGTTTAACTAAGGTACAATATGCTCCTATTAAATGTACAGGGATAGGTAATGTATAAAAAGCTGAAAACAAAATAGTTACGAACTAAATGCACTCAAGTCTACAGATGTATCTACAAGTAAACAAACACTCTAGAAGAAATATATTTTCAGTGATTTAAATTCAGTTCATAGACAAATCTGACTGTGAAGAGAACATACTTCAATATTGCTAACTACATCAGCTTTTGTGAAGATTGCACTTGAAAAGAGTAACAAAATCTACATCAGGAAGAAGGTTAAAGCAAAGCCATTATGATAACTTTTAAGTCTCATTCTTATACAACATTTTGCCTAGCTGATAAGATTTTGATTACAGCAGATGCACTACTGTAAGAACGTAAAAGTAATGTCTGTCTTTCAGGTAATGGAATTATCTGTATTTCTGAATTCTCTGGAAAAAAAATTGTAGATAATCTTTCCAATCCATCAGCAGAAATGTAATTCTAAGGAATTACAGATGGGTCTAGTTTTACAGACAGTCTGCTCTTTAAGGTACATCTTAAATCAGATAAAGAGAATAAAAGATTCTATTGTCTCAAGACAGCCAAAGAAAGATCTACTAACAAATCCTGTCAACAAACCCTCCTGGATTTACTTCACATAAAATATTGTTAAGGCTACTACCATTTGATGTAAAGAGTGATTGGCTTGTTCTTACATCTTTTTAAACATTTTGGTATGTTTCCTACTTTGCTAACACTCCTTAGGATTTTGATTTTCTATTTGAAAATTCAATGCATATTCTATTAACATACTTTTTCCGAGCTACAACTAGTGTTGAATATTAATTCAGTGCTCCTTCTGGGAAATTATGTAATTGTACAAAAGAAAAAGCCTGTTGTATTTCCCAGAGGGAGACCATTCAGCACAAGTTTTAAGATTTCACTCTACGCTTTGATCATTATTATCTGGATAACACATAGCAGAGAGCCAAAGGGTCAAACTGGCAAACCATGTTACTAAACCAGATTCCTTTTCACATCCTGTTTCTATGGCAGCGTGCACAGAAACCTGTGCTGAAACCAGGAAGCAAATTCTGTGATTGCTTCACAAGGTCTTTCAGCCTATAGTGGCCTATAAATACTTAGACATCAAGTCTTTATATTACTGTGTGTAAGATAAGGCTTGCTCACTTGACCCCTGGAGTCTTTGCTTTAAAGCAGAATCTTAACATCTGTAATAATTGATGCTGGCAATCTAAATCTAGGAGTCAACTAAAAAGTTTTTCAAAACCCAACAAATGATAAACCAAAGATTCAATGCATGATAGCACAGGGGAGGTTTTCCTATCTTAACCTCGCATTCCTTCCTGTCTTCCCCTCATCTTCAAGTTGAAGTCACTCTCTGATAGCCATAGAGAGTTTCCTTTATGTCTCAAATACAACATAAAGGTCAGGCAGCATCCTCATTACTTGTCTATAAGAACAATAGGAAATCAATCTCCACAGTCTATGAAATAGCAGTGAACTCAAGAAGAAACCAAGCTTGACAACATGCACTTGGCAGATCCAGAGCCTTCCTCTGAATCACTGACCAATCCTTTCTAAAGGAAGTAACACTAAAAAAAATTTAAGGAGTTAAAAGGAGAAAGAGTGCATTAAGTAGTACATGTGCAAGTGAGAATAAAAATACATGAGGTGGAGAGAAAAGCAACACATTATCAGTTCAACAATTTCTATTAACAAAGCAGTGGTCACTGACCGAGATCACTGGGTGGACACACACCAATACACCAATATTATAGCATGGTAGCATATCTTAACATAAAGCTCCATATAAGGCAGTAAGATTCAGAAACAATGTCAATTTCCAACACAAACAGAAAATTTTAAAACGTGACAGCGCTCTCCCCTGGCATTTTCAGTAAGTGGAAGGTCTTGCTAAGGGTTTTAGGGGGAAATGAAATCAACTCATATCAGGAAAGGAAGAGAAGAACGCTAGGCCAAGTCAGTCTTGCCTTCCCTTCTGCTTTTAGTGGATGATACTTATAAATCGCAGCATGAACACAAGCCATTCTACCAAACTTTGGTCTGCAGGGACACACTGGGCTTACTATAAGAGAACAGCAATTATCCTGTGCAGATTACATGCATACATTATCACCATGCAGTAAAATTTATTCAGAGAGGAGGTAGGATCCTCAAATCTTCACTAAATTAAAATACTGAGTTACAGATCACTAAAACATATTTAAATCAAGACACATACTGTACTCGTGACTTTAAGCATCCGTATTAATTAGGTTTTGGCAAGCCTTTGCCAATTAACATACCCAGTCAAAAGGGGAAAAAAAATCCTACATACTGCTTTATCTCCATGTTTCATGAAAAAAAATATTTGTATCACTACTGAATTTTACCTTTTTGTTATACATAAAACTTTTAAAATTATGTTCTGTATTTAAATTTACATACAAGTATAGTGTCAAATCAACTTACTTATTTTAGAAAGTGACTTTGCTAGACTGTATGCTGGTCTGAACTCCAGAAATGCTTTGAGAGAGTGCCTCAAGACTTCTAATTGTGACAGTATTTTCACTGAAAAAAATAAAACAAAACAATGAAATTGTTATAGAATGCTAGCTATTCTATTCAAAAATCAAAGACCAGCAACCACTGGCCTTTGTCAGATTAACTCACAGCAAAACCACAATGTTTTTTTACAGAAGCAGAGATAACAAATCCCACAGTATACAGAGAGCTTATTTCGGTTATGAAGACAATGCCTGAGTCACAGGGATGCCTCGTCCTGGGAGAGGCAGAAAATTCAAAGCGTTTTCCTTACCTTCTGTCCTTCAAAATGGACACATCAGTCAACAAACATAATTCAACAATAATGCAGGCTACAGGCTATCATGAAATTGAAAGAGAAGAAAGAAAGCTCACATGATACTGACAGAAGTACTAAAAGGGGGATTTTAAATATGTTATTTACTTAAACAAACATCCCCAGCTCACAATGTAAATGGATTTCAAGCACAGTTTAACTATTTTTTTTTTCAGTATTTTGACTTCTATAATTTCTCTACTGTTTATTCTCCTGTCTTCAGAAGATTAATGATCCCAGTCAAAACCATGTCATAGAATTGTTTTGGTTGGAGAAGATCTCTAAGCTCATCAAGTCCAACCGTCAACCTAACACCACCACGGCCATTAAGTCACATCCCAAAGGGCCATGTCCACGCATTCCTTGAACACCTCCATGGATGGTGACTCCATCACCTCATTGGTTCCAATGCCTGACCACTCTTTCCATAAAGAAATTTTTCCTAATATCCAATCAAAACCTCCCCTGGCACATTTTCAGGCCATTTCCTCTCATCCTGATGCTAGAGAGATCAACCCCTACCTCACTACAACCTCCTTTCAGGTAGTTGAAGAAAGCAATAAGATCTCCCCTCAGACTCCTCTTCTCCAGACTAAACAATCCCAGTTCCCTAAGCTCTTCCTCATAAAACTTGTTCTCTACACCTTTCACCAGTTTTGCTGCCCTTCCCTGGAAATGCTGCAGAGGAGAATCTCACATGTCTTTTCTGTGTGTAAAGAGGAAGAAGTGAGTAAAAGCTCATCCTACAGTTCCCCAGATTAAAATTAGTAAATACAGACTAATCTTCTCTAGGCTGCTGGCCTTCTGAACATGCATTAGCACAGACAATTAATGAGGTTTAGTTCATTGTTTCTAATTTTGGTTAGTTCAATACACCTTTCCTAGGTACCTCTGTAAAGACACTGCCTCATAAGGCCTCTTTGTTGCCCACCCTGTCTTCTTACAATTCTTTCTCTTTTCATTAACAACTCACAAGTTTATCATCAGGTTAAGACAGGAAAACATTAATTTGTGTATGGTCCTGCCAGAGTAAGTTTCAGTCATGGCTACCATAGTATGGCTGAGCTGAGGGCATGTCAGTGTATCTGTACAAACTGAACTCATTAAGGTGATCTCTATTGACAATAAATGACCCTATAGTGTTGATTATGAGAACTTCTCCCTGTGTCATTGCTTCGGAAAAACCCAAAACCACAACAAACCCAAAAACGTTAGGTACTGGCAGTTCCTGTTAATCAAGCCCTGAAGTACTCTGCAGCCCTGAACGTTTCAAATTCAAAGAACAAGAAATTAAGTGCTTTGTTGAAAGCAGCAAAAGGTATCTTAGTGCAGTGTATCCCTTCAGCAATGCCACAGTTTCTCCTCCTAGTCACAGTTTCTGCCCTCCCTTGCCATATGAGAATGAACACAATAATCCAACAACACCATTGTTTAGATAGTCCTGTCTCAGCATATGTGAATGACTGATTTCATGATGACCAGATAGACAGACATGTCACTCTTCTCAGGTTTCAGCTCAGGATAGCTTCTAGCTATCACGGTTAAGAAAAAAATTTAAACCAAGTTTCTCACATGCAAGATGCCTCCCTGAGTCTATACCAAGTCTGAAATAATTTCCAGTGTTCCACTTGGACCTAGATGCCTTGATGTGTCACTATTCACTATTTTCTTAGTTATTTAAAACAGAATAAAAGGAAAGAAAACAAGATGTACATGACTTCAGACTAGATTATAAGTATGTCCTAAATCTAGGACGGGTTTGTGGTGATCCAAAAGGCTAAGCAGAGATGCAGGGATTAGAAGAATGTGGAGAGTCAAAGATCATATAGATTAAAAATATTTCTGTTAACTGAGGACTAGGCTGAAATAAGGATCCACAAATTATCATGTTCTTCAGAGGTCATCAGCAGTGATCCAAAAGACTGCAGAGCAATCATAGAATCAACCAGGTTGGAAGAGACCACCAAGATCATCCAGTCCAACCTATCACCCAGCCTTATCCAATCAAGTAGACCATGGCACTAAGTGCCCCATCCAGTCTTTTCTTGAACACCTCCAGGCATGGTAACTCCACCACCTCCCTGGGCAGCCCATTCCAATGCCAGTCACTCTCTGTGAAGAACTTCCTCTTAATATACAGCCTATATCTCCCCCAGCACAACTTGAGACTGTGTCCCCTCACTCTATTGCTGGTTGCCTGGGAGAAGAGACCAACCCCCACACCTGGCTACAACCTCCTTTCATGTAGTTGTAGACAGAAACGAGGTCACCCCTGAACCTCCTATTTTCCAGGCTAAACAACTCCCTCAGCCTCTCCTCACAGGGCTATGCCCCAGGCCCCTCACCAGCTTCATCACCATTCTCTGGACACCTTCCAGTACCTCAACATCTCTCTTGAATTGAGGGGCCCAGAACTGGACACAGTACTCAAGGTGTAGCCTGACCAGTGCTGACTACAGGGGCAGAATAACCTCCTTTGTCCTACTGGCCACACTGTCCCTGATAATCTCCATATATATTTCATATCTATCTATCTAAAGTGCTCAAGATCAGGTTGGACAGGGCTTTTCCACGACCACATCTAGTGGAAGATGTCCCATGCCCCTGTCCACAGCTAGAGGGGTGGAACTAGATGATCTTTCAAGGTCTCTTCCACCCCAAATCATTCCATGATATTGCGACACAGCTCTGTTTCCACTCTAACCTACTTTTACAGCATGAGAGACAATGGTCTAAAGGGTTTCAAACTTACTTTGTTAACCTGTTTTCAAAACCAAGTCAAGTAAAGCTTCTCCCATCTATACTGCTGACCTACCAAATGAAAGACTACACCCATCTTTCCATCATGCTCCATCAATTGCTTATAGCAAGCAATTTGCATTACTTTTAAGTGCCCTTCAGTGTACAGTAACACAGCTGCAGTGCACTTCCTAAGCGTAATGGTAGTGTTCCAGACGCACAAACTACATTAAAGTGCTCATATCTGACGCAGCACAGCCAATGGAGTAGTACTGCTGTAGTATGATAATTTGGGAGACTGAAAACAAGAACACAGAGAGAAAGAAGAATTGTATTAAAAAGAAAAAAAATCACAGAATAAAATAGTCTGAGTGGACACAACCAAGTATGGGTGTAAGAGACCAAATATAAGGCTATTTAATATGCTTTGTCTAACAAAAATATTAATGTACAAAAAAACTCGAAAAGCTACAGAAGGAAAAAACCCAAACAAAGTAATTATGAAAGAAAAGCTAGCTAGAAGACAAAAAGCAGCAACTGAGAAAGAATAAGCCACTGAGGGTCTATCCTGTCCAGAATAATGTGCTCTGACAGTCACCAACAGACCACATCGCCTCAGGAAAATCTTATTCAGGCACTGGGAGCCTTGGACACGGGAGCCTTGGACATGTGTGAATCACCTGACTTAAGACTGCACAAAGTTTTTTTGCATTATTTTAATCTGGGGAAGTAGAATAGGAAGGAGGAAAAAAGCTTTACTTCCTAGGGTGTTGAAATACTTCAAATACCTTAACACTGGTACAATGGAGGCTCTAAATCCCACAAAAAGCATGCTGCTCTGTGTCATCTCTTAACACAGCAGTATTTCAGCTCATGAGAAAGTGTCTCTGTAAATTTAGCTTATATTAAAAATACAATATTAATATTTAAATCATCAAACCAGTATGCTTCACAGCCCCCTGGAATTTTAAAAATCCTCAGTTTAACCTGGAAATGGAGATACCTACATTAAAGAAAAGGTGCATTTTTATTTCTATAAAGGATTTAATTTCCTCTGATCACCTCACAGAAGCACATCTTCAGTTTTAGTAGGGATGAGCTGATAGTGAGTTTTTCCCCATTAAAACCTCTAAAGTAAGTAAAGATGACCCGATTGTTTTGCAGCAAATTACTCATTCTCATGCTAATTTGTTTCTTAATTTTAGGCATTATTTCAAATAATTAAAAACTCCCAAAACAAGTTAGACTTGCCATTATCTTGACCAAAATCCACTCTTACACCTTTTCCCATTTCTCAACAACTAGAGAGTTAAACTGAACTATTAATTACAGGCATTACAGGCTTCAGTGCACACCAGGAATTGAAAGCATGCATTTGACCATTTAGTCATGTTAATTCTGGCTACACAAAAAAACAAACAAACAAACAAAAAAATCCGCTAGACCAAAATAAGTTTGTGTATCCCAAAACCATTCTCCTCCAGAAAACCAATGACATATGGTACTAAAGGAGCAAGAGAGATATTATTACTGCAGCTATAGACTGCATTAGCATATAAGAGGTGATAAGCAAAAGGCAGTCCAAAGCTCTAGAAAAACAACAGGGTTTCTTTAAATGCTATTAAATAAAAAAAATAAATTTGAAAAAAGTCCCCACAAGTAATCAACCTGAAACAAAAGGTATGAAGAAAGTCTCTTTTTGGTGCCATCACTTAAAATCTAATGGTTGAAATAACATCAATGGGGCTCCATTAAATCTACCTGTGAAGACTGTCTTAGGTTTTATGACTAAATAAATTCTGACTGGAATCAGGTACTGAATCCTTCAAATATTACAAAAAAGGTTTAAAGGACATCGCATAAACATATTATTAACATAGCACTTCCTACCTGAAAATACAGAAGGTCTTTTCTTAGTGCGCCTCGGATGTATAGCCTCTATATTCCTAATATTTCTTTGAACCTTTCCTTTAAAATCATTTTCTATCAGGATGTCTGGTGGCAGGCTTCTCCGTCTTGCTGATCTATAACGAGTCTGATAGGAATTCAGCTTACTCTTAGTTCTAGTGCACAGGTTGCTGTCATCGACTGCCATTATAGAGCGCTAACTGTTACAGCTCCCCCAGCACAAAGCCAATCCAAACATCCAGAGGTATTTGGAATAGTGGTTACAGATCCAAGCAATCTCGGATATTGTCATGCTCAAGTCGGACAGTCAGGGAAGTTGAGCAGGTTGATAGGCGTGTGCTGGAACAGGTGTAGAGTTACTGCATTGCCCCTCCTTGCATCGGTGAAACAGCACAGGGAGGAGACAAGCTAAAATAATTCGCTTGAAAGTTTAAAGGTAGTTAGAAAGTTCAACAACCCTGAGCTCAGCAGCAGAATATGTGCAAAGGGAAGAGAGTACGATTTAATATGAGGCACTGTCTATGGCTAGTATGGTTTATACAATACCAAAAGCATTACTCAGATAACTTTATTAATAGTTCATTAACATGACAAGATAAACAAGTGTTGCTAAATCTTGAACAAACAAAGAGTGAGATTAAAAAAATCAAAAACGAACAAAACAACAAACCAAAACCCCACTAGTCTAGTTCCTGGCCTAGGAACCTGCTCAGGGAAAGGTGAACTTGTAAACAGATATCCACATTTTAAGTCCTGCCCTTTGACAATGTTACATTTTAAACACTGATAAACAATCCAGAGCACAAAGGTTTTTATGACCACAATTATCATTTTGGGGTTTCTCTCCCACAGAAGTAATAATGTTTCTTTCCACTGCAGTCAGAATCAAAGATATGCCACTGCAACTGATTTTCTCTATATGTAACTGTTGACCAATAAGTCATTTAAATATGAGTATGCCAAACGTAGCCTCTAAATTCTCCATGTTACTAAAAGGTAAGTTACTTCTTTTTTTTTTTTTTGTTCCAGTTATCACAATGAAACATTTTGAGTCCCCTAAGGATATGATCTTCCTTTATCAAACATCAAGAAAGAAGAGATGGCAAAGTCTAATATTTTCTGTGAACCTGCCAATTTTATTGAATTTTATCATAAATGAGACTTAAAAGTAACTTAAAACTAACATATCTTCGAACTACATGCATTTTGCTGTTACACAATGCTAACTTTTAATATGGCAAAGTGAGTAGGTAGAGTGGTAATTCAATGTGAGAATAACTGATGTTTCAGCCATGAATAACCAGGGCAAACTGATTTAAATACCTGAAGAAGGAGCTTGAATTATCTGAATCATTTAAAACACTGAAACCATTAAACCTTAATTACTTTCCTAAAGATAGGGTGCACTCTATGATTAGTGTAATGACCAAGAGGTTTGCTGCTCCAAATAAGAGGTTTTGTATGAAATTCAGTAGAACTATTATTACTACAAGAAATAAACTGTTCACATACAAGGCAAGAGAAGAGGGGAAATTACTTAATACATATCTATGTAGCTTTTAAAATATTTTATTGTGTAGAGATGGAAATAGACTGCTAGATTTTGTCTTCTTCCTCGGGAAATTAAATTGCATTTGGCTGAAATCTGAAATTACATATGTAAGACTCCGATCTTAACTATACTGGACTTGGAAATAATATTTTGCTTTCAGAACAAACTGATTATTAAAACCAAAGTCATTTAAAGCAAGTGAGAACAAATTAGACAGCGAACAGATTATTTCTGGGTTTGAATAGTCAAAGGATTATAAGTTCTGTTTATATGCAGAAGTAAGCTTTTAAAAATCCCAGTGGACTCCAAAATAGTTTAGGTGGTGGAAGCTAGGTTGTAACCAAATGAAATTATGCGTCTCAATTGCTCCGGTACTTTCGGAATCTTTTTCTAGGCACTGCTCTGCATAGTTAGAAGTCAAAATACTTATTTCAGGTCCTTCAAATCTGTAGCATCTGTGGATCTCATCTGCTTTTTTCCCCAGTTCATTAANGCAACCTGTGCCAGTGCCTCACCACCCTCACTGCAAAGAACTTCCTCCTAACATCCAGTCTAAATCTCCCCTCTGCCAGTTTAAACCCATTGCCCCTTGTCCTGTAATTGCAAGACCCTGTAAATAGTCCCTCCCCAGCCTTCCTGTAGGCCCCCTTCAGATACTGGAAGGCTTTCCTTGCTTCCACTTGTCTTCCTAATCCACTTGCTTTTTCAGCTTTGACTGAACCAACACAAAAATATTCCATCCATTCCTCGTAGTCCAACTAAATCAAAGCAACTGAATCAAAACCTTTTTGAAACAGCAAAAAATGCTTTAATCTGAGCAAATATAAATATATTTGAATCATATGTGAAGACTGAGAAATAATAAATACTAAATGTAGGAACTACCAGCTTTAAACTGAAACTTGACAGAAGCTTTAAATAAAATTTCAACATCTTCAGTAAGTAGCATAACCACTGTGCTACAAGATATGTTGGAAGCAGCTCTTAACTTTTGCTGCTGAAACTACATTAACATGTTCAAATAATTAAATACACATTAGAAGGGTGACTTGAAAGTGACCATCCCATATTCTTGCTGAGTGATACAATTCCTGCACTGTACAATCTTACCCTCTCCAGCCCAATGAATATTCATGTCAAGTGGAACTTTTCCAACAGAAGAAATTGCCATTGAGATACTCAAAGGTGTGATAGAGATCACACTCTTCCAGATGAGGGGACACTTGTCAAGGGTGCACAGGAACATAAGAATAGTTTACACCTCAGTGGTCTTCAGATGGAAATCCAGAAAAGGACTGATGGAAATTTCAAAAATCTCATTACTAAAATGCCTTTTGAAAGATCCACTCTAGAACATACTTCAAATATTAATTCTGACCTAAAATTCAAGACAAGCAAATGTTTGTCCTGAAAACTGAACATCCTAAGCAGCTAAAGGAACATTCAATAGTAGAAAGATAAGTTGAGGGTCCCAGTGGTGTCTGAAAGTTGTTGGAGGGAGGTGCCTAAGTGTCATTTTAGTAGCCTAATTCTTTTAATTATTTAGTTTATGTATGACCGACCCATTTTCTCATCAACCATGCAGTCCACTCTCAAGTGAGACCATTACAGAATTTAAGTTACAGAAGAAACAAGGTACTAAACTGGAAATGGGGGAGGAAAATGGACTTGGAAGACCTGATTATTATTTATAAGACCAAAGAAATAAAGCAGATACACAAAACATTCAGAAAAATTATGATATTCAGTACAGGAAGAAAGGAAAAGAGCACTCCTCATAAAATGTGAGATTCTTCTCCATCAAGACTGCAGTGACAGCATCCCTTTCAGACCTCTTATTTCATACTTCAAGATGGAAACTTTGCACCATTTTAGATAGAAATAAGAACAGGAAAACAAAGAAACGAAAACCCTAAAACACCCAAAGCAAGCATGAAGTGTGGAAATTAATTTTGTAACTTATATGCAATTAATCACAAAGTTCCTCTCATATGCATTCCGGAATCAAGAAGGAAATGAAGAATTAAATAGTTAAAGTATTTTGCAAAAAAATAAGTAAACCATTGACAATTCCAATAGAGACTGGAGAAAGAAATATTGCTTTTTCTTCCCCTTTTAGAACGATATAGCATAGTTTAAGGAATTGCACTTCACCAAGCCTTTATCTGACAGTGCGATTAAAATGATAAGAATTGAGTAAAACAACAAATTACAACAAAATGAGATTAATCAACATGATTGCTAAAAAAAATGTGTGTCATTGATCTATTACATTTGTTTAAGCACAGAAGATAAAAGAAGACAAATTATCTATTTATCCCATCAAATATTTACACAAGATCCTTCAAAAAAGATTACTACAAGAAAGTAATCAGTGTGCTACATTCAGAAGTGGATCAGGAAAGTGCTCCACTGATGAGAAACAAAGCACAGGAACTATGATTTGGCTAAGTTTTCAGTCCTGTAAAGGTTTAAAAGGTTTCAGGCTTCTCTAGTAGGTTCTGTATATTTCAATACAATTCATTGGTTGTCTTAATCCATAGGATGTGAACATCTGACACACTCTCTGCTTGAATTAGCCCATTTATTCCAGTTTAATGCTGTTGGAAGCAAGGAGCCTGATTTGACACAGCTATAGCACCAAAAACCCTCTCCTTAGTCAAGTATCATTTTTCAGAAGCGGGTATAAGGCAAAAAGGGCAACAAATAACCACTCGTGGTCATACTCCTAAAGACAACAAAGGGATCATTTTAGGCTCATGTTAATTTCCACCCTTGTAGCAAATGCTTGACTCCAGCATTAGTGAAATTATGACTTGGTTGCCAGGCTACACCTGAGCTTAAAGCAAACTAAAGCATTAGATGCTAGTCATATCATGCACTGTTTGCAGTTTTAGTTTGCAATATAAAACTTTATATTGAATTACAATCACACAAAAGATTAAAAAAAAAAAAGCTTTCAGCCCAGACAGTTCCTCATCTCCCACA
Source organism: Eubucco bourcierii (assembly GCA_013396675.1). NCBI lineage: Eukaryota > Metazoa > Chordata > Aves > Piciformes > Ramphastidae > Eubucco > Eubucco bourcierii. Next base: position 254,468 of record VWZE01003466.1, read on the forward strand.
AACAGCTGTAACATAAAGAGAATACAGCTTTCCCAGAGTTGCTTTTCATGCCAGTATGCTGATTTTAATAGATGAATATTGACAAGAGATTTGGATGAGTGTTTCTACTGCATTATCTTTTAGCTGAAAGTAGATAAGGACCTTTAATTTGCAGTCACATTCTTGTTTGCTAACAAGAAACAAAATATATGATTAAAGCTGTAATCTGCTTCTAAGATAAAATTAGTCCCTTACTGTTTGATCCATAATGCACACTCCTCATATTAAGAGTGGGACCTGAGTCACGTCACAGCATTCCATAAGCAGAACAAGGAGTATGCTAATGTACATTTGTAATAATTTCACTACACACTGATGTTCCCACTGCAAGCCAGCTGTTGCAGCCTTATATCCATGATGACTTGAGAGCTGATCAATGAGTTCATCAATGCTTAGAAATACGTAAAGGGTGAGTGCCAGGAGGATGGAGGCAGCCTCTTCTCAGTGACACCCAATGACAGGACAAGGGGCAACGGGTGGAAGTTGAGGAATAGGAAGTTACATATAACAAGGAGGAATTTTTTTTACTGTGAGTGTGACAGAAGCCTGGAACAGGCTGCCCAGAGGGGTTGTGGAGTCTCCCTCTCTGGGGATATTCAGGACCTGCCTGGATGCGTTCCTGTGTGATCTGGTATAGGTGATCCTGCTCTGCAGGGAGGTTGGACTAGATAATCTTTTGAGGTCCTTTCTGGCCCCTGACATTCTGTGATTCAATAATTCTTCTTGAACAGAATGGTAGCACATACCCTGGAAACAGGTGTCTTCTGGTTGGCCACAGTGTAGAGGCACTGTGCAGGAACCCAGGCATCTGACGGTGCACCTTGCAGATGGCCTCAGAGCTGTCAGGACGTGTGGCTTTACTTGAATGGCAGCCCAGAGCCTGGGCACATTCCAACAATAAAAGGTTGAGGGTGGAACTTGCCAGAATCCACACAATGGTAACATTTGCAATTACAGAATCATGTTTGCTCTTATTCCACTACAATCTGTGTCAGTAGGCCTAGGTTTTGGGTACAGCAATAAGAGATAAACCTAGAGGAAATGCAGGAAATTTATTTAGTAGGGTGTAGTATTAGTCTGGAATAAAACATGGCTGGTGTCCCTGTTTTTCCAATTGCATTATATAAAGTGAAGAAGCTATGAATATGAAGGTTACAAGCTTCAGAAAAAAAAATTATATTAAACCCTCTTCTAAGCAAATACTTGTACAGTTCTGGAGCCCCCAGCACAGGAAGGACACGGAACTGTTGGAGCGGGTCCAGAGGAGGGTCACAAAGACAATCAGAGGGTTGGAGCAGCTCTCCTACGAGGACAGGCTGAGACAGTTGGGGCTCTTCAGCCTGAAGAAGAGAAGGTTTTGAGGATACCTTAAAGTAGCCTTCCAGTATCTGAAGGAGGCCTACAGGAAGGCTGGGGAGGGATTATTTACAAGGTCATGCAGTGACAGGATGAGGGGGAATGGGTTTAAACTGGCAGAGGGGAGATTTAGACTGGATGTTAGGAGGAAGTTATTTACAGTGAGGGTGATGAGACACTGGCACAGGTTGCCCAGGGACGTTGTGGTTGTTTCTTCCCTGGAGGTGTTCAAGGCCAGGTTGGATGAGGCCTTGACTGACCTGTTCTAGTGGGAGGTGTCCCTGCCTATGGCAGGGGGTTGGAACTAGATGATCCTTGAGGTCCCTTCCAACCTTACCATTATATGATTCTATTTTATATAAATTAAATTGTTAGCACATATCTGTGAGATAACAACAGAGTATTTCAGTTTCTGTAGAAAAAAAGCTATAGAGGAATAAATTTTCAAACATTTGGAACTTGTAAGGACTTTCTGGAGAGGATGGTTTTAATGAAAGCTTTCATCAATTACAAAGAGTTTATTCTGCACTGGCTGTTAAGAGAGGCCACTGTCCAAAGTGATCACAGAAATTTATTAAATCCAGTCTTCTTCCTTTCCTTGTAATAAAAGCTGAAGAATAATGAAAACTGATTTTGATGGACAGGACTATTAATAACATCCCAACATATTAAAGTTGCATTGATTCAGTGCTGGATGAGATGCAGCATAGGTAGACAGGGCTGCCCTTTGGCAGTAGTCCCTAGCCCAAGACTCTGGATTGCTTGTGTTATATGAGATTACGTTAATAAAGAGGAAACGAGACAGTCAAATCTTACCTCACCCTTCAGTAAACCTGTCTCATGCAATGTAATGGAACAGACCTAAATTAGGTTTCATGTGTCTTTCCTACATTGCATAATGCAAAAAACAAAAAAAAAAAACCCAAACAAAGCCCCAACAGAACCAGGAACAAAGTATCAGAAAACATTTTGAAGTATGTAACAGATTGAAAAGGAAAGAAAATGTATCTACGCAATCTTCTTGGTCTGTGTAAAGATTTCAATTCTTATCTTCCACCCTCCACATCTTTAATGACAGACTCAATGCATGGTCACTTAACTTCCATCACATCTTTCCTGAATATCTGTGCCTTACTTGTACACAACCTGATGCAGGGATATCATCTCAAACCCCGACCTAGTACGTGGTCACTGTTATGCCATTACCCACACGAAAAGAAGGTAAGAACTATCACCAGTCTTTGAACCCGGTAATAATACTTAATGTTTTCATAAATATTTTCCGTGTTGAGTCCGATAATACTTCTGTATCCACATAATTAAATACATTTTGTATCATGTATTGCTAATTAAGGGTTATATTCAGATCATTTGACTTTAATTTCAATTTGGACCCAAGTGAAATCTGTATGTCCAAATCACAGGGACCAAGACTGCATTCTCTGTGGCACCATTTAAGTTCTGAATCAAGGCTGTCATGATACCATCATGAAGGTCAGGAGCTCTAACCTGCCTGTGGTTTGGGATTAACTAGAAAAAAAACCCCAACCAAACAAAAACAAAAAACCAACAAATCAAACAAACAAACAAACAAAAAAACCCCAAGAAAAAGTCTTCTGAGCCTCATAAGAGTATGATCTTCTTTTCTTCAGTGCAGGGAGCATCGTGTTGCCTCTAGTGGGATTGAGTTCCTGAACAGCATAAAGGTCTGCTGCCCATGCTCCTACTGCTCTGAACTTAACCTCTACCCTCATGCTTGGGCAAACTGTTCCCTACATCCTAAACAGAGAAATCTGCTCATTTTCTGAAGTGTCACCATCTGAACAGCCAGGTATAGCTTATATCTTTGTTCATCATTAGAGGCAGATATGTAGTATTTTGCCTGAGTCCCCAGATGGATCTCACACATATACTCAGGCTACACCTCAATTCAGATGCACAAATCATATTGTCCTGAGAAATAAGTGTATTTACAACTACTAGTAAAGGAACTGAAGCACAGAATTTTTTATTGTTTCATATCAGCTCAGAGTATGCTTGACAATATGCTGAGCCTCTTGCTTTCCAGCTTCTCTGTCTTCTCCCCAAAACCCCACTTCATTTTCATGCATGGCATGTTGCACTGAATAGGAAAACTGCATTTAGCTATCATAATTTTAGGGTTTTAGTAGCAATATAATAAATGTAGATGGATGCCTAACTATCATAGAAAAATAATCTAGGTTTATTCAAATCATTCTCTAAATTAGTGCTCTCAGTTTCATCTAGTAATGATAAAGGTACCTATTAAAGCAACAGTATTGGCCAAAGCAGCACAGAAACTGCAGTGTTTGAGCCTATTCTTCAGTTTTCCCCAGATGCTTTACAAAAACCTCTTAAATCTTTGTTGAAGGTGACAAATGTATTCTGTCTCTATCAGTCAGCAAATCTCCTTCCTAGTTGTCACACTCACAGGGAATGATCTGGGTGAGGGGATTGAGTGCACCCTCAGTAAATTTGCAGATGACACCAGGCTGGGTAGCTGTGTCAATCTGTTAGAGGGTAGAGAAGCCTTGCATTGGGACCTGGACAGGTGAGACTGATAGGCCAAAGCTAATTGTATGATGTTTAGCAAGGCCAAGTGCCAGGTCCTCCACCTGTGTCACAACAATGCCACAGCAAGCTGCAGACATGGGGATGCGTAGTTGGAAAGCTGTGACTTGCAGAGGGACCTGAGGGTTCTAGCTTACAATTGATAAAATATGCGTCAGCAATGTGCCCAGGTGGCCAAGAAAGCCAATGGCATCCTGGTTTGTATTAGAAACACTGTGGCCAGCAGGAGCAGGGAAGTGATCATCCACCTGTACTCAGCACTAGTAAGACCACACCTTGAGTACTGCATTCACTTCAGGGCCTCTCACTACAGGAAGGACACTGATGTTCTGGAGCATGTTCAGAGAAGGGCAATGAAGGCTTGTGAAGGGCCTGGTGCACATGGCCTATGAGGAGCAGCTGAGGGACCCAGGGTTGTTCAGTCTGGAGAAGAGGAGGCTGAGGGGAGACCTCATCGCTTTCTACAACCATCTGAAGGGAGGTTGGAGCAAGGAGAGGGCAGCCTCTTCTCCCTGGTGGCAAGTGACAGGACTAGAGGAAATGGTTTCAAGCTGCACCAGGAGAGGTTCAGGCTGAATGCTAGAAACTATTTCTTCAAAGAGAGGGTTACCAAACATTGGAATAGTCTGCCCAGGGCAGTAGTGGTGCCACCATCCCGGGAGGTGTTTAACTAACATGTGGACCTGGTGCTTAGGGACATGGTTTAGTGTTGACCATTCAGTGCAGGGTTAAAGGCTGTATTGGATGATCTTTGAGGTCTCTTCCAACAGGATGTTTTCTGTGATACATTCTTGATATTTAGCACACAGAAATGGGTTTAAATTTACTTGGCATGCTGTCAGCACATCCTCTTTCATGGAAAGTGTAACATACAGATTTATAAACACTGACTTAATTGTATTCTCTCTCTAATATTAAGGAAGTACTTCATATATTTCTATATCCTTGGCTGTATTGCAGTTTCCTCAGAACTACTTACAGAACTGTTCCAAGTGCGAGATCAATCAATGGGAGAGTTGAGGTTTTACACCTGAGGCCAAAGCTCTAGAAACACCAGAGCATATTCTTATCAGATACTCTGAATGCCTGATTGATGCAGAACCCTAAGGACATGAGTTTCAGCTTCTGCTACAGAAGTCAGCTGTATACAAGAACCAACATGACATTACTACCAGTATCATAAAGTACAGATGTGTAAATTATCTCTAAAATGCCAAGATACAGAGATACCACACACCTGATTTGTACATATTTAACTGTATAGTATTAAACTTGCAGCTTTAGTATAAACACTTCTTTTGTCTTTGAAGAGTTATTTGTAAGACCCACTAAAACAGCAAGACAATAGGTTACTACTTTCATAAAATAAGCATGTTTCTGTGTACAGACAAAAGCAGAGATCTGTCACCTCTCCTACTAACTGTACCTGAATTACAGAGAGTTACTCATACTTTGCCAGTACTCTCAAATTCGAATTTCATATTGCAAACAGTCTCCCTCTTTTTGCATCCTCTTCTCCTTTCCCTCTCCCATCTGCAGCAAACAAAGCATTGCCTGGATAAAATGAGAGTGGCTGAGAGAAAGTTTATCTACACAAGTTCAAAAATGTGGATTTAGAAGCAGTCCGGAGCTCCTCTTATGCTGTCATAGAAAGAAAGACAGAAAGCAAGCAAAGAAACAGCTATCTGAATATTCAGAGATAAAAGATAACAGCAAGTACACGTGCAAAAAAAAAAAAGAAACAGGGAAAAGGAAAGGATGTGAGGAAACGTCAATCTCCAAACCACAGGAAGCAGTGGTCAACGGCAAGTAGCTGAAACACAGTGCTGCCTGAAGCAAGAGCAAGCACTGCTTGGCAAGCACAAGCAGGGGCTTAACTCTAAAGCAAATTTTAAGGTAAGTAAAAAATTCCAAGTGCTTAAAGATTGAGAAAATGGGGGAAACCCCACAAAACATAAAAATAAGAACAAGATTCCCTGTACAGACTAACTTGAAGTCAGAAATATATTTGGGTTCTCTTTCCTTCACTGCATTTCCTGAAGATGTATGAGAACCTAGCTAGTTAAAAAGCACCATGTTCTTAATGACATTCAAAGCTATCAGTTTCACTGATTATTTTCCTCTAACTTTATAAAGCATCAGCTGCATGATGAGATGACATCCAAATCACGCCTGAAACACTGCTGCTGGATAGTACTGGAGAAACATCATGGTATAATATACTGCTACAAACTTGACACAATTTTAGATTTAAGGAGTGTGCCTGCACATGTTTTTTAATTTTTTTTTTCCATAATGTGTCTACTAAAACTGACTATTCAGTTCCCCTATGATTATTCAGATTAGAACCCTCAAAGGTCTCAGCTGTCATTAATACAAGGAGAAGAGTGATATAGAAAAACATATAAACATTTGGGTGAGATTCTGTGCAACTATGCATTGAGTTAACTACAATTTAGACTAATTTCACAATAGTTAATTTGTAAAAAAATGACAGTAGATGTATCCAAAACAGTATTAGCAGAAGAGAGTAGCTGCATCCCCACTGCAAGTGCAAAACTGGCAAAATGACAAAAGAGATCCTGTATTTAGCAGATGCTCCCTTTTTGGGATTGTTTTGCTGAAAGTATGCCCATGCACACAGCTGCAGTGACCCAAGGTTCATCAGATAAGCATCAAATATACATGTATGTATCTATTTATCTACACACTATATTACACACAATGAAAATAAGAAATAAAGATCACTCTTGCAACAGGAGAGTTACTTTTCTGAACATCAGCTATGCAACAGCTAAACTTTACTCTGACACAGACTTATTCTGACTAGTAACACACATGGAAATAATTGTGGAAAACACTGTTAGTATTAAATGAAACTGCAATAACCTAGTTTAAGTCAGACACTCACTGTAGCAAGTAAATATTTTAAGACACCTGTTTGCCCACTGACTGTGAACATGAATCCACACATATATCAGGTCTCTCAAGAAAAGGAAACACCCTTCCACTTCTTACTGTTGTCTACTGTTATCACTATACAGGACTTCAGAACTGGGAAATTTATTTCACACAACATCAATTAAGAGCTCAGAGAGAAAAAAGCTTGCCAAGGGAACACTCCCTGAAACACTCCCAAGACATGGTGAGACTCCCACTGAACATTTCCAGTAACTCATTCCACAGTCCAGGGAGATGCATGAACACCACTGCCATCCTGCTTCTTGCAAGTTCAGCCCCTGGTTTAATAGCCCTCAAATTAAGATGGCTGGCAAAACACCGAGGAGCAGAAAGTTTTTCAGCTAGACTGGAGGCCACCTGAAAATAATCTAGATTCAAAGATACACAAACGAAGATTTTACAGCCCTATTGCAGCATCCACACATAGCTCAGATAATTTCCTGACATTTCAGATTAGTTTCAAGAGGAATTTGAAGAACTAATGTTTGTGATAGCACAGAATACCATGATCTGTCTTATCTCTGGGAAGTTAAGTTGTTACCAGTCTCTGAGACAGGAGAAGACAAAAAATACATTCCTGAACACTTCCGTAGTTACGCAAACACCAGGAAAAAGTGGCGATACTACAGAAACTAATTATTTTCAGAAAGACATGTATCAGTAAGATAAGTTCTTCAACCAATTTGTGTTAGGAATCACTATCATTACAATTTTTGTATTCAAGCATTGCTGTCACATTAGCACTATAATATTTAGCTGATAAAGGCCACTCTGTATCTGAGAACAGTTTTCAGCCATGGAAATGGATAAGTAAGACAGAAAGGATCAGACCTATTCATGCTGCTTTACACCACTGGTCATATAATTTTGACCTTTCTGAAGGCTGAGAAAATTATTTGAGGCTACCCTTTCAAGTCTTGACTCTAAGCAGTGGAGTAGAAGGGAAACAGCTTTTTCAGCATAGTGTGCAAATGAAGTAAATATTTTTTGCAAGGATGTGAACTAATAGAGGGGTCCCAAGGGGACATAAGTAACCTGAGATCCCATTGGTTCCAACACAGATTGGAAGCACATGGAAATATGAGTGAAGTCCACATTACATTTCAGAAGAAATGAGATTCCCAGATATGTTTCTCGAGTATAACATGCAGAACACATCTGCTTGCATGCAAGAGAATGCAGCACAAGAACATAAAAAAACCCAAGAAATAAGTGTGAAGGTCATCTGGATACAGAAGGCTGCGGAATTTTTCCTACTAACTACAGATATGCTTTGGAAGTATTGGAGATTAAATCATAAAACCTAATTTCAGCCTAGTCTTCCATACCTCTTTCACAGGAAGTTGGCAGAGCCATTGATTCGGGGCTGGGAATAATCTCTGCCTCCCTACTAACCGTGCTGAATATTGGAAGGTTAAAGTTAGCTTTTGGGAGTGCCTTCCACAGTGACAGGAACATTCCTCCTTCCTTGGTAGAAGATGCTACAACTCCTCTATTTCAATATTATTATTTCCTTCTTGTGAGAAAATTTGGGTTTGGATGGAGTTAGTTCAGCTTCAGCTTCCATATGCCTTTATTTACAAAAGCAGAGAAATTCCTTCCTCAGAGATGGCTTTTTAAAAAACCAAGAATTTGTAGATGATGGTCAATTCATCTTGCAAATTTTTGTTCTGTAAATTGACATGACTGAACTCTTGAGTTTTGTTGGTTTCGTCCCTCTCCAGACCCTGAAAAATTCCATAGGCCTCTTTGAACACTCTCCTTTATTTACACACAGTATCACCAAGGTTGGAAGAGACCTCAAAGATCATCAGGTCCAACCCATTACCACAGACCTCAAGACTAGACCATGGCACCAAGTGCCACGCACACCTCATTGCTAAGTGGGAATATTAAGGCACTGGATATAATATTTGAGTACCAATATATTTTGGTATCATACTGACAGACAAGCTGAACAAGCTTCTTAAATTGCCCTTTGGCTTTTCTTCACGTTACTACAATGAAGAATTTTGCATTTATAACCCTACAATCTGTGCTCCTATCACCTTCCATGCAGCAGCAGCATTAAAAACATGTTTTGTTGTAGTGTGAGCATTTAACTACACATGATGCTCTAATACTGATTCAACTTCATTATTTACTAACATCCCACCAGTTTTTTTTTCACACCCTGGAAAGCACCAGGCCAGCAGAGGTTACTTAATCAGTGAAAATTTTACATAACCCAAATTTTTTTTAAAAACTACTGAAGGGCTTTTGATCTATAGCATTGCTAACCTAACTCTCATATGGAGCTAACACTCACCTCAACTATAAATGAGGATCTCAGAACCAGATTTTTAAGTACTAAATATGGTATTTTATATTATACAACGGAAAGGAAAAAAAAAAGTATCAAATTAAATGCCTTAGAAAAACACACATAAAACATATTCGTGATCCAGGTGGATAGTAGCTCATTAACACTTGCCAGAGAAGTGAGAATCTGTCAGTCACAGAAGTATTCAGACCTGTCTTTCATGATATTTTGAGGTCTCATTTATAATTTCCAGCCTTTACCAGTAGAACTACAACGGTAATGATAGATGAATGAAACTTCCCACTCTACCTGTCGTATACACAAAGAAAAGGGACTGGATTTCATAGATTAAGTTCCCAAAGTCTAAACTCCACCTATAGTCAACAGAGAGATTATTCTGAAATGCAGAATTCATCTCACCCAAGGATAGAGGAAATTGTCTTTGTATGTGCTCATACAGGTTAAATGAGAGGAATGCCATACCAATTCTGCACTATGGTTATTGTGGCTCAACCATAATAAGCTAAAAATTATTTTCTTCCAGCTCTGCAGGAAAAAACCCACATGCGAGCTCAGAGTTGCCTGGGTTGATGAATTTTTTCTTCCCTAAACAGAGGGCAGGTACAGGTCTTCATCTCTCATCATCTGTTCTCTCATAATTTGTTCATACAATTCCCAAGTTGTATGTATCATTATTTTAATTGAGAATGGCAAACAAATCGGCTGAACATTCTTTGATGGTCAGAGTGCTGAATAAAGAGATGCATGGTTAAAGTAAATGTTTCAAAGGGTTTTTCATCTTCCAGTCTCTAAGACCATGACGAAGAAACTGGAAAAACAACGTAATAATGAGATCCTTACAGTAATTTTGAATGTTTATATCTAGGAATCAAATTTATTCAAAATTGGGAACTGAAAGCTTTCTGCCTTATCATGTAGCTGTGTAACAGCACCACTCAGTTGGAAGAGTCTTCCTGTCAAATCCTCTAAACGCAAATCTCTGCTGCTATTATTGTTGAAATTGTACCAAAATTGGCAATCTTGAATTGGTACTGTACATCAACTCACACATTAGGCAGTGTGTTTGTGTGTGCATAAGTATGTGAAAAGGGTATACAAAATTCCACTAAAAAAATAAATTCAAATCTTTCTGCAACGCCAGTTACGTTTTTGCAGCTTGCTTTCTGGAAACATAGAAAGTAGGTCAGCACATATCCCAAAATAGCACAGATCAGCTCTAAAAGAAAAAAGTAGTGTATCAGTATATTTGGACTTTTTAGCACATTTCTCCATACGGGGGAATGAAGAATTAAAGCCTCTCCCTTATTCTACTATGTGGAGCAACAAGTGAAAACATTTTCCCTTATATGGGGAAAATGTTACCTGTTTGAATCAAAGCAAAATAGCATTGAGTGGAATCATTTAAGCTTTATCTAAATATAAGCAAGAGAAAAGCCAGGAAGTAAAATGTGTTTAAAATGCTGTACTGGATGTGTATCACATCCTGTTCCTTGTACATGTTGCTACTTATATAAAAAAATCTATTTAGTAAAATATTTACTTTGCAAATAACAGCATACTTCCTCTGATTCTGCTGTTCACCTTGTGACTTGGTTTGGGTTTTTTTTTAAATTATTTGCTGTTTTAATAATAACTGTTGTCTATTTTGTTAAATCTTCTACACTATAAACACTTCGAAACAAAAAATATTTTCTTTAATACCAGATGCAGGTCTCCCACTTACTGTTTTTATGCTTCCCCCTAACCCCCCTTTTTTTTAATATTGTCAAATTCCTTGCACAAAATATTACAGTACCTTAACATGAAAAGAAAACCAAAAAACATTCCTGGGCACTATTAAATGATGCTTATCAGTCCTCAAATGTTATTACCTTTTTCAAGTCAATATCAATACTGCTGGCTACAAAACGATAAAAGATGCTGATCTTTCTCAGAACAAACTTCAAGCCAGAACACTGATATTTTTAATCAGGAGGAAATTATGTTGCCTCCCCTGCATTCCAAGTGTCAGCCTTCATTTGGGTCTCTGCACTAGATTAAAACGAATGCTTGAAAGGTACTCAGCACTGGTAGCATGACCTTTTAAGTTCAGTGATTTTTATGCATCCAGCAGGAATCTCTAAGAATAACAAAACAAATCTATTTTTAGTTCTTCCTTTTCTGTTTGTTTTTTTTGCCCCTCTTGTTTTATATTTTAAATCACTGGTCTATTTATGCTCCATCTCAATTCTAGGACACCTACTTCTCATTAATTGCCCCATATATGTCCAACCTGTTTAAATATCCACAAGTATGTACATACATAGTGTAGGCAATTATAAAATTGGACTTTTCCACACAGTCAGGCTTAAGGTTCTGCAAAAAGGGAGATGGATATGGAGAACAACTTCCTGAACCTGTGGCTGCTGGGATCTGTCCTCTCCTTTGACAGTCAATAAATCAATACTTGCTATCAGAACTGAAGTAAAAATTAGGATCTTCACAGGTAACAGAATCTTAACTGTGTGAAGAAATGATGACGTTTCTAAAACTCTGAAAAATTAAGATGAAGCATTAAATGAAATCAGATGGTTGAGTTTTAATGTCCCATGAGGCCCACGACTTGCAAAATATTAATGCTCCAACCCAGCAAACAAGATGCATAATTAAACACATTTAACTGCATTCCCAGATTATTGCCAGATAGCATGTGGGTCTAAACAGATAGCTTTAATTCGGTAATTCTGAAAGCTAAAAACACAGAACTGGCTGGGTTCAGTTTAAAGCTGGGCAACTGTAATCTGATTATTATGTACATATCATCAGATAAATAAACTGAAAATCACCAAAATGTAGTGCAGCATTGAAACAAACGAGAGGAAATACGGCAATTATGAGTACCAACAGATAAAATCTCCCCCAGCACTCTTTTGCTGATGCTAGCAACATCATCCTCCAAAACCTGAGAGAACCTAAGAAAAGATAATAGGTCTCAGACTCATCAGACTTTAGCACTGCTAATTTTTATGATATGCTATGGGTGTAATCAAAAGACAACACTTTTCTAGTTAAATAGAACTACATCGTTCTCTCCATGCCTTGGGATTTTTTTCTAAAGTGTAAAAGATAAAAAGACTTCACAAGAGCACATGATATCAGTTGGTCTCATCTCCCTGTTACAAAATAAAAGTTGATGAATATGTTTGCATATTCATATAATTCCAACTCTGAGTTCAAGGACGTTTACAAGACACTTGCTAATATACCAGATTTGTATTCATTGGAGTGGGTAGCCTGCTGCCATGAGATACTGTTTTCAGTTAGAAGCCATTAGCTTAACTGTTGAAAGGTTCTACCTTCTTAAACTACTTTTGAAGGAGAAGCGTTAGTATAATCAGTTCTTCCAAGGCACAGTAGACCAGGCAAAAGTCAAATACAGCATTTTCTGAGTTTGCTTAACCAGGACTTAGAACGTCCTAGAATTTGAGTTGCAAGGTAGTCTAGGAAATAGCCCTCTCATTTTCCAGCTTGGAGCCTGTAATTACATATACAGTTGTACTTTTCCAGACCAGAGTCATCGCACATTCCCTCCTGCCTCACGTGGTGCAACAATACGTGCTCAATCTTGTGTCTAAAGCACCGGTGACCGTGCTCTATGGGTTAGATGTCCACATTACACCCTTTAACTGTCTGACAGGGGACTTTCAGCATGTTCCAAGGGTACACCAGGTTAAAATCACATATGCTGCTGTGGAGCTGCATCCTAGAGATTGTGTCGAGGTAAGGAAGATCACCATCTTCATAACAGTCATAGAATATACATCACACACACATCTCTGTTCTCAACAGCATTAATTCATTCTTCTAATTGTTTTGATCTGCATTATTTGGAATACAAAAGGGAACATCAAAATAAAATAGACACTGACTAATAAATGGTATATTGCAATAATTGCTGCAATGTACTGAAAACCATTATCCAAAGATCTAGAAAAGCTAAAAGAGAAAAATGTCTATTTAAGCAATTAACAAAGAACATAAAAAAACCCAACCCAAAACGAAAACCTCAGACTGAAAAGTCTGTGCCCCTGTCAAGGCCCTTTATTGTAATGCTCTTTAAAAGCAAAAGAAAATATTTCCCTCTTCAGTGGAGTAAATTGAGAGCACTACAGCAGTGAGTACTTCAGGAGAAATACTGCTAACAATATAATTTGCTATAATGTAGAGCTGATTACAGGGCAAAATTTAATTGACTCCAAGAAAACTTATTTCTATATGTCAGAGAAGCTAACTACAGCTTAACAGGGACAGGTTAAAACCCATCCAATCCAGGAACAAAAAAGGGTTTGTTTTGCTGAAGAGAAGGACACTGATGTATTTCTACTCACATTCCTATTTTTCCCTTGGCTCCTTGAGAAATAAATGCATGGTAGCAATTGCAGCTATTTCAGCTGCTTATTTAGTGCACATGCAAAATGCTTACTCGCCTGTTTTCAAACATGTATCAGCATTTACAAAACCAAATACAGCCAGCTGTTTTCTGTGAGGAATTTCAGTCCCAGAAAGGCTTTAATTAAACATTTTTGCCGTATCAGATTTGTTAAAACCCACAAGTTTCTTCAGCTCCTGGTAATGGTTTGCCAGTTTTCACTAATATTTAAGACAAAGAGCCCATAATTTTAGTAAAGTACTTGCACTATCCTGTGCCACATGTAATGGTCTTAACATAGCTTTGCAATTCATATTTAAGTGAGGTTCTAATAAACAAAAATCTGTCATTGCCAAATATTTCAATACATGCATCCTTTTTAATAAGAATTACACACACCTGAGCATCCAAATCCCCATATGCATGTTCTGTCTTTTTCACCTATGTATTTCACTTTTAACTATTTACTAAGAATAACAGTCATCACATTTGTTCAATAACAAGATATATTAATACTTTTTTTTTAAAAATTAAAAGAAAAAAATCTCCTGTAAATCTATGATGACTAGATAATATTAGTGCAAAGTCTTACCTTTCCCCGAAGCAACAGTTTCCTGCAGTGATTTCTCTTGTTACTTTAGTTTTGCAGTGTAATTTTCATAAGGGGTTTTCTATTTCAGGCAGAGATGGTTTAACTGCAAGCAGTCTGGATGCTATCTCACTTGCTTCCTGGAGATCACTGTTTTGCATTGTGAACCATCACAACTACCTAGGGAAAAAGAACCGAGTCATCTTAACCTTTAGTCACCTGGACAAGGTGATATATTACTGCCTCCAGATTAAACAAAAGATTAAACAAAATCAAAATCTTAAAACATGACCTTAAAAATTCTATTTATCTACCAAACACTTCATAATAGATGCTGTTTAAAAAATTGCTGCATTTCTCACCAGGAATCCATGCTCCTGGAAAAAGACATAAAACAGATGGGAAAATTTTATATATAAATGTAATTTTTTTTAATTACAATTTGTCTTTACACTGACAATATGACCATAGATTAATGGTCAGAAACCAAGTTATGCTGCAGTTCCTTAAACAGAAGTAAACAGTAGTGCCTCTGGAAAATAAAAATGCTGAGTAGGAATCTGCTTTTACTATTTGGGTAGAACTGCAAGGTCCTTAGAACAGAAGGAAATATTAATATTTATTTTTAATAAATAATAGAACAGGAAATATTAATATTTATTTTTAATGCAACTACAGGCATGTGGCAGTCAATTTTTTAATTCAGTCTAATAACAGCTGCAGCCTCAGAAACAAAAGTTATTCACCCAGAACCATTCTTTGAGACAGGCTAGGCACATTTCCTCTTCTGCTATATGGAAGCAGCACAATGCCAGCACTGCAACATTTCCTCACCTAGACTGGATGAAATCTTCTCAACTCCCCAAAATCCTGACACAAATAGGGGTTTTTGAAATGCAGGAATATTCTCACTGTCCTGGATTCCCTTGGTCATGGTACTAAAGGCATAGGTAGTTGTCTCTGGTGCTTCTCTGAACAACATGCTCACTGTACAATGCCATGCTACTGTCATTTTTTTATCCTAGGTTTCAATGCCATTTCAAAAGGTGGTGATGAAAAAGAAGCTGAGAGATTTGAGCAGATCTCAACATGCACAAAGGGTCTTAAGTCGAGACTGACACCTGCACCATACCTATGTTCAAAACCACTGGAAGCATATGTGGGTATCACACTTCACAGGAGGAGTGCTGTCTTGTGATGGATATACCCAGTAGCCCATAAATTGTAGATTATGAAATCCAAATTGAATTTTGCTACTATGAGGATAATTTGAATGTTCTCTGTGAGCTCAGAGAGTGAAGCTGCTACACAGATCTGTCACATGAGTAAGATATCTGGCTTGCTATCTTGAGTGTGAGATGGTTACTAACAGCCTTACCCAACCAAACCAACCCCACCTCCAAGACAGAGGTCAACTACAGAGCTGTCAGAGCAGCCTCTTGAACTGCATATGTCAGTGTGAATATTTCAGATCCACAGCAACAAACAGGATAGCCCAAGCCCTACAACTTACTCGACCTATTCATCCCTATGAAATGTTTGATAGGGCACTTAATTAAAAGATCTACTGAATCGATATTAGCAAAGGTTTCCTGCTGTCTCATAAGGTGGTATTTTATAGCCCTGTCTTCTCATCCTCCCCTTAACAAAATGAATCACTCTGACCATGTCACTGTGTATAATTAAAGAGCTAATACATTTTTATTTCTCTGTCTTCAACATCTTTTTCCTTCTGAACAAAGCTTCCCAGCTCCTTTCCCTAAAACACAATAGTGTTCTGGCCACACTTTAAGAGGCACTCCTGTAAGCCTAGGTAAGTCTCTTCTTCCATGTTCATGCAAGGGTTCAGGTTTCGTGAGCGTTAAGACAACTATCAAACTATGGCACCTGAGTAAAAATTCACTGAGACATGGTAGCCACGGCTCAGATCTGCTCCTTCAAACCTACTGCACGTTTGAGTATCTTTTTGTATGCTGTACTCCAAATGCATTTTAACAATAAGGCCCACTGTTCGGAATCTTTTTGCTTTTGGAAAACGAGAAGTGACAAACAGTAAATCTGACAGATTGCTGTAACTACTCTAATTCTTCATCTGCCTAATGAAAAGCTGTTTATGGCTGCAAGATGCTGTCAGAGACATACAAGGTTTTTGGACAGAGGTGAATTACCAAGCTTTAAAGAAAATGCCAGTAATGTGGAATAATTTAGGTCATCATCACCAATACAACAGAGTGGATTTAGTCCATCATACATCACATCCGCATCTTAAAAGCTCTCTGCACACTCCAGTCTCTGGTAGCCTGAAGTCATTACCTTTTGCTTTAAGGGGAGGAGGAGGGTCAGGAAGAGAGGAAGTGAGTGCTTCACATAACAGACTCTCCAGCAACACTGTAAACACTGACTTTCATACTTTACACATCAAAAAACGGAGGCAAGCTAAATCAAGCAGTCTCTGGCCAAACATTACAACCACGTGCAGACACACCACCTTTTCAGTCCAATATATAAAGGGCACAGCCACCTCTACAACCAGAGCAGAAACCAAGCCCTAAACAAGTATAAAGATGAGGAATCAGAAATGAAGTACAGTATGGACATAATTGGTTAAACTACGAGTGTGGCACAATGACTGATCATATGCTATCTAACGTTTTACTCATCCTCCCTAAGACATTTCTTGGCAAGTATTTCATTTGTATGCAAGTATTACTTACACTAAACCAGGGCTTTCATAGATCAGCACTTTGTTACCTCAGCCTCAAAAATATGTGCAGTACGTATGTCACAGGATCACTGGCACTTCTACTGTGCCAAATTTTTTCTTCTGAAAAAGCAGGATTTTCACTTGTATCTATTTTTAGAGGCCAAGAAAAATAATGAATTCCCTAAATAGGCACATATTGTTCTTGTACATAATATTGCTTAATGGGCATTTCTGAAATAGCCTTCATAATACAAAATAATATTTTAAAGCACAAAAATTATGGCATTAAATGGACAAACAATGCAGTAATTCCACAGCTCTGCAGTAAGGTATCCCAAAATAAGAATATTTGTCAAAATACACATTGTTCTCTAGGAAACAAAATAACTAGTGAAGAGCTGCATCACTCCAGCACCCTCTGTTGGCCTTCAGGCAGCATATTCCTTTGTCCTCCTTTTCATCCTTAAGCTATGACAAAGATTCATTTATACAAAAACACACAGGAAAAACAGAAAAAAACCCCTCAAAACCGAATCCAAAACACTCCACAATCAGCCCAATAGAAAACAACTATTGTGCTATAGCACAACGTAGCTTCGTACCAGAATACTCAGTTCAGCTGGACCTGCCGTGCATTAGCCCATTTTGCAGAGGGCCAGCACTTATCTAAATACAGGGGCAAAATGTTCTTTACTAGTCCTCTGTGTCAGGTATTTCTAATAGACACTAATAATAAATAACATCTCATGTGAAGCTCCCACCAGCAGAAATGACAGGCCTACAGAAAAAAAACCCAAAACCCCCAAAATCTGGAACATCTGAGAATCGACAGTACATACATTACATAGAGTATCATCCACAAAAGAAAGTGCTCAAGCCATGTTTTGTCAAGCACGCAGATAAATAAAGTCCAGATGCCAGATACAAGGTGATCTAAATATAAACTTCATATAGTGTGTCCTGGTGCATGGCCAGATGGTGTAATTTGCAGAAGCAAAGGCCCTTAGCCCAGTGAGCCCGGCAGCTGCTTCTCAAAGCCGGCTCACAGCTTTGCAACAGCAGATGCGAAGTTGCAGTGAGTGGAGAGGAAGAAAGAGGGGGAAGCAGCAGGGTCAGAGAGAGAAGCCGGCATGCTCTCAAGGCACTGAAGGAGGTAAGGATGGTAAAGGCTGCTTCTGAGAAAAGCCACCCAGGGGGCCAACAGGGCTGTGTCATGCTATGTGACCCCTTCAGGGGTGAGAATAGCAGAAAGCAGCCTATGCCTGACTGTGCAGTAGGAGACAAAGGGCTGCTGCCTGGCCATCCTGCAGTTCTTGAACCATCACTCAAGAAAAGTCCCGGGCAAAAGGAAGCAGGACCAAAGCAGGTCTTACTGAGCTGTCTGGCTGCTTCCACCAGCCAAATGGTTGAGTAATTGCCTACTTTATCTGCCTAAAGCTACACCCTAAAGCCAACACTGCCCAGAATCCAAAGAACCAGCAAAGGAGCCTTACATTTAATGACAGGGAAAAATCTATTCTCAAAAATGTCAGTAGCTATTGCAAACCTGCTCCTAACATTGCCTCTGACTTTACACCTTTAAGCCACGTACAGTGTTTTTACCTGCTTAGATCTGCTTTTACAGCATCCTGTATGCTCACCTGAAATTCATACTATGACGTTACCACCCTTGACACTCTGCTATCTGCTTCTCTTCTTCCCCTTCATGATTCTCTACTGCTTCATGTGATTCCCTCCTAGTATTTCCATGTTTATCAACTTTAAGACTGTGCTAACAAAAACCGATGATCAGATAACCACCTCTGGAACATGCTGAAATGAACACAAACTTTTGCCAGCCACAGCTGTAGCACTGTCAGAAAGAATTACTACGTTATTTCAAATATTTACACACATGCTTCTACTTCGGGTAATTTGTATTTTATCACTTACCACGGATGCGGATGGAGAAATCAGTTTGATTTGGCATGTTAAAAGTCAAATATTTACTGCACAGAAAGAACCAGAAGCTATCTCACAAAATCTGTGCAGTTCATTTGAGGTTACTCACAAACCAGCCCAGAAGCCAAAGGTGGACTCAAACTGAATCCACATCCTTAAGCCTTAAAACAGAAAAAAAAAACAAACCCAAACCAACAATCAAGCACGTACAATGCATGATGTTATCATCCATTTTCAGGAGCTACTATGCTGACAGTTCTTTTCAAGCATTTGGATTCCTTGCTTTATAATAGTTTCTGCTGGTAAAGATTTCTTTCTTTTTAGCTGTTTTGTTATTTTAAAACAGATTCTCTGCTTCATTTTTCCCATCTTTAAAAGGTCTGGTTCCAAACAGTGAATCGTAGAAGTTATTTCCTTTAGGACTTGGCTGTTCATTAGAGGGCTGGTTAGGGCTGCAGTAGCCTGTTCAGTAACAGGTTACTTACGCAATAAAGTTCCTCTGCCTAGCAACTCTAAGGGTGGGGTTCAAAACAACTGCACCAGTCACATTTTGCAACAAAAAACGAGGGAAAAAAGAAAGAGAGATGCGGGAATGGGGAGAGTAAGGGAAAACACTGGTTTTCTTAATGACAAATATAACTTACTCAGAAAAGGAGGTAACAAAACAACATAAGAGAATGAATCAAAGGTAGCCAAAATATTTCCCACTCAAAGCTGTAATTAATTCTGAGATCATAATATGATAACAATTACTAAGAGAAATAATTCATGCAGAGAACATGTTAATCCCTGCAGAGTATCATGTAAATACTTTGCTATTCTGGCACTCATATGCTCTTTCCACTGAATACAGAAACAATCTTCACTCATAAAAAGTTCTTGATGAAAAAAAATTGCTGGTACAATCTTACACAGAAAAGTTCAGCATTACTATCTTTCTGTTGAGATGTTAAATTGAAAAAGTGAAGGCAAACATTGAAATTATTGTCAACCGAGTTTTAGGAACAAAATTCACTTTCCCTATTTCACTTACTAAGTTTGTGCTAGTTAAAAGGCAAAATTACAAGATAAAATACATTATTTCTGAAATTTAAAAAGAAATATGCTGTACTTACTTCACTAGTGAATGAGGAAAAAAAGCCCTGCAAAACTATTTGCTGATGCATTCTTTTATTGTTAATAAAAATGATTCCATTTAATTATTTCCCCACCCTCCCCAGTCTAAGAATACCTCCTTTCCTATGCTTGCCTACTGATTAATACTACAGTGAGAATAAATTTGGCTGGGGAAATTCTCTATTTAAATAGAACTTGTCTTTTTATTTCTTAAATTATTTAATGCAGAGGACAGTAAACTTCCTACCGGACAGCACAGAGACACTGAGCCAGTCCTTGGAGCACAA
Organism: Eubucco bourcierii; assembly: GCA_013396675.1. NCBI lineage: Eukaryota > Metazoa > Chordata > Aves > Piciformes > Ramphastidae > Eubucco > Eubucco bourcierii. The sequence continues at coordinate 274,784 of VWZE01003466.1, forward strand.
TGCCATAGTAGGCACATCTGTACTTGCTTCAGACCAGCTACTGCCCATGCAGCAGGCTATAAACCGTTTGGTTTGGGTGCTGGAAGGGGCAGAGCTCAATCAGTTGTCTGCATTCTACCCAACAAACCATACTTCTCATTTGGTTTCACCAGCTCAGAAAGGGAGCTTCAGCACTTCCACATAGTACAGCTCACACTGTACATACACCTAGACTTGATGATCTCAAAGGTCTTTTCCAACATGACCAATTCTGTGATTCTGTACCTTCCATCCTCATGCTTTCCTCTCATGCCCTCAAAGACAACAAGTATTAGTCTTTATTTATGGTTTGACTCTTATTCAAACACAGTAGTTTTATACAGGCAACTCTTCTGGTAACCATGTAGCTTCTCAAAGTACGTACATGCACTAAATGTACTAAATTAAGAGTCTGAGACACATCTTGTCATGCTCTGAAACAGACTGTTAAGAAGTTCAGGGTAGATATTAGGCAGAATTTCACCACTTAAAGGGTTCTCAGGCTTTGGAACAATTTGCCCAGGGAGTTGGTGGAGCTCCTGTCCCCAGAGGTATTTAAGAGTCGTGGAGATATAGTACTTAGGGATACGGTTGAGTCAAGGACTTGTACGTGCTAGGCTAATGGTTGGAGTCATGATCTTAAAGGTCCTTTCCACTTTAGACAATTCCATGATCCTGTGACACATCAGCACTCAGAAGGCACTGTAATCTGATGTGTTTTATACAATCTCTAGAGTTCGACTTGGCAGACCATTTCTCACAAAACAGTTAAAGTCATGTGTTTCTTTTACTTAATTCATGACAAAATGTTCACTCTACTAATTGACTGCATACCCACAAGACCTTATTACTATTAACTGGCTACTACAGGTGACTAGAGAGGAAGGTAAAAGGTGGTGGGGTGCTGCACTTGCCACCAGCTGGACGGCACTAAGGTCTATGCCTTGCTGACCTGCTGCAAGTAACTGTAATGGTGCATCGAGTGTTCATTTAGTCACTACCATAAGAGCACAGATCTATTTGAAAAACAATATGAAAAAGAATCCTGTTATGAAAAAAAACTCAGATTTTTAATTTGGGACAAAAATTTGCTATTTATTTTAGTAGAGGTCTGTGATGTGTCTGGCTGCAACAGCTTTCAGGCAGGAACTACTATTTTTGTTTAGCTACTAAATTTGATCTCTAAAGTGGCATTTCATTAAGTACTTTTTCTGATCTCCCTCCCCACTCTGTTTTAATTAATCAGATAGGCAAGCAACTTCAGTGACCCAGATACTGCAGTTTTCAATAAACAAACTCTGGACTAAACTCTTATGCAATCTGTACAATGCATCCCGAACAAGATCTAGACCTGCAGGCTAGAACAGGAAGAACAATTTGGAAGTTATGTACCAAAACCAATAGAACAGAAATTTAGTTCTACCCTTTACATATCATGATCTGCGCACATTTCTTCTCCACCTCAGTAGCTTAAGCAAAAAACCAAAACTCCCACTGCAGCCAGTACCTTACCATCATGTCACAAAATCAGCCATCTCTTAAATTCTGTTTAAATTTCCCTTGTCTAATTAATAGGCAAATTCTGTAGTACAGGACAACTTTTTCCATGTCAAGTAAGTCTTTATTATTTTAGATAAGGAAGAGCAGAAATTAAATAATAAACCTAAATAACAACCTAGCAAGGCCTCCCCATGACTTAGACTTTCCATCTGTCATGCTTCTATACATAAAGGCTTCCTGAGTGAATAATTAAAAAGAAATACCAACAGAAGTACTATGTAAGTAATGTTTTTAGTTTGGAATACTAATAGAGTTGCTGCAACACAAATTAAAAAAAAAAAAAGGGGGGGCAAAAATTAAATACCAGTCCCAATGTGAAGTGAAAAGTCTGAACCATCAAGAGCCAAATTTATGGGCTGACTACAAATATTCATATATATGAGTAACCTGCCAAGAAAATACAAAATCAAACTTTAGGTGCCCAAACCTGATAATATTATTCTGAATAATACCTTTAGTATTTGCACTGTCTAGCTGTCACATCTACGACAATCTCAAAACCAAGATCAGAATCAGAATCATGAAGACTTCCAAAGTAACACAGAAATTAAAAGGTTGATGGTTGCAAAGTACTTTAAAAGATTACTTCATTCAGGAAAACTAAACAATTCAGAAAGCATCTGTAAGGATGCCTTTATACTTCAATCAATATTGCTTTCATTGGACACACAATAAACCACTGTTAATCAAGCTGCCACTAAACTGCTCCAGAATTAGGCAGAGAACACTTTATTCAAAACTTAGGCTAATAAAAAAAGGATTAACATCTATCTTGATTAAACATCCTTTCCTCAAAATACTAACAATGAGCAGAGCCCTTGATGTATTCTTCTCCACTGTGCTCAAAGGACGATCCAGATCTCTTTGTCTCTGACACTGAAACCTCTGACAAACATCACTCCATTAAAAACCATGTGGAAAAAAAATACATAGCACAGTTTCAAATTCTAAGAGAGAAACTTGAGGATATCTGCACTTTGCAATACTCAGCACCATCAGCTTTTCTGAAAAAAAACAACAACAACAAACAAACCAAACAAAAACCAACAACAAAAACCAACCCAATAGCATAAACAAATAGTAACAAATGCATGCAGCTTCAATGTTAATGTTCTCCTGTATGCAAACCATAGATTGTAACATATACAGAATACATTTACTGATGTGTAGCAACTTATATGGGAAATAACACATAAAAACAACAACAAAAAAACCCCAACAAAACTCAATAAACAAAAACCTCAAAAAACCAAAATTCCATGGATATGAAACTCAAAATCCAGCAAATAGCAGGTAGCTGAAATACAGGCTTATCTCTTCACTAACATATTTTAAACAACATATTTCCTTTGCCTTTGGAGGCATGTACACATCAACAGGTTCTGTTGCTGCCATTTTTCCCAACATGTTACTTCAAAATTTCCAAAAAGCTCATTAAGGAAAATAACTGTATTTGCAGTGTTTATGCACTAACACTGCTTTCCTTTGATGTGTGTAATACTGTAACAGAATTTTAACTGGCTAGACTTGAAAACTCAGCCCATGTCAGCTCCACTCAGCAGTTTCACAGCACAGTGTAGGACCAGTGACAGAAAGTGACTGATGCTGCCAGCACTGTGACCTCGACTCAGTGCAGCAACCAAGTAACTGCTTAATTCAACATCCAGAGAGATGACTTTTGCAGGTCACTAAGTTGGATTTCAAAGGGATGACTAGGAAGGCAAAATTTGAAGTTAATTATGATTATTATTAGCTTTTGATCTGTATAATTTTCGATTCTACTTTAACTGTCCAGCTAGAAACTTCCTTTTCCAAAAATAAACTTCAGAAGTCTATGCTTCATGGTACGTTTACCAAGTTCACATTCCCCAGCCACCTTCCATGTAGTTTTTGCAATTAATAAGGCTGGTTTCTAATATCTATGTGACTGAAGATGGCAAGAAGAAACACAACCATTCCAACACCATACAGAACCATTCCAAACCAAACGCACACCAAACCAAACCACACCAAACGCAACCATTCCAACACCAAGAACTACATCAAGTTATTTTGGAAGAGAACACCACAAAGTATACTGTTTTTTATATATATATATATATGTGTGTGTGTATATATATGTGTGTGTGTATATATATTGTTGGCTTCAGACCTAAAGCCTCTTTCAGGATTAATCCATTGTCAAAGCATCTTGTATATAATATAAATGCAAAGAAATACAGGTATTGAATAGTTGCTTCTGCATAGACCATGGTTGGTCAATAAAAAAAATGAGCAATGTATAAAACAGCAATGCAAGTTTTACATTTTATTCAGTTCTGGGACAAACAACAAAAATCGAGTCTAAAAACTCAATCTTTAAGTATGTCTTTCTGCAGGAAGAATAGTTAGGCATCCTATCAGAGAGTTGACAAAAATGTTTGGCACTTTTACACGTACCTAGTACCTCTGTGATCCTCTATCTCTACTATGTTTAAGAAAGACAAGCCCTTTCCTTTTCCTATCAGCTTGCATGTCTTAATTCATTTATAATCATTAGTGGCAGTTTGCCTGTTTTTAAGCAGAAAAATGTGAGGGAAGCCTGTGCAGCTTTCGAAGTTGGTGAGGAAATCATGCTTATACTACTCCCTACTTTACTAGGTAACAAATTAACTACAAATTAACTTGATGTTGATATTTATCGCCCTTCTTTAAAGCACTGAACTTGTCCTTTTTTAAAAGCTCTAAATATATAGTCATAATCTAGTTGTAATTCAACTTATCCTAAAGAACATGAAGAGATCTTTAATTTAATGGGGTGTTTACTATAAGATAGCTTATAAATATGAGACATTAAAAGAGTGAAAAAATACGTATTTGAAATTCAGCACACAATATTTATAGATTAATTCATACCAGCACTTTTTTTCCATAAATAATTTTATTCAGTTTGAAAGCAGAGAAAACACCACCCCCAACCTCAGGATTGTTGTTTGCATGCCAACTGCATCTATTTTATCTATTTTAATGGGGATAATTAATAATGAAAAACAGTTCCTGCTACTGGGATTGCTTGAAAGGAATTTATGACAAGTGAAGTTTGTTATAGAGCAGCTGGACTGTATTGAGAACTACTGTGTATATTCACTGATTTCCACTATATATTTGTAAAACTAAATTACCCATTTATTTAGCAAAACTGTTGATAAAGGCATGAGGCCTGCAGTTCTTTGCTCCATCTGAAATATTTATCCCAGAAAACAGATGTCCATTACTTTATTGAGACATACCTTTGCAAAAGCAGTCAGATTCTTATCCATTTTGAAAAAAGTCTGTCTTTAAGCTTTATTGAGACATGTTAAGCACTGTTCCTCAATTCAAGATGGCCTAGGATTCCTTAGTAAATTACTCTGAACTAAGGCTTTAAAAAATAAATTGAGAGTTATTGTATATGACTAAAACCAAAGGCAGCAAAGCATTTGGGCACAAAGTTACAACTTGTCCTACTGAATTTTATGGTCTACGTATTTTTTTATTTCTGTTGTATTTTTAAGAAATTCAGTAGTGCATCCAGTCTGGTCAAATGCATCCCGTTGCTAAAAGACTTCAATTGCTAAATCATAGAATCATAGAACGGTAAGATTGGAAGGAACCTCAAGGATCATCTAGTTCCAACCCCCTGCCATAGGTAGGGACACCTCCCACTAGGACAGG